>OV651829.1:16489574-16938111 GCA_927349885.1 Psylliodes chrysocephalus | reverse complement strand
TATGATAAAATTATTGGAAAAAGTGAACACCCATTTTAAATTACGCCGCCATTGAATTGGTTTAAGTACTTTTTATTCGCAAAACAGTCCATAAAAAAATGTAACGTTGTCATTCGTTTTCCGTTTTTCTTTAGATATTTTGAACCTTTTGATTGGTAAATCTCATATATTCTCCCACATTTGTTCTTTCATTCCCTTTTATAAAATATTCTATCGTCTATATCAGGTGTTCCCAAAGTGCGGCCCGCGAAACCGTTTCACTTTTTCAAAATTCAATTTAGTTTTTTTTTTTTTTAAATTGAGACACGCACATATTTTTTTCTTTCAGAATAAGTCAAAAATAAACTTTAAAAGTGGGGTACTACGAAACTCTTACATGCTCTGCTCTAAAGCCATTACTCCTCTTAAACTTTTAATTAGTATTTAACAAGATAACCTTCGTTTTTGGACAATTGCATTAGTTGAATAATCACTTCATTTAATTAATGCAGTTATACAAAATTTACACAAATCTTTTAATATTTCAATTTAATTATAAATAGACTTAGGCCACTTTCAAAATAAACGGCTTAATTAATAGCTATTATTTTCAAAATCTCTATAAGCAACGAATGCATTAATAAATAATTACTAAAATCTCACAGGCAGAACCGATAAAATTAGTACGATCCCTAAATAACTAATTCTATTGTATTATATGTAATTATTAGAACGGAAATAAGTCATTGTTCAATCAAATATGAATTTTATAATTATTTGCTTTTTGATATGACAATGTCGTACTGGGTTTCTTATTATCAACAAACACCGTTATTATACGATAAGATGGGTAAACCAAAATATTATAACTTTAAATAAACACGGTTGTTATCATTGTTCGGTTGTAGATAAATTATTGACATCGATCATGTTAAAATGTCATTTCTGGACAATTCTTTGAAAAGTAATTTAATTTGCAATCTTATTTACCAAATTTCAGTATCTGGCATAGATAGTACGAGGCATTAGAAAGTTCTATTTACATCTGTTATTTTGATTAAACATAGTTAACAAGATAATATCTTCATTACAAAAAGTTAATTCATTTTTTTTTTACTTAACTCTCCTCATTTGTTATTGAAATAAATTCCCTATGATAAAATAAATAAAAGTAGTATTTTACACAAAATACGAGCGATTGTTGCCCTTCGGAAAACAACTACTACTTCGGCTAATACCGCAACCGGTATTGAATTATAGTCAAAGCAAAGACAGCAGATATAGAAATTTAATTTCAACACTCTACCTTTGAATTTCTTTCGTTTTATTTGTATTATTTTACGTCTTGATTACATTAGAGTTAGAATTATTTTCCTTTTTTAAAATTGCCAGCCTGGCTTTTGGTACCACCTAGTTTTTTAATTGGGTACTACAAGCGACTTTTGACTTTGCTTACTAGAAACAGATGGCGTTACCATTTTCACCACTTGAATACTTATTTTTCTTCCTAACCAACGTTATTGTATACTAGTGAATTTGGTGGTGCCTTAAGGCCTTTGTTAATTCCATTAAAAACTATAATTGAGAACCTCTCTAATTCTGATGATTATTTCGAAAATACTCCACCGAATATATTGGATGCAGCACAGAATGCTTCAAAAGATTCATTGCCCCCAAAAATCAGCCAACATTTATGAGTCGAAATATAATTTCTTTATGGAATGGTGTAAAAGAAATAAAATTACCAAATATTCTGAGAATGTCCTGGTGGCATATTTTTCAAGTGAATTAAAACACTATAATCCATCCACAACATGGTCGATATTTTCTGTTAAAAATCAATAATAATATTGACGTATCAAAATATTATAAATTAATTAGTTTTGTAAAAAAAAAGGGGCAAGGGGTACAAGGTTAAACAATCAAACATTTTCGAAAAAGATCACTTAGTAACTTTTCCCAAAAAGGCTCCAGATTCAACTTTTCTAATGATTAAAGTAAGCAAAATTTATATATTTATATAAGTATTTATATAATTTTTATAATAAAAACTGGTAGTGTTGTAATTTAGCACTCATTTTTATGGAAAAAATTACAAATATAAATAATGTAACAAAGAGTTATAGTGGCGCAGTGGTAAAATGCTTGTCTCAGGTGACGAAGATCCCAGGTTCAAATCCGCGCCAAGGAAACTTTTTTTGCTGAAGTGAGTAATACAGTTATCAGTCATTACATGAATATTGTTTTTTTCCAGGTGGCATTTCCGGCGCATGCCGAAGAGACGAATTGAATATGATGATATCGAAGACAAAGAAACAGTACTTATTAGAATTCCTGAAACTAAAAATGGGACAGAAAGAATTTTTACTATTTTAAATCCCACCAAATCAAAAATTGATTATTTATCTTATATTAAAAAATATATTGCCTTAAGACCTCCTATAAGTGCACCAAACAGCCAGTAGGCATAAATACATTTGGCAAAATACCATCTATTATAGCAAATTATTTTCAATTGTCGTCTACCGTCGCAGAGGGCTACGTATATTATACTTTAAGTAAAAGAAATAATGTATCAATTGTACTCTTTTTGTTTATATTTTTTACATGTGTTAAGAAATATTGCTAAGATTAAATTATAAAAATTATTTTAATGAACGGCTATACCATAGACAGGCCTGATAGGCCTAAATAGATTACCTTGTTTATTTAATCAATTTTAAAAAATTTAATATTAATGGATGATAATATTCCTTGCACATCATAAAATATTTCTAATGCGAATAACTTATAAATAATTTATATTCAATTCCATATTAATCTAGTTAATTCGTTTTATTATTAATAACTAAATAATAACATTTAAGTATTAAGTTAATCTAGTTAATTTGTTTTAATTTGAAAATATGTGTATTAAATTATTTTAATTATATTTTATTACAACCAAAGTGTTATAATTAGAACGAAAAATTAAACTTTCTTTACACACTAGTGCGTAAATATACTTTACGCACTAGTGTGTGAAAAAAATGTATATAAAACCTTCCTTTTTGATAAAACTTTCGGTAGTAGAAAAAATATTGTATGCAATTAGTGTGTAAAGTCCCTTTTTTGACCAATGTGAATATTGTCAATTGACAATCACATGAGTTACTTTACACACTTGTTACATAAATAACTAGTTTATTAATTTTTCCTCACCTTTTTAACATACATCATTGATACGTTACTCTGGTAATGAATAATTTTTTTTTAAATCCAATCGGGGTTGAGATACAGTTTGTATTGATTGGCGTGTGTTGGAATAAAAGATAATTGTCATTGGTTGGCTGAGATGTAAAATAGTCTGGTTAATCTACCGGTCTTTTTTCATTCTTGCTGAGTCTTAATTTTCATTATTATTAAAGTTTCTTTTACCTTAAATTATTTGGAATATGTTTATTAATTTAAGAGTTACACATTATTTATTTATAAAACATGGTAGTAAGCGGCAGTGGCAAATGATGATATATAAGTATTATATCAAATATTTTAACTAGTGGACCACGTTTTTAAGTTTACAAATAATATCAAGATTCTGATTCGGATTAGTACTTTTACTAAAAAGGGTTTTTTTTTTTTTTTTCAAAGTCAAGCCATGTACTGATATTGTAAAATGCAGATGATTAGAAATTGAAAATTCACGTATGAATCTTTGTAAAGTAATTATAACTTTAATGGCTTCACACGGTCAAAAATTTTAGCTAACTTATTTAATTCTAAATATAAATTAAATTTAATTTTAAAAGTTCATTATATTGTTTAATTGTTGCAATTTTACTGCGCTTAAGTACTGTTCAGATTAAAATATGAATTGATTTATGGAGCTTAACTGAAAAACAGGAACTAATGCTTTCCTTCCAAAGAAAAAGTATTATGCTCAAATAAAAGGAATTTGAAACTGTGATAATTTCAAGCCCTTATTTAATACCTTTAAATATTAATATTATCATTATACAAGAGTTATCTTTACAAATTGTTGACATAAACATTATTTTCATAATATAAATAAATATATCTGTTAAAGAACTGTCATATTTTATTTAATATATTCATTTATACCTGTTTTTGTTTTTTGTCTACATGATATTGAACTTTTTCTATATAACTTCTTATACCCGACATTGTGAGATAAAAAAAACTTATTACCTATCACTTTTTTTTTTCAATTCATTTGTAGTTTTCACCCATATGGATAAATTTTTTTTAACTGTGCAAATGACAACTCGTTTGCTGATACAAGTTTTTATGAATTTGTTCCAGAAGCTGTACCTAGGTGGTTCATTATAACAGATTATTCAAACAACAAAAATAATTTTTTTTTAAATATATATAATAATATGCTGAAACATTATTGATCGTTTACATATAAAACCAAAGTACCTTTTCATTTAACTAACTCACTCATGGTTATCCCAAGTTTGAATATTATAAATCGGCTTGAATATAAAAAATAACAGGTACAGAAAATATTTTTTAAAAACCTAGTTTATTTAGAAATGCAAAATGTCAAAGAGACCGTTTATTGTCCGTTTACATTGGCCTCCTGTATTTATTACTTTGGCTTTTTGAATCGAGGGCATCGGTGGTAGAGCAGCGAATGTATTGCTCAACTATGGACGCTTTTCTACTCTCAGACAATCAATTATAGCAAAATATATATTATTTTGTGCTATTGTGGAATAATTTTCGGTTCCTTTGTCTCAACTTCGCGCATTAGAGTTTAGAATATGTATCCCTCGTATCTACATGCAATTGTTAAAATTATGAACGAATGCAGATTATGTTTAGTCTCGGAAGTAATTTTGTAGTATTTAGGCTCCACCCTTAAATTTTAAATGTTGCACTTACTAAACTACCGTTGCCCAGCAGGTTTCTCAGTTTGTAATGTAAATTTTCCTCTTAAGCACAAAAAATTCTAAATGGCTTAATGAAATAAAAAATATTTATATTTTGACTTACTGATATGTAAGTATTAGTAAAGGCGAATGATAATCGTAACAATACAAATTCAATAAATCAAAAATAATCTCATTTAAATGAGGTGAAAGGTCAATGGCAACAGGGGTCGAGTCTATTCATCGGTGTAAATAATTTAAAATTTCTTTTTTTAGGTTTTGAGTTAATTAAATTAGAAATAAACTAAACAGAACGGAAGACACTGGTTTATTAATTGGATTGCATCAGTGGAAACTGATACTTAGGTTTTCAAATACTCGAAATGTTCTACACTGACTTCTTGACAAAAAAAAGTATATTTTTAGTTGACCCCAGTTGCGATTCAAAATTCTCAAGGGAGTAGCTACACTGCGCAAGGGATTGAAATTAGGGTACATTTTTTATTATACAGTGTTGCTACGTAAGTTGGCTACATATGGAAAACAATCAAATTTTATGAGTCGTGTTCGAGAAAATCTCGAACACATTGAATTTATTATTTACAATAAATATATTTTTTTTGTATCACACTGTATATTTCTATTCATAGTATAGACCCGCAGTGGAATAGCTCTGGTTTTACCTAATCTTTTAAAATACCAAAATAAGCCCCAATCAAGAGTAATAAAAATTCTATTAGAGAGGATAATTGTCCATTATAACTTATTAAACTTAGGTAGTTGGAACTAATCCAAAACAATTTTAAAAGACGATTTTTCCAGAGCAATATGCCTGGTACTTCTGGGGGTTTAAGGAGGGAGAGTTGATAAAAAGGGAATTGCTGACAACAATAACAGACGATATTTCGTGTTTAAATAAAACGTTTTGTAAGCGGTTAAAAATTACATGGTCCTTCGAGTAAAAATAAGTTTTAGACAAGTTTTAGTAGTTTTTCTTCTTCGACAAGACCTATGGTGTAACGAGACGTGTATTTCTCCTACAAGTCGTATACGAGGTTTGTCAATTACCTTCATTTTTGACAAACCTCGTATACGACTGATAAAATTTGGTATCAGATGATTGAATCTTAGATTTTAAGTCATTAAGGTAAAACGGCTTTTCTTAAGAATTCAATAAAATAAGGTTAATGAAAGTGTCTTTTATGTAAATAAAAAAAAATTAAATTTTTTGACCGTCTGTGAAACGAGATATTAACAATCAAAATGTGCATAATTAACACTCTTGAAGCCTCTCATGTACACAAGTAATGCATTTATTTCCAGATATCTCGAAAACTGTTCTTACCATATTTTTTAAAAACTAATCTAATGTAAATCAAGAAGGTATAAAATTTTCTAAAGAAACGCTGAATTTTTTGACCGTCTTAGTAAAAAGATATAGATTTTTAAAATAAAAATATTTTTAAAGCAATCGACGCGTAGTTGGTACAATTATTACAACTTGGCAACGTTGTATACGCTGCAATCAACGCGTTGTACCAAACTAACACTCGATCAGCTAAGAGGATGTTATAACCTCGCGACGTTTACTTGAAAAATTAATTCGTCCACTGTATTTGAGAACTGGAATCAGCGGTTCTGTTTGAACCAAAACAAACCCTTAAAATTAATATGAGGAAGTCACAAATTTCTATAGCAAACCATTCATGTATTTATGAGGTTGCCGGATGGATTTTATTAAAATCCATATATATATATATATATATATATATATATATATATATATATATATTATATATATATATATATATATATATATATATATATATATATATAAGATGATATAAGCTTACATGTGTTTTGTACATTCTCTTACAAAAATAAAATTGATTAGCATTGAGAATATCGAACTATTCGTATTCACCATTAAGCGATATTTTTATGTACGACTGTCGCGAGTGAACTACCTAAAGAACTTTTTATGAAGAATAACTTTTTCCTAAAATGAATAATAAAAAAGTCTTCCATATGTCTCTAACTTACGTAGAGTTGGAATAACCAAAATTCAATAAATTCACATAAGAAACATTACAAATAATAATACACGAATATATTGATTAGTGTTTAATTTAACTACTTTTTTTATCTATTTATAAACCATAGCAAGTTGTCTGATCAAGCCAATAGCTATAAATATTTAATAAAAAAGCCATGAACCTAATTTTTGTAATTTGTAATATTTCTTAACTCAATATAATCAACACGAGACAATTGATAAAAATGGTTCAATAAATTAGAGTGTTCATCTTTACTTAATAAAGTTTATGAGGAAGAACGTACCCTCGAATAAATAATCTCAATGTAAAAATATAGCAACGTTTTAGATAATTCTAACCACCAGGTTAAAGGTTATTTATAACTATGCCGTTTAAATTTTTAACTTAAATAGACCCTTTGTTTATGAAAAGTTAAATTTTAACAATTTAATGTAAACTTTTTTTTATATATGTGTACCTACAAGCTGACACACCGAAAACATCCCACCCTGAATATCATCCAGTAAATAATATGAAAAATCGCAAAAACTCCTCAATTTTATTTTCAAGGGGGACACCTACAATGAATACCCCCCCCCCCCCCCCCCCCCCCCCCATCCGTATTTTTTCCCTGTCCGTAAAATTGTTAATATTAATTGAAAAAATTACAAATTTTTATTTAAAAAAATTAATTGCGCAGTTATTATTCATTTGATCAAGATATAGAACTTAGGTTTTGCGTTTACAATAGCGGTACCTATAAGTACGTATGATTAATTTTTAGAAAAAATGTCAAACTATATGGAACTGGTTGAATTGCTTTCTTTTTCATATTATAATATGTACTTACCTAATACTCCTTATAGGTACCGATTTTCAATCCAATTTCAATTATTATTACCTGTCTCAATGTTCATAATATTACTTATTTTATATTAGGCATAGCCGTGCTTTCACATTCAACATGTGGCAACTACGATATCCTCGCTATCGCTATGCTTTCTGACTGACATTCGGTTCGGCTAATATCCCACCACGACGACTGAATGTTTTTATAAACTTATATACTAGTCGTTTACCTAACACGAAAAAATAAGCACTATATATTTTACTTGGTTATACTCTTCACGCAGTAGTTTGTGAAGAGTATTATGCATTTGGTACTATCCGTCCGATGTCACGTTTTTTGTTTGCACGATAAAATAAAAAAATAATATCAACTGGAAAATTTCAGGAAAACTGAAGCTCTATAAGGGGATGAAGCCTATTGATTTTGAAAAAAAATCTGAATAAAAATGGGAGGTTAACGGGGATTGAAATATTAAAAAAATCCTAACTCCAAAAACAAAAGTGATATCCATTTGAAACTTTTAGCAAAAATTAAGCTCTATAATAATCGGAAGAAGCCCTTTGATTAAAAAAAAAAATCTGATTAAAAAATAAGGGAAGCTGAAATTAAAAAATAAAATCATAAATCAAAAACTTAGGCTGTAAACTATTGACCTTTACTTAACACCTTGTATAGAGATAAGGACTCGATATCAAATGGGTTGGACTATTTGGACCATGACACCACAGTAAGTTTGAAATTAAAATACAAAAGATCGCTTAGTATTAAAATTACAACTCAAGATTAATATTTATTCAAACAAATTTACAGGATGTCACTATATTCGACCGACAACGACCTACCCGAGGGGTCATCCACTAGTCGCATTACTGGTACAAATTCATTTGCATTACGCTGCAGTACTCTGTATTACGCTGTAGTACCCTGAATTACGATGCAGTACTCTCGCATTACTCTGAATTGCTTTGCATTAACTCGTTTTCTATGGAAGGGATGTAAAAAATCTGGTTCTAGAAGTAAGTACATCAAGTTATAAAAACTGTGGCATTTTTAAGATCTTAAGACGCTGTAAAAGGTCTTTACAAAAAACATACCACATATTCCTTAGACCAAAATAAGTCGATTTAAGTAAAATTACCTTAGTACAAAGTTGCTTCGTTTGGGCTCCAGAGGGCCTTGAAGTTACAATTTTTAAATCGTTTTTCCCATATAAATTTAAAACGGCATATGCGATTTTGCTGAAATTTGGTATATTGGTAGAGTTTTATGTGACAAAAAAATGGTATTAAAATTTTGTCCGATAATAATACATAGGCGTAGAACTTGATTTTTTAAATAATTGCACCTTTAAAAATTCTACGCCAATGGAAGAAAAGGAGTTTCAGTATGAAATTTAGATTGCGCAACTCATTTACTTTAAAAAAGGTACTCTTGATAAGACTCGATTACTCTCATGGTTTTGACGAAATTTGCATTTTAGTAATTTTAGAACATAAACAATAATTATTAAAATACAAACTTTGTCAAAACCATGAGAGTAAATTGAGTGTTATCAAGGGTACTTTTTTGTAGTAAATGAGTACCCAATCCAAATTTCATACTCAAACCCCTTTTCTGCCATTGGCGTAGAATTTTTAAAGGTGCAATTATTTAAAAAATCAAGTTCTACGCCTATGTATTATTATCGGACAAAATTTTATACGTTGAAAAACATAAAAATGTACTTTTTTCATATCTTCTTCAACACCTCTAATCGAGACTTTTAACAAAAATACTCGATTCTTGCCATGTACGATTTTTTGAGGAATATTATTTGCTGCAATACGTATACAAAAACATTTATTGTTGGTTTCCATAGTTTCATCTAAATAAAAATATTGTCAAGTTTTAACACCTAATCTCTTGTTAACGATTGAAAGTGTTCTATCTGACTCAATAATTAAAAAAACAAATGCGTGGTTTATTAATATGGCTGTACAATATACCAATGCAGAATATACAGATATGGTACTGACATTAGGATTTTGTGAAGGAAATGCTCGAGAGTGTCTGGGTGTACTCTGAAAGGTTTCCAAATCGTCGTGTACCTAGCCACCCAACTTTTGCTGCTGTTGAGAGACGTCTTCGGGAGACCGGTTCCTTTGCTCCCAACACTGTTGATAATGAAAGAGAACGTTTTGTAAGGATTCCTGAAGTTGAAGAAGACATTTTAGAACGTGTTGAAGAAGATCCAGAATTAAGCACCAGACGAATTGGAAGGGAACTAGGAGTAAGTAAAGATGTCGTTCATAAAGTGCTTAGGGAACAATTGCTATATCCATACCATAAGAAGCCAGTACAAGAATGATTAGTCCATGATCCTCAAATTCGTTTGGGTTTTTGTCGATTTGTTAATATGCAAAGAGAAAGAGATCCAAACTTTGTCAAGGTTCTCTTTACCGATGAAGCGGGTTTTACAAGAAGAGGTATAACTAATACCCATAATGAACATGTTTATGCCGTTGAAAATCCGCATGCAATAAAGATAGACCATTTTCAGCACGAATTCAAAATTAATGTGTGGGCTGGAATAATTGGTAATTTCATTGTTGGTCCTGTCATACTTCCACGAAGATTAACTGGAGAAAATTATTTGGATTTTCTACAAAATACGTTGCCAGAATTGTTAGAAGATTTACCTCTCCAACTTCTGAGAGATATGTGGTTTATGCAAGATGGAGCTCCACCACATTTTTCTTTAAACGTTAGAAAACACTTGAATGAACAATATCCACACAAATGGATAGGCAGAGGTAATGACGCACCTGTAAACTGGCCACCACGTTTCCCAGAACTAACACCGATGGATTACTTTTTATGGGGACATCTGAAATCCACAGTTTACAGGGAACCTGTAGAAAATGAGGAACAACTCTGGCAACGTATTCAAGATGCAATAAACAATCTTAGAGGTGATGAAGAAGTTATGGAAAGGATACATTTTAATTTTCTTCGACGTATAAATCTTTGTATGCGTGAAAATGGTGAACATTTTGAACAATTTTTGTAAAATCTCTATTTTGATTATGTTGTAAATAAATATTTTTGTGAAACCTATACACTCTAAATTATTAAAACAGAAATTTAGCGAAAACCATGAGAGTAATCGAGTCTTATCAAGAGTACCTTTTTTAAAGTAAATGAGTTGCGCAATCTAAATTTCATACTCAAACTCCTTTTCTTCCATTGGCGTAGAATTTTTAAAGGTGTAATTATTTAAAAAATCAAGTTCTACGCCTATGTATTATTATCGGACAAAATTTTAATACCATTTTTTTGCCACATAAAACTGTACCAATATACCAAATTTCAGCAAAATCGCATATGCCGTTTTAAATTTATATGGGAAAAACGATTTATAAATTGTAACTTCAAGGCCCTCTGGAGCCCAAACGAAGCAACTTTGTACTAAGGTAATTTTACTTAACCCTGGAATGCTACTTGGGGCACACTTGTACCCCAACACTTTTGAAATCTGGCGCTAAACGGAAGTGGGCAGGGCAACGAACGCCAGTGTCTCATTAGTTTCAGTACGTGGCAAGTCAGTTCGCATGCGACAATCGAGATATACGCAGTGTTTCTTGTTTTTGTAATACGTGTTATTTGGGGTTGGCATGTACCCCAGTGTAGCAGAGTGAGATAATTTAATAAGAGTGAGTATCTGTTTCTTTGTTTGTTTTTTATTACTTTGAAACTATTATAGTTTATTTTTTTATAGTACCTATATAGATTTTTTTTCTTAGGCTACCGGAATAATGGCTGGTCAGAAGAAGTTCTTTGACCTTACAAAATCTGAAGACATAGATGAAATTCATCGCATTCTCTACGAGTCTGAATCAGAGAGTTCTTCGGATGACAGCGACGAGAATGATGCCATTATACCTGATTTTAGAGAGGAACCCGAAGAGGATGATATACGAGTACGTGTAATTCATGCTAATCCTACACCTTCTACCACACCAGGTCAAACCCAGGATACCTCGCCATCTGATGCGGATTCGGAAGATGACAACGTACCATTGGCAGAAATACAGGCGACTAACATAGATATGGTAAAAATTTTACCAGTTCCTACCAAACTAAGGGGTAAAAATGGGTTTATGTGGTCAGGGAAGAAAGGCTCAATTCATTGTACACCAAAAAGAAATCTCGTCTTGCATTTACCTGGAAACAAAAACGAGGCAAAACATATAAAATCGGAAGCTGAGGCTTGGAAATTATGTTTCACAAAAGAAAATCTAGATAAAATCACACAATATACTAATAACGAAGTGCAAGTTCAACGATTGAAATATGGAAATAGAAACCATGACAGAGATGCTGACGGAGATGACAATACGGTAGGTAAGAGACCCTCTTGGACCAAGGATACAAACAGTGTTGAACTTCAAGCACTTTTTGGACTATTTTATTATGCCGGTGTTATGAAAATGTCTGGAGTATTTACGAAGGAACTATTTGATAAAGACACAGGAATACCTATATTTCGTGCTACCATGCCCGAGGCACGTTTCAGGTTTTTGATAAACTGCCTCCGCTTTGACGATAAAGAAACCAGAGCTAAGCGAAAAGAAACCGACAAGCTTGCAGATTTTCGAGAGGTATTTGAGAGGTCAATCAACAAAATGAAGGAGCTATATGTTCCCTCAGAATATATAACAATTGATGAACAATTGGTTGGTTTTAGAGGCAGATGCCCTTTCAAAATGTACATCCCTTCAAAGCCCAATAAGTATGGAATCAAAATTGTGATGTCCTGTGATGCCAAAACCGCTTTTGCACTTGATGCTGAAATTTATATAGGAAAAGGTTCCACACCAACCGATGTTCCTGTCGCTCAGTATTATTGTAATAAACTAACCAGTTCTTTTCAAGGAACAAATAGGAACTTGACCATGGATAACTGGTTTACTTCTGTTGAGACTGCAAAACAACTTCTGGAGAAAAAAATTACCGTTGTGGGTACTATGCGGAAAAATAAAAAAGAAATTCCAGAGTCGTTTTTAAAACTCAATGAGAGGGAAATAAATTCTGCTATGTTTTGCTACAGTGGACACCTAACACTGTTATCATACTGCCCACCTAAGAAGACTAAGAAAAAAACTGTAATTATGCTTTCGACAATGCACGAAAAAGGTGATGAGTCATATACTACCAAGTTACCAGAAATTATTCAATTTTATAATTCTACTAAAGGAGGAGTCGATACTTTAGACCAACTGTGTCATACTTATTCTACTGGTAGAAAGACACGTCGCTGGCCATTATGTCTGTTCTATAATTTGTTGGATATTCTGGGATATAATTCAATGATTCTTTTGCGTGGCTCTGGCGAAGCAGATAAAGAAATTATTACCAACAGGAGAGAATACCTGAAGAAGCTCGCCCTTGAACTGGTCAGACCGCACTTGATGAGCCGTTTGGAAACTCCAACTTTGAGACGCGAACTCCGCGAAACCATATGCAGGGTCCTCAAGATAACTGCTCCTGAAGAAGTACCTACTAAGCCACCAGCAACAGTGGGTAGGTGTGCTTTTTGTCCCAGAAGCGAAGATCGAAAATCAAGAGTAAGCTGTGCAGTGTGCAAAAAGTTCATTTGTTTACAACATCAAAAAAAAAATTTGCTCGGTTTGTGCCGAATGACTAATTCATAATGTGTTCGCGTTTAAAAGTGTTTCTAGAGACTTAGTTTAAGTTGTTATTATCCTATAAGTGAATAAATTTTTTGTTTGTCAAATATACGACATATTTTATTTGGGGTACGCTGGTACCCCCTGTGTAGCAGATGCGTGTTCTGCAATAAGTGTAGCATTCCAGGGTTAAATCGACTTATTTTGGTCTAAGGAATATGTGGTATGTTTTGTAAAGACCTTTTACAGACACTCTGTATATAGACTGAGATAGAGATAATCTTTTATAACAGCTTTCATCATTCGATTTTACAATAATTTTTATTTTTATCTAATTTTTGTAAAATAACTTAATGCACCATCCAACAAATTTTAAGTACTCATGTAGGGTTCTTGCGAGAAATTCTTGAAAACGTCAAAAGTTAAGTCAGCTATTGAGGCAAAATGAATTTTTGTATAGTTTATGCTCAAACGATATCGATGTTTTAAGAGCCTAACACTGATCTGTGGCGGATAATGCCGAGGGGCACAGGGTCGCGCGATTCCCGATTATCAAAGAAAGAAAATAATGAAAAAGATTTAACAAAAACTTAACTCTTAAATTGAAACCATATGGATAACTGTTTTATTATTGGTTTTGTGAAAAAATGTGTTCTTGATAAAAAGTTCTGCATGGCCCAAAACTTAAAATATTAATTTTTTCAAGCCATATACGAGGTTTGTCAAAAAATATGAATTTTACTCAAGAGAGTACCTTAATTGTTACAATACAGAAGAATGTTATAAAGTTATTTTGAATAAATAGAAATTAGTCATTTAGCATAAAAATTCAGGTTAGGTGATCATTTATGTTTTACATTATAAATTATTTGTAGTTATAAATTAAATAATCACCAAACCTGAATTTTAATGCTAAATGGCTAGTTGCATATTTGAATATATAACTTTTAATCTCGCTTTTAATTCAAAATAATTTTATAACATTCTTCTGTATTGTAAAAATAAAGGTACTTTACTCTTAAGTAAAATTTATATTTTTTGACAACCTCGTATACGGATTAAAATTTTTTATATCTGATGGTTGAATTTTAAGTTTTGCACCATTCAGAACTTTTTACCAAGAATGAATTTTTTTCACAAAACCAATAATAAATAAGTTTTCCACCCGTAGTTATAGATGATTTAATTTAGTTACGGACAAATTATTGCCATAGGGACAATTGTCATGGTAACGACTAAACAAACAATCTAAATTCAGTGGCAAGGAAATGTATAGTTGCCAACTTATAGATAATTTAGTTAAACTTTAGTCGAAATCAGTTATGGAACAACACATAGGGACACTTGTCATTGTAACAACTAAACAAAAACTCAAATCTCGAATTGAAAAAATTCATACTTGCCAAATTATAGATAGTATTGTAACGTTTAATTTATTTATAGTTTATTTATATAAAATACTATTTACAATTTATGACGTACTAATTAATTTATATAATACTTAGCCACTATTATAACTCACAATTCTAATTTATTTATTACAATTTATCTTTTCTGCCCAACGCTTAAATACAATTTTCTCGTCCATTGATAACTCGCGCTATTTATACAAAGCTCAGCTTTGTGCGAGTAGTTTCTAGACGATGTCGAATGTCCCAGAATTCCATCTCTATGACCCAACGGCCAAGTACCGCTTTTTCTGGTAGTTTCGAGAAGTGGTGCGTTTGTCTCAGCACTAGACGTCATATCGCGGGCAAGGAGTAAACAAAGCGCAGGGTAGGCTTTTGTGCGGCAGTATAATCTAACTTTCGTTTAGCTGAAAGGCATCACGTACTTCCTTGTATGAGAATTGCCTTCTACATATTACTTTCATTTTATATTGAAGTGATATTTTACTAATTAATTAAAAAGGTTGTAATGTTTAAATTTTTACTTTCCTATCTGTATACAGATATAAGGAAAGTATAGGAATCATGATTTTTTTCGACCTCGAGTTTTCGACGGATTTTTACGTTTTGAGGTCCCCTGAATCCGTTTTGACTATTTTCGCGATGATGTCTGTGTGTGTGTGTGTGTGTGTGTGTGTGTGTGTGTGTGTGTGTGTGTGTGTGTGTGTGTGTGTGTGTGTGTGTGTGTGTGTGTGTGTGTGTGTGTGTGTGTGTGTGTGTGTGTGTGTGTGTGTGTGTGTGTGTGTGTGTGTGTGTGTGTGTGTGTGTGTGTGTGTGTGTGTGTGTGTGTGTGTGTGTGTGTGTGTGTGTGTGTGTGTGTGTGTGTGTGTGTGTGTGTGTGTGTGTGTGTGTGTGTGTGTGTGTGTGTGTGTGTGTGTGTGTGTGTGTGTGTGTGTGTGTGTGTGTGTGTGTGTGTGTGTGTGTGTGTGTGTGTGTGTGTGTGTGTGTGTGTGTGTGTGTGTGTGTGTGTGTGTGTGTGTGTGTGTGTGTGTGTGTGTGTGTGTGTGTGTGTGTGTGTGTGTGTGTGTGTGTGTGTGTGTGTGTGTGTGTGTGTGTGTGTGTGTGTGTGTGTGTGTGTGTGTGTGTGTGTGTGTGTGTGTGTGTGTGTGTGTGTGTGTGTGTGTGTGTGTGTGTGTGTGTGTGTGTGTGTGTGTGTGTGTGTGTGTGTGTGTGTGTGTGTGTGTGTGTGTGTGTGTGTGTGTGTGTGTGTGTGTGTGTGTGTGTGTGTGTGTGTGTGTGTGTGTGTGTGTGTGTGTGTGTGTGTGTGTGTGTGTGTGTGTGTGTGTGTGTGTGTGTGTGTGTGTGTGTGTGTGTGTGTGTGTGTGTGTGTGTGTGTGTGTGTGTGTGTGTGTGTGTGTGTGTGTGTGTGTGTGTGTGTGTGTGTGTGTGTGTGTGTGTGTGTGTGTGTGTGTGTGTGTGTGTGTGTGTGTGTGTGTGTGTGTGTGTGTGTGTGTGTGTGTGTGTGTGTGTGTGTGTGTGTGTGTGTGTGTGTGTGTGTGTGTGTGTGTGTGTGTGTGTGTGTGTGTGTGTGTGTGTGTGTGTGTGTGTGTGTGTGTGTGTGTGTGTGTGTGTGTGTGTGTGTGTGTGTGTGTGTGTGTGTGTGTGTGTGTGTGTGTGTGTGTGTGTGTGTGTGTGTGTGTGTGTGTGTGTGTGTGTGTGTGTGTGTGTGTGTGTGTGTGTGTGTGTGTGTGTGTGTGTGTGTGTGTGTGTGTGTGTGTGTGTGTGTGTGTGTGTGTGTGTGTGTGTGTGTGTGTGTGTGTGTGTGTGTGTGTGTGTGTGTGTGTGTGTGTGTGTGTGTGTGTGTGTGTGTGTGTGTGTGTGTGTGTGTGTGTGTGTGTGTGTGTGTGTGTGTGTGTGTGTGTGTGTGTGTGTGTGTGTGTGTGTGTGTGTGTGTGTGTGTGTGTGTGTGTGTGTGTGTGTGTGTGTGTGTGTGTGTGTGTGTGTGTGTGTGTGTGTGTGTGTGTGTGTGTGTGTGTGTGTGTGTGTGTGTGTGTGTGTGTGTGTGTGTGTGTGTGTGTGTGTGTGTGTGTGTGTGTGTGTGTGTGTGTGTGTGTGTGTGTGTGTGTGTGTGTGTGTGTGTGTGTGTGTGTGTGTGTGTGTGTGTGTGTGTGTGTGTGTGTCTGTATAACGCATAACTCATGAACCGATACACAGAAAAACACCAAATTTTAAACTTAAGCTTTGTTTCAGCGTCCAATGAGCTGATTAGATTTTGGGCAGTGTCGGAACATCTGGGGGGGTACTTTATAGGTAGTCATTTTTATATTTTATGGAATATATCTGTTATTTACGTTTGGAGAAGAAAATTCTTCAAATAAAAGTTACTTCTAATATAATTATCTATAATTTTTGTTTTATGCAAAATTTTCCTAAAATGGTCCGTATTCGAGAAATTTGACAAAATGTAAAAAACATAATTTTTTATAAAAATTGTTCAAATAAAAGTTGTTTATAATATAATTCTCTATAATTTTTGTCATATACATAATTTCTCTAAAATGGACCGTATTCGAGATATTTGAGAAAATATGTAAATTTTGAAATTTGAAGAAAACTCAAAAACGGATAAAGGAAAAAACATTAAATTTTAAACTTAAGTTTTATTTCGGCCTGACGTGAAATGATTAGATTTTGGACAAAGTCGGAACATCTGGGGGGGTACTTTATGGGAGGCCGTTTTTATATTTTATGGAATATATCTGTTATTTATGTTTGGAGAAGAAAATTGTTCAAATAAAAGTTACTTCTAATATTATTATCTATAATTTTTGCTTTATGTCAAAATTTCCTGAAATGGTCCGTATTCGAGAAATTTGACAAAATGTGCAAAATTCTGATTTTTATGAAAATTGTTGAATTAAAAGTTGTTTGCGATATCGATTTCTATAATTTTTGTTTATACATGATTTTTCTAAAATGGACCGTAATGGAAAAGTGCTAAAATTAAATTTTTCTGTATTTTCGTTTTCAATGAATATCTATAGAAAAATGTTTCGAGGTATATGTATGTGTAAAATGTATATATCCTCTAAACATTTATAGAGATGCTGCAATAGGTTGTACAAAATAACCGGAAAATGCCTATAATAACTAGATAGGAAAGTCATGTGTTGGACACATCAGATTTTTTTAATAATAATACCATTTAGATAGAAACTTTGCTTACACTGTAAAGTCCAAAATATTTTTTTAACTGTAGCTTCAATCGAGGCGGGGCTTCAATAGATATTCATCTTTCTGTATAAAAGTAATTAAAAATAAATATAATATGTCATAGTCTGGATCGACGTGTGATGGATGCCCCATCCTGTGTTACAAATGGCTTTATAGTCATTCTAATGTAAATCGGGTAATATTATTTATTTATGATTATATTATTGTTTGACCATTACCTTGGTCTCGAACCATTGGACTTGGTCCTTTGGAGAGCATACGTAGGGCCGTGTAACCAACACATAGAAGCCCTTTGGTAAGGGATAAACGTGGCGGATAAAATTTTCGACAGCATCATAATATGATGCTCAGATAAATATTAAGAATTCACAATTTTACTAATCAACTCTCTCTGGAGAAAGGGTGCAAAAATAATTGTATAGGTATAAAAACAAATGCAAACATTTTATCAAAAGTATAACCACTTTTTCTTGATATTGATAATGGGGACAAAAAACTTTTGATATATCGTCGTCAATCTATAATTGTATAGGTATAAAAACAAATGCAAACATTTTATCAAACGTATAACCACTTCTTCTTGATATTGATATTCATAATAGGGACAAAAACTTTTGATATATCGACGTCAATCTCACAAAATGACTTCATTTTTTCCTAATTTTACAGGAGAGAAATTTAAAAGACATCTATAAAAATAAAGTGTTTGTAGTCATATCTCAAAAATTACATTTTTTGAGATACGTCCCTTTGTGAGATTGACGATATATGAACTAAAAAACTTAAATAACCTAAAAACATACTTATAAATTTCTTAATTCTTAGGTTTTTCCGACCCTGGTCGAATCTAGTGACACCCTGTATAAGATGTAGATTGGATTTATGTGTATATTATAATAATAATAATAATATCATACTTATGTTGTTACTTTTCTTTCATTCACAATAATTTATTAATTTGAAAATTCTCCATAATAAATAAAACTAATGAAGTTCATCCGCAAACGAAATTAAAAGAAAAATTAACTGATATAACAGACAAACAGGCAGCGCTGACGCATATTTTGACATCGCTCATCTCATCAATCCCGAAGCGAGCATTATTGGTCCATTTTATTCCTACCATTAAATTAAATTGTTTACAAAAATAAAATATTTAGTTATTCTAACGGCACGAGTATATAAAACGGAGAAAAAAAATATAGTTTTGAGATAATAATTATATTTAAATTGTACAATTACAAGTTTCTATTAAAAAAAATCAAACTTACTAAAACGGTATAACAGGCGGGCTTTTGGCACTAAAAGTTCTCCTTGGGGTACCCGAATACTCCCCAAAATTAAAAAACGACATCGCGCAAATCAACAAAACCGAAATTCGCCCCACCAGCGTCTCCAAAAATAAAAACAAAACACGAAAAAATAATGTCTCTCTCTCGCACTTATTTCACTTTCATTCTCGACCAAGATTATCCGTAAAGCACACACCACATGATAGATATATAAGTAAGATAAAAAGTTTAACACTGGATTTACCAAAATAAACTCGAGTTGTAAATAAGTTGCGACACGATTCGTACGTTCCGGTGCACACTATGATCCGCTCTAGACTGAAACTGAAAATTAAAATCTTGAGTCAAAGCCAACACTAGCATTTCGAAATAAACAACATCATGGACCAATTGAACGTGGGCACAATCATCGACTCGGCAAACGCAGTGCGCCCTAAGTGCACGAAAGAGAGAAACAGATATAACGTCGGTCGCATATTATGTCTTATTACTTAGTTCTGAGGGCTGAGGGATGGTATCGATCTTTTACAATCAGGTGGGATGTAGGCAGATTTTAATCGAGACACAACAAAAATCCCATATTTTTTTGGTTAAATGAAACTACTTAAAAAATATATTACTGTCATAAGAAGGGATGAAAATTGATCGGTCCATAAACAGGGTTGAAGTGAACTTAAAAAATACCCATTAGTTAAAATTTGCACATTTAAAAAAGCAACTTTGTTTTATTAATATTAAAATTGGGTTACTTGATGAGAGAAAAGCCGGAGTCGAGTGCTATTATTATTATTATTATTATTATTATTATTATTATTATTTAAGATATATACTATACAGGGTGTAACAAAAAAAAAATAGGTCATAATTTTAAACCAGATATTCTGGAGTCAAAAATGGGTCGATTAGACATAAATTTTAGTGTAACGCTTTGTACAAAACATACTATCCTTTTAATAATTTACTTTATTGTTTTTAAACTAATACACAAGTTTATTAACATTTAATTCTTAAAATTAAAAACAAAAGGCGAAGTTCAATTTATCTGGTGATGGATCACCAGTAAATTGTTCTTCCACTTAATTTGAAATTAAATGCCGAGAGTCTAACGTGAATAGTAACAAACAATAAAACATATTACCTTAAGAGGAGTATTTACTTGGCTGTAGAGCGGAGCATGCAAGGGTTTCGTAGTACCCCACTTTTATAGTTTATTTTTGACTTATTCTGAAAGAAAAAAATATGTACGTGTAGGTAAAGGATAAATCTATGCTCCTCTGGAAACACTTTTTTAAAATTTGAAACAGTTTTTTCTAAAAAAAAATATATAACTCGACTTGTTTTACCCATTTTCTCAATTTTTTTTAGAAAAAACTAAATTGAATTTTGAAAAAGTGGTTCCAGAGGAGCATAGATTTAACCTTTACCTACACACACATATTTTTTTATTTTAAAAATAGTCAAAAATAAACTTTAAAAGTGGGGTACTACGAAACCCTTACATTGCAAGATTTTTCGTCTGGAAAGTGGCGCCTCTGTTAGATTTTTAAGAAATTAATATTTGTGAATGAAAACAATTTATGATATATTTTACTGATGTTTTACGAGGGATGAATAAATTTTACGTATTTGTACACCTTATTTTTTACGTAATTTATGTCTGTAATACTAAGATTGGCATATATATTATATGCAAGGGTTTCATAGTACACCAATTTTACGGATTATTTTTTAATTTTACTAAAAGAAATTTTATGTAAGTACAGGTGTAAAGGCTTAACCCATACCTCTCTGGATTTACTTTCAAAATATGAATCAGTCTCTTTTGAAAAAATCTAAGAAAAGAAACGAAAGCCACCCGATATGGCATGGACCATAAATTCAAAACAAAATAAGATTTGGAAATTTATTTGCAAGTAAAAGTTTTTAAATGTGGACATTTTATTGAATTCGAATTTGATTATGTTGCTGCCAGTCTGGATGGAATTAAAAAAAAAAAACAAAACTCTATGATAGAGTTAAAATGTCCATATGGAGCTGAAGTGCGGACTGTAGCAGAAGAAATATGCAGTAGAGAAATAACTTTTTGGAAAAAGAACAATTCCATTAAGGAGAACCACTATTGGTATTTTCAAATTCAGGGCCAGCTGCACATAACACAAATGGATTTTTGCATTTTGTGCTTTTGGACTTCTGGAGGAATAGAAGTGGAGAAAATATCTCATATTGACAGCTTTTGAGAAAAAAAGATACAAAATAAAATTAAATTTTTTTATATGCAATATGTCTTGCCGGAACTTGTTGACAGCGAAGCAATAGAGACATGGAAGTACGAGACAGAATATTAAATAATTCGTGAGAAATTTTGTTTAATGTTTATTAACATAACGCAAGGAATCTTAAATTATTTTCAATATTTTTATTAATTTAAGAATTAAATTTTATTTATTTCTAAAACATGGTAGTAGGCGATCCATTTAAGATATGATTAATGTCTTCTTATTATTATATTACACTATTTTAAATTTAGGATTTTACCAGTGGCAGTGGTACTTGATGATAGGTATATAATTATTATTACACCAAATGTTTTAAAAGGCTACACCAACTAGTGGACCACGCTTTTAAGTCCCAAAATAATAGTTTCAAGATTTTGATTCGGATTAGAAGTTTTACTATACAGGGTTTTGTGTCAAAGCCAAGTCATGTAGGTATTGTTATTGTAATACGTAGATGAGTAACTATCATCAATAGAAATTTAAAATTCAAACATAAATCTTTGTAACGACGTTATTTATAACTTTATTAACTTCATAACGGTCAAAAATGTTAGTTAACTTATTTAATTTTAAATATAAATTGATTTTAATTTTAACTTAGAAATTTTCGAAAAGTTCACTATATTGTTTAGTTGTTGCAACTTTACTGCGCTTAAGTAGCGTTCAGATTAAAATATAAATTTATGGAGCTTAACTGAAAAACAGAAACTAATTCCAAAAAAAGTATTATGGCCAATAAAAAGAATTTTGAATTGTGATATCTGCAAGTCCTTATTTAAAACCTTTAAATTTAATATTATCATTATACAAGAGTTATTTTTACAAATTGATACAAATATCGAACATAAGTTTGTTGACATAAATATTATTTCCATAATACAAATAAATATATCTCTGTTACAGAATACTCATAATGTATTTAATATATTCATTTAAACATGTTTTTGTTTTTTGTCTGGATGATATTGAATACTAACTTTTTCTATATAACTTATTATCGACACATTGTGAGATAAAAAAACAGACAATTAATTAAAAGCGTACTCACAATTTCAATACTATACTGTTTCCCAAATTATGAAAATACTAAAGAATATTTAAAAAAAATAAAAAGCCAATTAAACAATGTGTTAATATCTAGAGAAGAACATCGTACTTCTTTTTTAGAAACGAAAAGTAGTCAAAAATTGTGAAAATAACAAACTATTTTAATTTCACAAAAATAATAAGTCAGTTTTTGTTTTTTATGTAAATCATATCATTTTCAAGGCAATAAAACAGAAGAAAAGTCACCGAATACCGATTTCAAAAAGGTCTATTAGTTTTTATAGGAAATGGAAAGAGAAAGAACGCTTTTTAAACGAGTTAAAATTCTTTACATATTTCGATAACTATAAACGGATTAAGGTATTTTGTACCGTGTTAAAAAATTTAAGAAAATTTTTGAAGAATATTTCTTTTTTTTTTTAAATTAGTAAACTTTGACAAACATATACAATATTCATTTATGTGATTATACAAAACTTTAATTTATTTTTCTAAAATAATATGGATTGTCCTCTAAAATATATATAGTGGCTCGCAAAAAGTCTGCTTTTTATGTTACTTTTTTCAGAAAATGTTATTCCTGATAAAACTTAGTGTTTAATTAAACTTAAAACTTTATTTATTCAAAAAATTCTGTACCATAAATATAAATTTGGCAGCACAGTGAACTAGGTACTCTTCTAGGAACCGAACCCACATTTTTACATATAAGATTAATTTAAGAAGATGTATATAACTCCACATAGTAGTTTTTTAGTTAATACAATTAATATAGATTATTATATCCTTTTTAACCTACTTCAAAAAGGAGGAGGTTCTCAATTTGTCTGTATATTTTTTTTATGTATGTTCAGCGATAATTCTTTAACACAATGTCCGATTTAAATTATTCTTTTTTGCTGGAAAGGGGGTACTTCCGGGATGGTCCCATATAAATTTGTTCAAAATCTAATAATTGGGTCAATGGGAAAATCCTCAAACTTTTCATTTTTTATGTATGTTTAGCGATAATTCTTTACCACCTCGTCCGATTTCTATAATTCTTTTCGTTAGTAAGGGGGTACCTCAGGGGTGGTCCCATATAAATTTGGTTCAGATGTGGTGATGGCATCTGCACGATTTTAAAGTCGGTTTTTTAAAATTACTTTCAACACATCTTACGTAAATTAAAAGTTTAATAATTTGGTGCTTTCTTTATGCGTCGTTTTATGATTTCTTTTTGCATATGTTTAAGTACAGATAATTATTATTATTATTACTGGCAGTTTATTTTAAATCATTAAAATAATATTTTGTTGATCCAAAAAAGGCAAAAAAAGCCATGTCACATTCAGTGTAATAATAAAAATTAGATATATAAATATAGTATATTATGTACCAACAGACTAAACTTTCACTTTCAATCTCGCCTTTTGTCGTAAAAAACTTTTAAATTTTTACTAGTGACGTCCGTGCCGGGTTTGAACTGAATATTTTTGAAAAAAAATATGGTGCGCCACTGCTTTTTCTAAAAACCAAAATTATCTTTAAAATTCTTATATATTTTGGAGCAAATTTGGTTTATGACGTACTTTCGTACGAAGCACCCTTTTCGGGTAAGAAAATGAAAACCAGTATATTGAAACTGCTTTTGATATTTTGTTGAAATTTGGTAGGAACCCACCATGAGTGGAAACACTTTTTTTGGGAAAAATTTCATAAAAATATCTAGAGTGATAAGAAACTTATGATAAAATAGTTATTTTTTTTTTCTTAAAACTTTAACACCCAAAGGATTCACACCCTTAAGTATCGGCACTCAATAAACAAATACCATGTATTAATTGATATTACCTTATTCGAACCAATCGTCTATTTTTTCGTTATTTGTATTTATGTTTCACACCTCTATACTCTTAAATGTAATTTAATCTAACTAAACCTATTCACTAAATTAAAATATAAAAATAATGTAAAACCCTCTAATAAATCGAACTGCGTTATAACAATATCTCGCAATGCACCGAGAAAAGCAAATACGATTCTGGTTCCCCTAATTTAGGTAACTCTGACTCACTCCGTGTTAGGATTTTTCGGTTCCTTTGTCTTAATTTCGCGCGTTAGAGTTTGGAATACGTATCCCTCGTATCTGCAGGCAATTGTTAAAATTATGAATGAATGCGGATTTTGTTTAGTCTCGGAAGTAATTTTGTAGTATTTAGGCTCCACCCTAAAGTTGTAATTTTTATACCTACTAAACTACCGTTGCCCCGCAGGTCTTTCAGTTTGTAATGTAAATTTTCCTCTTAAACTTGCTTTAAAACCTATGGGATTTACTTTACATATTTATACATATACATATTTATTTCTAATGTCTCAACAACGCAATGATTTCTTTATTACCGTTTAAATAAAAATTGTTTAAAAGCCCTTTTAAATTTGTTTATTGAGTAAGTTTTGTAGGATGCGGCAATATCATTATAAATAGAACATATTTGGTATGTAAAGCTACGTCTAAAAAATTCTAATTTGGAAGAAGGAGGAGAAAGAATACTCTTATATCTAACATTTAAATTGTGTACGTGAGTCCGATAGGTCAGTGGAAAGGTGTCTTATTAACTAGAATTTTATGGAACACCACTGCTGCATGCACAATCCATAAATCGGCCATATTTAACCAACCATTCTGTTTCAGTTTGTGACTGATATGTTCTCTTCTACGAATACCGTATATTATTATAAGACGTAAGCAAGAGTTTTGGACTTTCTGAATCTTTTTTTATACAAGCTGTTCAAATATTGTCCATAGAGTATATCTGCATAATTAAAAATAGATAGTACTAGGGTATCATATAGTCTCGATTTGATATGTGATGGTAAAAAATGCCTACTCACATACAATACTTTAAGAATAAAATATGCGCGTTTAACTAGTTCAAATTTCAAGTCACAATCTAATATCACCCCCAAACTTCTAGCTTCACTAACAATATTTGTAGCGGTATATTTTCAACAAAAATGTTAACATTTAAACTAATCTCGTTTCTTTTTGCCCTATTTCCAAAAATAATAACATTGGACGTGTTACTGTTGATATTATTTAGGCAGTGATCAGATGCAGCTTTAACAAACCTGTTTAAGTCTATGTTTATGAACTTACATGTTTCTGCTACCATTTCGAAATTAAAACTATAATATAGCTAAGTGTCATCGGCATAAAGGTGAATGTTACAATATTGAAGACTTTTTACAAGATTGGATGTATATATTGCAACGAGCAAAGGACCAAGATTGGAATCCTGAGGATCTCCACATTTTAGTTTCTTAAACTGAGAACATTCGTTTTCGATTTTAAGCAATTGTTGCCGATTGGTGAGTTAAGAATTAAGGAAATTTATAGCATTTTCCGAGAGAACTATGTGATGCAAAATTGCAAACAATAAACTATAAATTAATTAAACTAGTATACTAGATTTTCCTATATTCGTAGCTCTTACAGTATCATCAACAATATGGAGAAGGACCGTTGTACAGCTGTGGTTTTCACGACATCCCAATTGATTTATTGTCTTGTAATTGCAATTTGTTGATATTTTGAGCTATTTATTATTTAGAGTTATTTCGTTATTATTTTTGGCCGCTTCATTATTATTTTTGGTTATTTGGTCATTATTTTTAGTTATAAAAAACTGTTTTTTTAAGAACAACCGCAGGTTTAAAAATTCCAAAGAAATTAAATAGCCGATGTAAGGAGCTCATAGCTTCATTGATACAGTATTTTAAACAAGAACGCGACAACAATGATCCTTTACTACCTTTAACTGCTGTTAGAGAAGTAAGTTTTTACTGATATTGGGTCGTATGATTGAACGTTTACGTTATCCGTAACGTACATGTTAGGCCGAGTTTTAACAGTAACACGGCAAGTTCGTACGATGAAAAACGGTTTCCAACACATTACTGTTATTTTCCGCCTGTTATGTTCTAATTTAACAGTTTTCCATCATACAAACTTGCTTCGTTACTGTTAAAATTCGACCTAACATGTACGTTATGGATAACATAAACGTTCAATCATAGGACCCATTATCTAGAAACATCAAACTAATCTCATTTTTTAGCGTGTATCGGCAGCACTTAACTTAAATTTGTCCATTGTAAGTGCTATTTCTCAAGCAGTTAAGAATGATGTCTTTCTGAAATCGCCTTCAAAAAATGAGTCTTCTTACAAAGAAACTAACTAATACAAGAACTCTAGATACAAGTACAATTCGAGATGTTATTTACAACATGTATGAAGCTGGTAAGTGTAGATTATTTATTTTATATCATCTAATTATAAATACCTATATATTTGTTTGCAGACGAATACGTAACTTTGGATTCTTTATTAGAAAAATTGAAAGAAAAAACTTGTTTAATGGATGCCGCATGTCACGATGCACCTTATTAAAAGATATTGGTTTTAATTTGAAAAAAGATGATCCAAGGCGAGGGCTTATGGAACTTTTCGATGTTCCTGTGAAACAGGCTGTATATTTAAGAAATTACATGAAAGAAAAAGAAACAGGTTTATTTAAGTCTGTTTTTATTGATGAGACGTGGATTTTTCAAAATGGGACTATAAACCGTTCTTGGCAAGACAAAAATAAAAGAAGTGTAAAAACAACAAAAGTAGATGGTAAAAGGTACGTAAGAGTCTAAGTCATTTTGAAGGTCTAGATAGTCATCTAGGGTGGATATTTTCTTAAAAACTTTCAGATCATCTGCATACATTAGGCAGTCTGATGTAATACGTAGAGGAAGGTCATTAACAAATATTAAGAAAAGTAAAGGGCCCAAATTGGAGCCCTGAGGGACCCCAGAGCCTGCGAGGATTGTATGAGATACTTCACCACCAAACATTACGTATTGATACCTTAGTTTTAGATAAGACATAAAGAAATTTATTAGATGATCGCTAAGACCATAATATTTCAGTTTAGCTAGAAGAATATTGTGATTTACCTTATCGAAGGCTTTCTTAAAATCAGTATAAATACAATCTACTTGCTCACGAGAATTGATACATTTTGATATTTTATCACTGAAAGTTAATAAATTTGTATCTACAGATTTTTTACGACAAAATCCGTGTTGTTCGGTTGATATGTATTTTTGAAAGTAAGCATACAATTTATCATATATTACAAATTCAAACAGTTTCGCCGTACAATTTAATATGGCTATGGGACGATAATTATCTATTTTATTTTTATCCCCTTTTTTAAAAATTGGTGTTAATCTCGTTCTTTTAAATTCACTAGGAAATATGGATGTTTTAAGCGACTTATTGAAAATTACCAGCAAAGGGAATATTAAATAATCTTTACAAGCTTTTAGGATATAACAAGGAATATTATCAGGACCCGCCGTCTTTTTCGGTTTTAACTTTCGAAATGCCGCTTCTAAGTCTTTGACGGATATTAAATCGAAGTCAATATTCTGATAAAAATTTACGTTCCAATGGTTAGTCAAACCATTAATATCTATAAGGTTATAGTTTGAATCGTTGTCATACACTGAACTGAAATAATCAGCGAACTCCCCTGCTATAATTTTTTTGTCAGATATTTCCCTATTATTTATAATAAAATTTGATTCAGATATATTATTAGACCTCTTATCTTTAATGAACTTCCAAAAAAGCATGGGGTCCTGGTTAACACAGTTCTGCATATTTTGGATATAATTATTGTGCGCCGTCCTTATTTTCAATTTTAGGTCCGCCCTAATTTTTTTATATCTACTACAATAATATTCCGATAGATGTTTTCTTTTTCTGAAAAATTCTTTGTACTTTATGTCGATTTTTATTTCATCCGTGAACCATGGCGGAAACTGTTTGCAATATGCATGTGGCATATTAGTAAACTTTGGTACACATATGTCAAGCATTTCATAAAAAACCTGGTAAAAATATTTGACAGAATCATCAACCTTTTCAATGTGTCCAATTTTGGACCAATTACAATCCCTTAGTAGTTCGCATAGTAATCTAAAATCAGCTTTTGTAAAATTATATCTGTTTTGAAGATTATTATTTGTGTATGTGAGTTGATTACTTTTTTTTACTTCCGTTTTAATTATCAGAGAGGGGTGTTTATTATCTATGGGAACTAAAGGTTCTTTATTCTCCTTTATATTCAAATTCAAATTACCAAGCACCAGATCTAGAGTTTTTGATCCTCATTGAGACAATTGTTGAAAGACTGTAGACTGTAAGTGGCCATTAATAGAGACATTGTTACTATTATATCATTTTTATTAGAAAATTGAAAAGATGTGCCATTTATGCATGGTATATTGTAATCACCAATAAGTACCATGTGTGTGGTTTGAGTGATTAAGGGATCTAAATTGTCAAATAAATCTAGATATTGCCTGTAGACTTTAGCATTTGCGCCCGGTGGAATATAAGTTGAATTAATAATGACTGTGGTTCCGTGTAGTTTAAGTTTTACAAAAATTGTTTCCAAAGGTGAGTTAATTGATATAAGTGAAGATATGATATTTTTATTTACAGCAATGAGGACACCTCCTCCGCGTTGTTTTCCTGTTAAAATTTTATCCCTATCCTTTCTATATACTATGTAATTGCAACTAAATAGTTCTCCATTTTTAATGTCTTCTGATAGCCAAGTTTCCGTCAAGATAACATCATACTCTTCTGCAGACAAGTTTTTGCTAAACTCCGAGACCTTGGTGCGGAGTCCCCTGACGTTCTGATAATAAATATTTAAAAACATATAGCGTTGCGAGAAACGTAAAAAATATGTAGAAGATGAAAATTAAGTACAAAAACAATATGTATATGTTGATATTGAGCTAGCGCATATAAATGTGTTACTCTAAGAACGTTTTCTCATGGTGAAATGAATAATGAGAATTTTTTAAACTGGTTTGAAGAACAGTTACTGAAAAAACTTAATGAACCATCCTTAATCATAATGGACAATGCTTCATATCACAGTACATTGTTATATAAAACACCAAACGCTAGTTGGACAAAGATTAAAATACAAGAGTGGCTGACAAATCAGATTATTAGATTTTCATTTGCTATGTTTAAAGCGGAACTTCTGAATCTTGTTGCACAGTCAGTAAAAGAAATCTGTTTCGTCTGTAATTTCTCAATTACTTTTTTTTTAGAAATAAACCACCAAAAATGTACATGACTAATATTTTAGCAGAACAATACGGACATAGAGTATTACTCCTTCCTCCTTATCATTGTATATTCAATCCAATTGAACTTATTTGGGGCATTACAAAGCAATATTACAATAGACATATTGGTCGAGATGATAAAAAGAAAGAAGATTGTTTAAATATGTGGTCAGAAGCACCACAAATTTGGAAAAAAAGTATCAGCCATACAGAAAAATAAATTTCAAAATGGTACGATAGAGAGGGAATGATAATTGATAGAATAGAAATTGCTCCAATTATTATTACACCAAACAGCGATGATAGTGATTTCAGTAGCGATGAATCCATAGATAAATTATAAATTAATTTATCTATGGATGAATCTGAATAACAATCTCAAGATACGTCGAAAGAGACATTGTTCATCATCTGAATTAGGGCGTGGTTCAAAGCCCACTTGTACTGAAGCTCTAGGCTTATTGTACCCCTCACAGTTTCTATCCCATCAGATTGATTTTCTTGATGAATTCAAGAATATGTCTGATGGGCGCTTTCGCGATTTCTTCAGGTTCCGGATATTTTACCCAGTGTTGCCAGTCTAGTACAATTGTACTAGATCTAGTACATTCTCTGAGAATCTGGTATTCTAATACACTCGAATTAAAATCTAGTACTTTTTTCAGCGTATGTTCCATTTGAAATGTAAAATATATTGTTCAAAAATTGCCAAAGAAATTAGAATAGTTGTTAAAAAATGCTTCAGAGATAAAATAGTAGACATTTCTCGAGAGATAAAACATTGTTCAAAAATTGCTCGAGAGATCAAATATTGTTTAAAAATAGCTTGAAAGGTAAAAAAGGGTGTTAAAAATTGATCGAAGGATAAAATAGTATTAGAAATTGCTTAAGGGGTAAAATATTGTTCAAAAATTGCTCTAGGGATAAAAATACTGTTAGAAATTTAATGAGAAATAAAAAATATTTAAAAATTTTACGAGAGATTAAATAGTATTAGAAATTGATAAAATCGTGTTCAAAAATTGTTCGAGGTAAGGTGTAGTTTTACAAAATGTTGATACCTTGTTTTGAAAAATTGAAAAATTTGTTGAGAAATAAAATATTGTTTAAAATTAACTTGAGAGATACTGTTAGAAATTTCTCGAGAGATAAAACATTGTTTAAAAATTCCTCGAACTATAAAATACTTTTAGAAATTGCTCGAAAGATAAAATATTGTACAAATTGCTCGAGAGGTAAAAAAAGTTGTTAAAAATTGCTCGAGACATAAAACATTGTTAAAAATTTATCGAGCGTTAAAATATTGTTATAAATTTGTTGAGAGTTAAAATATTGTGCAGTTTGCTAAAGAGATAAGAAAGTGGTTAAACATTCCTCGAGAGATAGAATAATGTTAGAAATTTATCTAAAGATAAAATATTACTTAAAAATAGCTCAAGAGATAAAAAAAGGTTTAGAAATTGTTAGAGAGATAAAATAGTATCATAAATTGTTAAAATTTTGTTCGAAAATTACTCGAGAATTAAAAAATACTGTTAAGCATTTCTCGAGAGATAAAACATTGTTTAAAAATTGCTAGAAAGATAAAAAATGTTAATAAACATTGCTCGAGAGATAAAATAGTGTCAGAAATTGTTAAGAGAGATCAAATATTGTTCAAAAATAGCTTGAGAGGTAAAAAAGGCTGTTAAAAATTGCTCGAGAGATAGAATACTGTTAAAAATTTATCGAGAGATAAAATATTGTTTAAAAGTAGCCCAAGAGATAAAAAAAAGGTTTATAAACTGTTCGAGAGATAAAATAGTATCATAAGGTATTAAAATCTTTTTCAAAATTTGCTCGAGAGATAAAATAGTGTCAGAAATTTGTCGAGAGATAAAATATTGTTTAAAATTGTTGTGTTCGTATTGTCTATAAACCTTTTTTTTGCTCTTTATTGACCACACTTCACAATTAGAAAATCTGGTAATTTTATAGAATCTAGTACATTTTTATGTAATCTGGTACATTTTTTAGACAAATCTGGTACATTACAAAAATATATTCTGGCAACACTGAGTACCCCGAAGTACCATTCCCGTTCCCATTTAAGGTTCCGGCAGTGGCATAGTATGTGAATAGGAGTTTCGTCCTCCTCTTCACATATTCTGCATAGGGAGTCATCAGATATCCCTAAGAGATTTAGGTGTCTTCTAAGGCCGCAGTGTCCCGTAAGACATTGTTACAATTATGGTGATGATTTGGAGTTATTGAGTGAAATACACACTAATAATATAATCGATTGCAGTATTGTACTGTAATAATTGTATTCTTTAGTTCACCTTTTATTATTTGTTTAATATTTACTTTGTTATTTGTATAGGATTTTTATATAACTAACAAACTGTAAAATAAAAGTCGTTATGTTTCGAAAAAAATATTTGTTTTCATTTTTTGATACCCAAATATTGTTCAGGTAGTTAAAATAACTGCAACATTATAATAATGCTTTTACATGCTATATTAATAAAATCTCATAAAGCAAATTTTGATATTATTTTTTAAAAACCTTACTTAACTGATGTTCTTAATAGATTCATGCTTATCCATAGAACATACTACAGACTGGTATTTCTTATTGGCTAACATCACAACGATTTACAGCTGCTTTTCTTTTTTGTAGCTACAATTGTCGGAACTTTCAAAGATTCCCCAATTATTTTCAAAATTTGGCAACGGTGTGGAGCTGTGAGACGGTCTAAAATTTATTACGTAATCGATGACGTGCATTGGTTTTTATATTGAATGAAGTATAAATATCATTTAAATTTTTTAATTGCTAAGATTTTTTACAAGGTGATTCATTAATGGCAGCGACCGGAGTATCCCAGAATACCTTAAAGTGGATGTTTTTTTTAAGAAACGCAAAAACAGCAGGACTTAAATTTTAAGGGGGACACCTTTCTACAGTATCCTCAACTGTCACATGCCATTCCTCTACCCTTCGTCAATCTAACCAATTCAATTTAAATAGGAAAAAACCAAGTATGACACAAAAATTATGGGGAATTCAGCAATATGACTGGTCATTGCGTTACTTTTAATTTTAACGCCATCTAGCGGGATAAAAAACTATTACATATTGTAAAAAGTGTGACACTTCATTTAAAAGCTAATTTTATTAGTAAATCACACTACATAATACTATGTTAACTATTTTAAAAATGATATTAAAATGAAAAAAAAAATCTGATTTGTTTAACACATGACCTTCTTGTCTTACCTAAAGTTATTATAGGCTTTTTCCGGTTATCCTGTACAACTTATTGTATACAATAACTCCTAAATGTTTGGATGATGAACTAAATATAAACATTTTCCACACATCTTACTAGAAATATTTTTATATATAATCATTGCTAACGAAAATATAGAAAACTTAAAATTTTACACTTTTTCCTAAAATTTTTCCATTGGCCCATAATAGCGAAATTATAGAGCAAAAATTATAGAGAACAATATCGGGATAATTTTCAAAATATTCACGAGTTCGAAAAAAATTCCAAAAATAATTTAGGCACTAGTGGTATTATAAGTGCAAATAATAAGAAAAAATTAAATTTGGCACTTTAACTCAAATTTCTCGAATACGGCCCATTAAAGGGGAAATCATGTACATGACAAAAATTATAGAGAATTATATCCCCAGCAACTTTTATTTGACGAAGTTTCTTCTCCAAGCATAAGTAACATATGTTCCTTAAAGATGCTCTGACTAAATCCAAAATCTAATCAACTCATTAGAGGATAATATTAAAGCTAAGTTTAAAATTTAGTGTTTTTCTTTTTATCCTTTTTGAGTTATCGTGGATACAAACACACAGACATCATCGCGAAAAGGGCCCTATATTTGGTCAACATCTAATAATTAGGTCCATGAGAAAATCCTCAAACTCTTAATTTTTTATGTATGTTTGTCCGATTTCTATGATTCTTTTTTTTTGTTAGATATATAAATATAGTATATTATGTACCAACGGACTAAACTTTCACTTTAGAAACATTTTTATATTTGACATAATAAATAAAGGGTTTATTTTTAAATGCATTTTATTTTTACAGGCTTGCATTATTGGGGCAAAAACTAAAAAGTTTTGTATGTTTCTTCGCACACAAAGATTGGTTACTCAAATGAGCAAACTAGATGTAGTAGAAAAGCCAGGAGCTTTCAATTAAAAAAACTTAAAAGTAGCGCACCTAAAGATAAGGACTACGGACTTCAATAAGATGAAGATGATGATGATGTTTTGGAACAAAAAAACTGCACTTTTTGAATAGTTTACCAAAATCAATAGATATTTGTAAAATTGAAGTATCTACTAGAGATCAGGCCAGTAAATGGAATGTTTGTTGAGAAAATTGATAGAGATGACAATATTTTGTTATGTGCTGAACCAAAGTTAGTTGATTTTTATTTAAAATATTTAATAAAAGAAATTGTAAGAAGAAAGATGTAATTTTAATTTTTTTTGTGATTGTATTTTATGTGAAATAAAATGTTTAATTCAAAAAAAGTAGGTAATTATTTTTTTTTATTTAAGTATTTAATTTATTTTGACCTATTTTTACTTTCAGTGAACGAAGAAAAGATAAAACCAATACATTATATTTTTTTATGAAATTATAACAAAGCATATATATTATGTACAATAAAATATACATGCCTATGGTAAAATAGTTGTTCAGTTCCGTTATACAAGCTTCACCGTTTTTGGTCACCTCTAAGACATTTAATTTGTAAATGCCGTTCCACCCTTAAAGGATAGAATTCAATCATAATCAAGTTACTATTAATTTTAAATCGTTTATATTGTTCTATTGTTTTTTGGAATTTTGACTTTTGTATTTTTTCTGAAATATGTGTTGTCAATCTAATAAAAAGAATAAACATCTTTTTAATTTAGCGAACTTTTAATAACAATCAATTCTAAACAATAGTTTTCAAAAATTTTTTCGTCTACACTACAAATTAGATCTGAGATTAATACGATCATTTAAAAAAAACAAATATTTTACATTATGTACCACTGTATATTAAAGCACTTTCCAAAAATCAGTTTCTTACTTTAAATATATCATAAATAAAGCCATCCAAAGCTTTCGCGCGGATACCAAGTGTATATTATCGAATATTAGTAATAACAATAATAATGTTTATTTACAAAAAATACGATCACTAATTATATGTATAAAAATCCTTTACTATTTCACCTTAGAATATAAATACAATCAATTTAAATGTAGTCCAGTAACTGAAGACCTGATATAATGCAAAGTTGTCATTAAGTCGGTTCAGATTTCCTTTGTGGCTCAATTCTTAGGTCTTGACGGTTGCTTTCAAGGGCGAAAACTTTTACCAACACTGCTGGGTCGGAAAGGGCTCAAAATGGTCCCTAAAGTCCGAAAAAATGGTTTCCCGCTAATATCTGCCAAAATATACAAATTAGACAATTTTTGTTTAGATAAAAAATGAAGATCGTATCATTATCTAAAAAAATGGTCCCTACCACGAATATTTTTTGCAAAAACGGCCTTCGAAAAAGCCCGAATTTTTGCACTGAATAGAAATGTTAGTTTCTCACTGAATTTCCGCTCGAGGGAGTTGGGAATACATTGATTTTCATGTTTTGGATTTTGGAGACCAATTGTACCTGGCGCCAGCGGCATACCTCTGCTCACTAAATTATGGGGCCTATGAATGGAAATCCGGGCACCAATCGATCTTTCGACAATTATTGGCGGATTCTACGGGATTTTTTCTGTAAAGTAGCGCTTGGGGTATCTCATCTATATTGCCGAATGTTCTGTGTAATTTGCGTTGCAAAATTTAATAGAAAATGCAAAATTTTTTTTTTCATGTGGCAGTCTCAAATCCCGGCGCTTTGCCTAATAGTGGGTTACTAGTTTTAGAGTGTGATGAATATTGACCCGAGAAGACCCTTTATATTTTCTGCGTCTTTTGCAAAATTTTCGCCAACTTTTCTCGGAACAATATAGGTCCAGGATTTCAGAAAAATAAGAAAATTTCTGAAAAATTTCTTTTATTATGAAAAACATGTTGTTAATACGAAATACATAGCAATGCTTATAATTTATCATACGTTAAACCATTCAATGTCATCAGAATGATACTCTTCATCGTCTTGCTCTTGCTCTATTCCTTCCCCTCCTCCACGCGTCCCTTCCCCCTGTTTTTCCAACCCCTGTGTTGCTGTCTCGACAGCTATTTCATCTTCCTCCCCTTCAACCCCTTCTGGGTCTCGATCCATCTCTAATTATTCAGGGAAAATACCTTCATTTTTGTTATAATTAAAACACTGTGTCGACTGACACGAACCACAGACAGGCGAGCATTTTAGTCCGGCTTTCAAACATGAACAATTCTTCTCGCAGCCTGTCTTGCACTGACAAAAAATCATCTTCAAGAGTTCCGGGGGGGCCGGATCCCTTTTAAACTTAATTTCATTAATTTTTCCGGTAATTTACACTCACTTTGTAAAGCAAATCTTCTAGAAGTGCCGCTAAAAGCTCTGTATCTAAAGGGATTTCTATTTTATATTTGTTTTAACCTAAAAAAAAAAGAATAACATTAGTAGAAATAATTATATGATAGATATAGCAACAAAAGACTTACCTCAACCACAAATCTTCGATATATATTCTCCACTTTAACTCATTTGTGTTAAATATAGAAAAGTAATCATTGTTTATTATTGTACTACTCGAACCATAGAAATAGTATAGAAAGCCGATTCCATATATCAAAAATGAAACCATAAGGAGAAAATAGTGTGTCGGAGCTCATGCGTATAACGGTGCTGGCGCGAACAGGACCGGTGCAAGTTTTTTATTGATCGAACATATTTGTTCACACGATATTTCAATCATACATTTTTAGAGATGATTCTATACAAAAAACGATTAAAAAAATTTCAAGTTAAGGTAAATATGGTTCTGACAGTCTTATTAAGAAAGATATGGCATAAAATATGAATTAGTTAATTTTCGGCAATCATTAGTACAGTAGTCATGAGATTTTGCTTATGATTTTAAAAATACTTTCCAGAAAAACCACGTGCTCCGGTTTTGACTACGTTTATTATTAAACAGCGAAATTATATACAAAAACTTTAATCTACAATCTAAATATGAATGAATTACTATAAAGTGGTCCAAAATAGTGGAAAACGCAACTTTGACCCCTTTTTCAATGTTCTTTACAGGAAATAACGGGCTTCAAGGCACATGGATCGATACCTATGAGTTTTCCCATTGTAATGAACTTTGAATCATCGAATAATATCAATTTTTGACCGAGTTCTGAAACAATTTGTCCACCCGTTTACAAGCTTATCAGTATTGCTAGAGATAAAGCAGGGGCTGAACGAGGGAACTTTTGATTGCAGTTATCTCGAAACCTAACGAATTCCCGACAAAAATGATAGAGGCCATTTTTGTAGATAATGATAAGATCTTTCTTTTTTATCTAAACAAAAATTCTCTAATTTGCATATTGTGGAAGATATTGGCGGGAAACCAGTTTTAGGGTCCATTTTGGGCCCTTTCCGACGCAGCAGAGTTGGTAAAAGTTTTCGACCTTGGAAGTGACCGCCGAGACCTAAGAGTTGAGCCACAACGGAAATCTGGACTGACTTAATGACAGGTTGGTCCCTTAAGTTACTGGACTAATGTAATTAATCATTTATTTAAAAAAATAATTCCACTAGATGAAGAAAACTTTTAAATCCGTCGTCGAAGTAATAAATAAAAATATTATCTGCAAAGAAATTACTATCAACATAATAGTTACAATATACCGACAAATTGGGTCAGCCCGCGTTTCAGGTGGAGAGAAAGGTAGGCGTCCCATTAGACTTAACAGAGAAAGACAGAATTGTTACACATACAATTGTCTTTACATAAACAAAGGGAGGGTTTAGTACAGAGATATTTTATGAAATAGAAGAGGTACCTCTCAACTTCAACCGATCGGAAAGCGGTAGAACAGCCTAAATGTAAATTTTAAGATCACCTTCAATTTTATTTTTCATATCAGTATCACTCTTCTTACTATATGGTGCTGATTTACTTGCTGTCATATAGGCAAGTTCTTCAAAGGTATTCCAAAACAAACCATGAGAAATCAAGTCAGGGGCACTGAACCTCTTGATAAAGGGGCATAATCAGTTTTATAGTTAAATATTCATAATAAAAACTTATGGTCCATATATCGGTATCGGCAGATACTGACCATGGGTATATCGGCCACAAAAAATAATATAATTCGATTCCTAAGGGTGATCATATTTGTTTTAACCCAATGTTGTACACTAAACTTTGGAGAGGCCAGGCCTATCATAATTGAAGGTGTTTTCTAGGAAAGTATGCAATTAATTTTGAGGTGTGACACCAAGCATCATAGACGTAATTACTGACTCATTCATAAAATTAATGCTCGCTTTTCAGATAAACAAACTAGCACAACAATCACCACTTAAATTAGCAGCCATCTCATTTTTTCTGATGTAGCAGCTGATGTGACTGCTTTGTCTTTGTAATATAAAACACAATGTGAATGACTGCAAAAAATAAGGGTTATGAATGAATGAATGGATGGATTAGCCTTATAGGTTTTCTTCATTGGAATATGCGCTTTCCAAGTGCTAGGTTAAATAGATGAGCTAAGGGTTCAGCCAAAATATCTACAAAGTCTTTAATGACTTACGCTGGTATGTTATCAGATTTGTGAATATCCACATATTTTGTTAGGTTTAAGTTTTTTCGTGCTAGTCCTGACAGTATCAACAGTTATGTTGGGAAAATTAAAGTTCTCCCAATTATAAGATATATTATTTATATTAAAGGCAGGTATTTCAAAGACTCTTTAAAGAAATATGTAAAGGTAAAACCACCTTCTAATTTCTGTTCCTCTAGACCATAGGTACCCAACCTTTTCTGGCCTACTGCCCACATTTCCAAAAAAGGCGACAGCTGTTCCTCAACGTTCCCCTAAATTTGCTTTGGATCAAAAATGGCCCCTTAGCTCTCTTCATCACATACCGGTGGGAGTACCAACCCCATTGGGAACCACTGACTTCATTAGAATTGATCAAGCCCCAGACGATTATGATCCAGATCAGCATTAACTTCTATGTGTCTCTGAGAAGCTAGTAATTTTTGTTATGTTTGAAATTTAATTAAACTTATAAGTTGTTTATATTCAAGTGATTGTCCATTGCTTTTGTGAATTCTGTTTTTCAATCTATTTTTTTTATATATTATTAAGATCTATAAAAAAACATTTATCTTCTTTACTAGGTATATTTTTAGGAACAGTTTTGTCACATACATCATACAAATGGAATAAGCAAACATTTGAGCTTGAAATATTGAATTATTACAATAATGAATGTCTCTAAGATAATAAAAAAGGCTTAAAAAATAAGTTTTGGCAAAATCACATCTAAATGCTGGTCTAATATTTCTTTTTAAGAAGATTTACTAAAATTGAAATCCACAGGGTTCTATTCTCGGCCCCTTACTTTTTATCATTTACTTTAATGATTTGTCAATTAATCTAAGTAATATCATACAGGTGTATTATGCGGATTATTCAACATATATTGTTACAGATAAAAATAAATCTGATACAATAGAAGGGTTAAATGAAGCAGAAGTTATGTCAAATAATTGGTTTGGTAGAAATGGTCTTACATTAAAAGAAGCAAAAATTCAGCAAATGTCATTTTCTATTATTGCTAAAAGTGAGGAACAGGTTAAACTTTTAGGAATATAGTTAGACCCGAAACTATATTTTAAATATCACATTCAAAGTTTACTAAGTCGTTTTGCAAAAGCTACTTATGCAATTAGACAGCTAAAATTTCAATTAGACAGTACATTTAAAAATGGTCTACATTTCATTATTTCATAGAATTATAACGTATGGGGTTATACTTTAGGGAAATACAACCAACCAACTTAGGGTATTTATTGCATAAAAAAAAGTAGTAGGTATCATGACATCGAGTAACTACAATAGTCACTGCCAACCTATTTTTAAACAGTTGCATATTTTACCACTACCATGTTGTTTTATTTTAGAGTGTCTTTAATACATGAAAAAACAAATTGGTAATAATAATGTTATAAGACAGAGCTCTAAACATTCTTATTGCACCAGAGGAAATTATGATATATCTTTACCTAATTACAGATTAACCAAACTTCATGATTCTTATAGATATATCAGCATTAAACTGTACAATTCCCTATCTCAAGCTTATAAAAAATCATCTTTTATTTATTTAAAATAAGAATTTGCAAATCTTCGTCGAGTCACTGCTTTTATTCCATTGACGAATTCTTATCACATGTGTCCATCTGTGCATGTGAGTAATGTGTAAACCTTTTTGGTGAATACACCTTTTTAATTTTTATCTTTTTTTTAAAGTATGTTTTAATATGTTGTGGGTATGTGTATCTATATATATTTTTTTTATACTTTTAATATTGACACATGTAAAATATTTATTTTCATTTTACATCAATAAATGTCTATCTATCATAAAGTGCCAATGTCTGTCTGTCCATGCAGCGATCTCGGGATAGAGAAAGCCAAAACCTCATCAGACTCAGATATAAGCTACAGACGCGCTTAGAGAAACAAAATCATGGTATCTACTTTTGTGGTTCCAGAGAAATAGAATTAGGTAAAAAATTTAAATGAACAAAATCGCCTAGATGTCAAAGATTACAAATATTATGGTCTACTCGGGTCTACTATATTAAAGTGCCAATGCCAGTGCCAATCAACTATGAATTTCCCAATGAATCAACTTCTGGAACACCTGGATCAAGCATCCTATGAATCCATATTAAATCCTAAAGGCCAGCTTGAAGGAGAAGTGATTATCAAATTTGAAGCGGTTCTGTTTAGTGATGGCTGATAGCAGTCTTCACATACAGAAGGGCTAACACTGCTAACACAGCTACTGTACATGTATTTTCTACCCATAAAATTTGTTACATGATACATGATTTAATTGTGTAAGATTACTCAATCTAATCAAATTACTAACTAATAACGTCTTGTCACTGATTATTAGATCAATGTTGGGTATATTAAAGTTTGCAACTATATTTCTGTTTTGCTTTAAATAAGAGAAAATGATCAAAGTATGAAATGTAACTTTTACATACTTAGGGCCAATCTTTTCACCTCTGACCAAAGTTGAAAATTACTACTTGCTGATTAAACTACAAGGGCTATTCTTCGTTAATCTGTCAAGTAAACCTGCATGAAACTTTACTCAGAGGAAAAAGATCGGCCCTTAATGTACTAATAGTGGGATATAAACACAACTCATAACGTAAAATCACAGTACCTTGATTTTACTATAGGTGTAATGACTAACAAAAATTAACCTTAGAAATAAATATCCAGGTAGTAATCAAGAATAAAAGAGGTTAAACTAAATAGATGATGGTATGAAGGTTTTTAAAAGAAAAAATCGATGTTAATTATCATGACAAGGCACGTCTACGTTGTTTTTTTCTTTTGAACTGGACATTATTCCACGTTTTTAACAATTTTGTAGAAATAACTCATTTTTGGCAAATTTAAAATAATTTCGTTATTGAACTGAGCTAGCGATATACAGATATAGCTTTTAGTACGTACACAAACAGTAAAACAGTGAAAACTACTTTTTTAAACCATTAAATTTAGTTAAAAACTGAAGACATAAAAAATTAACTTACTTATCTACCAAACTCATGGAACATTCCGTTTCCGTTGTAGGGTTGCTTCCTTCCATCTTTTTTAAAAGTTCGATTTTTCTACACGATATAATTCTTTATTTAAAACACTTTTTACGAACAACATACATTCAGCACACACATTAATTAACTTAACAACAAAAAGACGGTTGATTATCGTCAGTTAAATGTCCGACGTTCGAATTTTTGACAGATATGTTGTGATTGGTCGTTGAGGGTGGTTGCCATGGTTAATTTACAAGGAATGCCAACCATGCGTGGACTGCCAATACACCAACATACAAGTCCCCGTATACTGGAATTCCTACAAGTTTGAAAATCTTGACTATTTTATAAGAATATATTGGGAAAGGATAACTGAAAATAACTCTGTCATGGCCTAGACATTCAATATTATCCAAACAGGGTTCGAGAACTTTGATAAGTATCGGAGATCAATTAAGGAGTTCATTGTGATTTTCTAATTCCATTCACTAATAGTTCGGTGATTTAAATTCATACGCGTTAAGTGTGTTGCCTATAACTTACACACAATGATACAAAATAAATATGTAATGTAATGCAAAAATATACAACATACAGTGCTACTCAAAAGTCAACTCCACACTCGTATATTTTGAATTGAATGATTTTGGTCACAGTTTTAGTTATACAGTGTGTCTACGTAAGATAGCGGTAAATGGTAAACTTTTTTATTATTAATTTTAGGAAAAGTTATTCCTCATAAAAAGTTGTGCATGGTCTAAAATCTAAAATACCATTTGATATCAATTTTTTAGTCGTACCTACAGGAGTTTGTCAACAAATAATATGATTTTTTCACAAACCTCTTATACGACTGATACAATTTGAAATTGCTTATTGTTGTATTTTAAATTTTAGACCATGCACAACTTTTTATGAATATTTTTTCCTAAAATTAATAATAAAAAAGTTTTTCTTATATCGCGCTATCTGTCTACGTAAATTGACGATTCTTAGTCTAAGAACGACTATACTATAAAACATTCGAGAACACCATATTTATAAATAAATAGACTGTTTTACCATTTCAGTTCATTTAGATATCGGTCTGTTATTCACAAATATTGATATTATAAATTAGTTTATTAATAAATGGAATTAGTGTTCGAATTCGGTTTCGGCTGTAGTTTCGGTTTCGGCGGAAAAGTGGTTGAAACTGCAGCCAAGAATTTTCGAATTATGCTTGGTTCGGAACAACGGCGATCGTTCGGCGTGCCATTCCTACACACTGCACGTGCCATAGATAAATTAATAAACAATAAATTAATAAACAAGATAAACCGTTTAAATGCACGGCACTGGTAACAAGTTTTTAGGTGTTTAGTTCCTCAGCATACTACTTGGAGCCACCATCGCAATAAGAAGAAAGCGATGTTGCCAGTTTCCATAAATTTTCATAAGATTAGAATTATTTAAACACATTATGTTGTTTTTTTGTCAAGCTCGATACCATCCATACAATGGCATACTATTGCATACTATTGATGGGATATTTTAAAAAGAGGTTTGACAACCTTGTAAAAATGAAAAACGGAATGGCGGCGGAAGGCGAAATGGGCAAATTACAACAATATAAGTAAATAAAAGTTATTTTATGATGTAAGTTCGCATAGGTAGGTAAGTTATTTCTAGGTTAAGAAGATATGAGTGATGATTTGATGTAATTAGTAAGTATTAACAATTTAATTTAATATTAGGTGTTAGATTTGTTTAAGGACTTTGTTTATCATTGTTTTCTTAGCCTTAACACGAAATATAAGTAATTTCATTTTGAATCTATTTTCAATTCTTTTTTTAATATATTTGTAACAATATCAAAACATGTCTGACCCGGGTAAAGCATCGAAGGGCAAAGCTAAGTATTCTTGTTCAGCTCCTAATTGTTTAAATAAGTATTCTAATATTCAGCAAGCTGATTATTCAAATAAAACTTTTTTTCATTTTCCTTCTGATGTTAAAATTCGAGAGAACTGGTTTAAGAATTTAAATTTAAATTTTGATAATAAAACTCGCTATCTTTGTGAAGATCATTTTTTGCCAGAGTCTTTTAGCAAAATTGCCATAAAACGTAAACGACTAATTGTAAATGCTGTACCAATTTTATTAGATAATAGTACACCCAGTTTAACTATACCGAACTATATTCAACCCGAGAGTCATATTTTAGAACATGTTGAGGCTGAAGCACATACACAGCAGCATAAGATAGATTTGCTAATCCACAACGACAAACAAGAGATGAGTTGCAAACGTAAATTTAATATTAGTGATAAACAATTTGAACAACCCTCAAAACGGAGAAAAACTGTTTTGCAACAAATAAATGAAAGTAGAGTCAAAAATTTAACTCCTAAAGAGAAAAAGCTTTATTTTATTAATAGAGAACAAAATATTAGAATTTGTAAGCTAAAGAAAGCTCTTAGTGTTTCCAAAAATAAAATCAAGAGGGCCTTTGAATTATCCAAAACTCAGTTATTTTCAGATTTTAATAATAATTTAGATCCAGTTGGAATGAAATTCTTTAAAAGTAGCTTAGAAAATTGTCGAAGAAAAAAACCCTCTTGGACCACTCAGAATAAAATTTTTTCTTTAGCATTGTATAAAAATGGTCCAAGAGCATATAATTTTTTAAGAAAATTCATTTCGTTGCCTAGTAAATCTACTATCCAACAAATTTTAAGTGATTTACCTTTTGAAACAGGCATAAATGTTTCAGTGTTTTCCAGATTTAAAGAAATTGTTAGTAAAATGCCAGAAATTGATAGAAATTGTATTTTAATGTTTGATGAAATAGCTTTAACTGAAAAACTTACTTTTGATTCAGTTAATGACAAAATTGTTGGATATGTTGACTTGGGAAAAAAATTAGGTAGACGCCCAGAAGTAGCTGATCATGCTTTAGTATTTATGATACACGGTTTAAGAAAGGTTTGGAAACAACCTATAGCATATTATTTTACACATCATGCTATAAATAGTAAAGATCTTACTGAGTTGATTAAAGAGGTTATTACGGCTCTTCAAAATATAGGTTTAAAGGTTTTAGCAACTGTTTGTGATTTGATGGGGGAAAACAGGGTAGCTTTAAGATCACTGCGAACAAAGGGTGGGACTGTAACAAATTTAGAGCCACATTTCTTTTTAAATGGACAGAAAATAATAACTCTTTTTGACACTTGCCATTTACTTAAGTGCACTAGAAATGCTCTTTTTAATTATCACATTCAATATGACGGGAATAAATTTGCAAATTCAGATTTCATTAAGCAAGCTTTTCATATAGATCGATCAAAAAGATTTCAAACTCTTTATAAGATTAGGGAACAATATTTTGATGTAAGCCGAAATAGCCATTTAAAAATGAAAGTGTCAGTCGCCGCTAAAGTTCTTAGTCATACAATGTCTGCAGCTATAGAAAGCATGATTGGTTCTGCTCCTGGAAGTCTAGCAGCATCTGCAATTGATACTGCAGAATTCGTGGAAGACATAGATAATTTGTTTGATAGTTTAAATGGAAGCAAACCAACTCCAGATTGTGGAAAACCATTAAGAAGGTGTATTTCAAAGAAATCGGCACATTTTAAATTTTGGGAAAAAGTAGAAAATAAAATAAAGAGTTGGTCATTTCATCCTAAATTTGTAAGGAAAAATAATAAAGTAAAATCGAGTTTACCTTTTAAAAACTGCTGGTTGATAACCATTAATGGGGTTCGTGATTTATTTAAAACATGTTCTTCATTGGGGATGAAATATTTAAGACCCAGATCTTTAAACCAAGATCCTATTGAAAATATGTTTGGGTCCATAAGACAGTGTGGAGCTGCAAATACGCACCCTAATTGTTTTCAATTTGTATCCAATTTAAAGATATCGGTCTTAAGTAATTTAGTTTCTAGAAAAAGTTATGGTGCCAATTGTGAACAAGATGAAGGTTCATTATTAGATAATTTAGAGATATTTTTAGTTAGTCAGGAACCGAAGCCTTTAAATGTACATAAGTACAATGAAATGTTCACTTTAAATATTGATAAAACACGCAAATTATCTTTGTCTGACAATGAATTTGATTCCCAAGCCACAACTTATGTTGCTGGGTTTGTTGTGAAAAAAATAAAACATGTCGAGTGTGAAATTTGTAGAATCAATCTTTTGGCAGATGCATTAGAAACTCGACATATGTTTACCATCTTTAAAGAAAATGATGATAAACAAAGGTTAACGTATGTTACTGAAAATGTTGTAATATTTCTTACTGATGTGTATGATATTATCTATACAGCTCTGAAAGAATATGGACATGTTTGTGGTATTAAAGCAAAACTTAAATCATATTTAATGTCTATTCTCTCTTTTGATTGGTTTTCTTGTGAAACTCACCGGTCCAAAATTCTCTCAGATTTGTTGGATATATGTATACCTTTAATCATTCGTAAATATTACAATGAATTCAGTAACGACTACAAAATTAATAAAAAACTGAAAAACAAAAAATAAAAAATTGATGCCTTTTCTTTCAGAATGTCATGTACCTGATTTTATTTATTTTTTTATAGAATTTATTTTATTTGTTTTGGAAAGGCATCGCAAAAAAAAATTGAAAAACTAAAAATACAAAAAAAAAACAGAAAAATACAAAAACAAAAAAAAATGAAAAACTACAAAAATACAAAAAAAAATGAAAAATACAAATGAAAAAGAAAAAAAATCTAATCTATTTTTCTGTTTCAGAATGTTCCTGATGAGTTTTTGTGTTCTATTTATTTTAATTTTATTTATAACAAATACTATCTCTACATTTGATCACCAATTTATTTATTTATTTACTTATTTATTTATAATCAATTTTATTTTTTTTATGTATGTAGAGATCGTACTGTTTGTTAGTTGTGATTTTTTTCAGAATAAAATAAAAAAGCATCCTCAGTGTGTTAGTCCACTACTTTACCTCCTCGTGGTGGGATGCGGGCAACAGTAAACAAATAGCAAATTCTCGAAAGAAGATTTTTTCAAACCTCGGAGTTGCTGCTCTTCATTTACTGGCTAAAGTTGGCAAGTACTAACAAATTCTTAATTTTTTATTTATAACAATTTTGTTTGTTGAAGAGATTAATCAATTAAGCTACATTTTTCCAAATTGCAGTAAACCTATACTAAATAATTTGATTGTTAAATTAACTAGTATTTTTATAAATTTCAATATAATTAATAGTCAATAAGTTTTACTTTTTCCTCCTCTTAAATTAAAACCTTGCCTTAGTGAGAGGGCTTGCGAACTTTAATGATTATTACAGAATTTAAAGGATATCCTTTTGTTGTCTGTCAAAAATGAAAAGTAATTTTTAAACTCTTAATTTGTTATATCAACTAGAACAGATTTGTTTTACAGTTAAAATAAAATTCAAATTAACTATTGAACTATGAGAAATAATTTTTGTTTATAAACTAATTAAAATTAACTTGTACTTATAAGAATTGGCAACATTTTGATAAGAAAAATTGTTCAATAAGGTATGTACACTTTTTTTTGTTTTTATAGAAAACGCCCTGAGAAAACACCTAACACCTGCATCGAAAAGTGGTCCATTTTCCAAGAATGAGAGGAGACTACTATTAATTTCACTTACAATTATTGTTATGTAATATCGAGTACATGTTATGTATGTAATAAACGTTTAAATGCACCTTACTTGTATTAAATGATTAAACTATACCTTTTTATGGGCTGTTTGTTTACAAACTCAAAAATGTAAACAATAACAAGCCACAACATTTAGTTTAAATGTTTATGTTTCAAGTATTCTAGTATAAATATTTCTTTATTTATATTTTTTGGAGTTTTATTACTTTAAAAAACTAATATTTATGTTAAATACAATATTTTAATTTAAATATTAGTTTCTTTGAGTAATGAATTCCGAAAAAAATGTAAATAAATAATAAAGTACATTTGAATGAACCGCGGGAAAAATAGTCACTCTTCTTTTTATTTTCTTCTTCTGTGCTGCCTTTAACTGTCAAGCCAATTGTCTAATGTGCGATGGTGGCTCCAAATAGTATGCTGAGGAACTAAACGTGTTACCAGTGCCGTGCATGTAAACGATTTATCTTACATATTAATTTATCTATGGCACGTGCACACAAACTTGTTTGCTGTCTGCCACAAGTGCACAGAACACTTACTCTCGCAAGTGTTCCAAGTGTACAGCTCTTCAGTGCTGCCACAAGAATAAATAATAACCAGAAGTATATCTCCGATTACGTGATCTTCGAGGGATCGTGACCTTCAAGCACACCTACACCGATATTCTACACCGAAACTTTCAGTGCAGTAGCGACCGGCACGGGCGGTGGAATCGAAATCGTGAATTTGTAATTATTATTATTCTGTTGTTTCTGTTATTTTGCTTAAATATTTTTATCGTTGACTATTTTCTGATTTTGTTGTGCTTTAATGACAGTGTGAGTTATGGAAGAAGACAAAAAAGCTGGATTTTTTTGTAGTTTTAAAGACCGCAAAAAGAAATCTTATATCGGTGCACATTCATTTTACAGATTTCCCCATGATGTTGTAAGGTAATATAAAGTATAATATATAAGTCAAATACAGGGTGTTTTAAATTAGCTGTTACTTCGGAATATTTTCTGTATCTTTAATCTGAGGGAGGGTGGTTTACCCCACAGTACTTAGGGTATATCTTAATAATAGTATATATTACGCAACGATAATTAATAACCATTACATTAGAGTTGCATACCCTATTTTTTCTACGACCAAGAACCAGTTCTTCAATCGAAAATAGATTAATTTAAAAAATTATAATGTTTTTAATCCCTCAAAACCTTAGATAATCTAATTTTTTATGACTACTTGTTAAGGATTTTTTCTGCTATACCCTTTCTCTTTTTATATGATAGCAATTTTGGGTATTCTCTCACATATCAGTTTTATGTTTAATATTCAGTTGTGTTTTTAAAATGGAGTAACGATTATTTCAATTTGGTTGAGAGTTTTTTAAAGCAACACATTTTTAGAAAAGGATGATACTTCCTTTGTTAGCTTTCAGTCTAAATGTTGACTATACATTTTATGCCTTCAATTTCGAGTAGTGTACATGGAACATTATCGTTGCTGGGCATCTTTTTTCAAATTTAAAATACCTAGATATTTCAAAATCGAAGATCTAAACTGACACAGAACATAAATCTTCCAGAAACTGTGAAAAACTATTTCGGGAAAATAACTGGATGCTTACATGATTATTACAAAATATAGGTTTCTATTGATCAATTTTTCAGTTTCATAATGAAAAACCAGTGCTATAATGAATATCATTATGAAACTGAACATTAACATTTAATTAACAAATAATAGTACATGAGCAGAAAATAATGTTTACATGCTGGTTAGCAAGAACAACGACGCAATTAAAAGTAGTCGATTTAACAGTATTTATTTGTAAATGGTTTGGGCGTGAGTAATATACAAAAATACCTTTTTTTTTAAGAATCATAATGTTTCTTTTTTGACTTACAAAAGTAAATTATCTCTAATATTTTCTTGTTATGATACATTTTAGGCAATTTTCAGAATTTAAAAGCAATTTCAGGTAGTAATGACCTATCAAAACTGAATTATCTCTAATAATTGCTTGTTATGATACACTTTAGGTAATTTTCGGCATTTCTATTTTATCTCCAATATCTTTGTGGAATTACTCTAATTATACCCTTATTATTTATAAATACCTTAATGTAATAATTGCTTGTTATGATACACTTTAGGTAATTTTCGGAATTTCTATATTTAATCTCCAATATCTTTCTGGAATTACTCTAATTATACCCTTATTATTCATACATACCTTAATGATTATTTTATTAAATCAATAAAAATAATAATCTATTTTTTAATAATTTTTATTGTAGTAAAACTCTTAAGACCAAAATTTTTAATGAATATACCAATTAGAAAAAATTGAAAAATTATAATTATCGCGCCCAAATGTCCGATTTAGATCTCAAAGTGTAGTTAATTTAATGTCTAACTTTACTTATTAAATTCAGATGAAAATTCAAAAATATATGTTTTTAGTGCATATTTTGACTGTTTTTTGTGCATATTTGCATCCATATTTTGTTTCAGAGCAAATCTTGGCTATTAGCGTGTTATAGACCAGATTTATTATACATAGTAGACGCTTTTCACAAGAGCTATAGAATTTGTGATGTTCATTTTTATGTTGGTTAAGTTGGTTCGCTCCGAGCCACGTTCGAGCGCGCCAAAATTCTACTTGGCTCGCGCGGCTGTAACGTATCCATTGAAAGCGGCTGCCGCGGGAGCCAATGTCCGATGGTTTGTCGCGCGAAATCGATACGCACCTTAAGACTAAATTAGCCGAATTACTTCGACAGTATATAAAGAAAACATCTCGGTTTTAAGAAACCCCTTTAGAGAATTCGTAAAAGATTTTATTGCATGAAGAGTTTCGCTCAAAATGCACAGAAGATTTTTTTCTACGATCACAATTATTTTCAGAACGATATAAAAACTAAAATTTTGACGTAAACAATGTATAATGTGTTGCCTATATCTACGTTATTCATGAAAAAAGGAGTTGATATTCAAAGTCAATGTTAACTTGGATAATAAAACAAAAAACATCAAACTACATACAAATAACTTCAAAATCATTTATTGAAAAGAAATATTATTAAGTATATTATATATAATTTAAATTAGGCGAGCAACAAAGCTGTCAAGTTTTCCCTTCGAGCATATACCTATTACTAGAGCCATCATCCAAATGGACTTTGTTTTGGTACAGGGGGAAAAATAGTGTCCAGCATTCCCATTGGCCTGTTTCGTTCTGCTTGGCATGTCAAATCGTTCAAAATTGACAGAATAACAGTCACTTGATTTTTGATTTTCATTAATTTCTAAAGTATATTCAAATTTAATTTACGCCTGATGTAAACAGAAGCAGGTGGACGGTAAAATTGAGCAGGACCGTATTTTACTTTTCCGTCTTGCAAAAATGTAAAATAAAAGAGTGAAATTATTTTTTTATTACGATAAAAACATATTTTGTAAACCAAAACTATAAAATAAATGCCACACACGGTCTCCCAGACTTTAGTGACATTTCTGGACGAAGATAGGTGAGCGACATAAACTGCGTTAACCTGCAATACAAATTAATAAATGTATTTGACTTTAAAAGAGATGTTTGCATTATATTTAGTTCATTATATATGTCTACTGTGATACAGAGCATTAAAACAATCATATTATAAAATTATATTATACAGGGTGTCCAAATAATTGCAAATTCTTTAATAGCTAATATATCTACTAAAAGCATTAAAAAAACTTTAAATATAAGAGGTATTTGGTATTTGAATTTGGTATTTGATTTAAAATTGTGCATTTTAAAAAGGAACCTTTTGTATTTTTGACAACTTTTGTTCTTTATTGTTCTTGTTCTACTAGTATTTAGATTAGACACCTTGTACCCTGTATTATAGCAATCTTCCTTACTTGACTTAGCACTATTCTGAATCGGATAAATTAGTTAGACTTGAAGGGCTATCTTCATTAATCAAAATTACAAGTGGTTCTACCTGAATCTCTATAATATTATCCAACTCCCACATTTTTACTTCAACTTTTTGGCGAACATGGTCTATACACTCTTTCCATTTTTCTGGAGAAATTAATAATATTACTTCTTCAAAAAGAATTTTAATGTCACCAGATTTAAATGTTGAGTTTTTATCTGCTACGTATTGTTTAACGTCAACCTAGATTAATTCAATATTATGTTGTTTTGCTGCTTAACCATTTCATCTATTACATACCTATCATAATGTTTATGTTGCTTACCAAGTTTTAGAAGTTGGATCTTAAGCATTTGTTAGTCGAATTCAATTTTTTTCCCTTATAGCCATTTTTAAAAATCACCTTTTTTAGACGTCGTTGTAGGTATTTTTTCCAGCTTTCTCGAATAATAATGCAGTTATCTTCTAATTTTGGTAGGGTGTTTGAAAACCACTCTTTGAACGATTCTCCACACATTTCTTCATGGTAGTCACCGGATTTTTCAACTTAAATACATAAAGTGCATTAGAGACAAAGCCTTCTTCACTTCCAATATGGCATATAATGAGCTGTGTTTACGCACATACCTGATGGGTTTTTAAAACCAGTTAAAAGTTCATCCAAAAAGGCTTGTCTGGATGATAAAACTGACATGTGGCCTGCGTTAATCCAAGTCTCATCAAGATAATATATTTTTTGCTTTTCTTCTCTGTACCGTTTTATTTTTTGTGGCGTAGGACGAAACAATTTCATTTTGTCTAAAAGCAAACTATTTTTTCCTCGAGTTTTAAATTTAAAATTAAGGGTTTTGAAAAGCTTGTAAAATGTAGCTCGCTTAAAAGTAGGCAAATATGGATCATCATTGATTTCTTATAAAACCTTATAGATTGTTGGAAGTTAATTTCTAAAGAAGAATTGATGTACTTTGCGCCTTATTGCATTTTTATCAAAATCATCCGCAGAGCCACTAATTTGTTTATAACATAGCTTTATTTTTGGTTCAGAAAATTTATGAATCTGCCTATACTCCTTCATAACATTAAAAACGGTTTTAGCGCACATCCCTGTTTTATCAGCAACTCTCCTTTCAACATCATGTACCAACATATCAGGGTTCTATAAAATTTAATGCTTATAAATATTAAGAACCATTTCTTTAGTACGAATGACCAAATGTCCCTTTTTCGGTCGCTTTTTAGAAAGAGTAAAAACATTTTTCTGGACTTCATCTGCTGTATCTGTGGAGGACATAGTTTCACGCAGCAGTTACAAAATATAGTCAATTAAATGTCCATAAAATAGAGTAAAAAATGTTCAAACTAACAACAACCACAAAAACAAAACAAAAAAATAACACAATATATGTATATCTAAACTATAATATAATGAATTATAATCAATCAAACATACAAAATGTCCAAACAAACTAATGACCGAAGCGCAAAAAAAATGCCACGTGAGCTGTTGCTGGATGGGAGAGATTTGTTTTGACACGGCGTAAATGAAATCTGAATAGACTTTACCTTATTTTTGTAGTTTATAAGTGATTTTTTGTATTTTATTACTTTACTGATACAAATTTTGTTTGAGTAAGTTGTAAATAGAAATAAGAAAAGGAATCGTCAAGGGCATTTGACAAGTAAGTAACCATTAGCGTCTCTACCATTTTTTTTTTTTAAGAAACATATAGAACCTACATTTTATGCAAAAGGCCGTTAAACATGAATTTAAAATAAATGGTAAAATTAGTGAATTAAATATAAAAAACTTGTATTATTTATGAGGAATATTGTTTTTGATTTTAGACTCTATTGAAAAAATAAAAAAAAAATTATCATAATTTTTCAATATAAACAAGCTTTTTGTTTTTAAGTCATTTTATCATGATAATGTTGAAGATGTTAAATCAATCATTTTTGTTTTTCGTAGGTTTCCAGCTAATCCTGCCGAAAAAACGCATTTGGTGAAACATATTAAAACTTACTCCAGGAAACATTTCAAATAGTGATGTTTTATGTTCCAATCATTTTTCTGGATATATATTTATGTCAAAGACTGGATGCGGAGGAAGAACTAGATTAATTCCAGGTGCATTGCCATCAGCATTTACTGAAGCCCCAGAAGAAGATGAATCTAAAAGGTATGTATCATATTTATTATTTATATTAATTGAAAACCCCGTAAAAATAATGCGACACTGGTAATAGTGTCTAGGCATTTCCCCTCATAACGTAAACAAACCCTATTATAATAATAATAATGTTTATTCAGATAATACATTGATACATATACAGTTAAAAAAAAATTGAATAAACAATAGGGGGCAATCACAGAAGCAGTTTAAAACTGCTTGTATGTGATAAGGCACATATACAATACATACAAAGCATATATGTCCCTATAAAACCCAACAACATAAATTTAAATAATTTTTTAAAATTAGAACAAACCTAAAAAAATATAAAATGCAAATACAAATACAAATTAGATTACAAATAACAATTAAAATATTAAAAATAGAAAGATAATATAAATAAAAACATAAAGAAATAGACCAATCTTATTATCGTGACAGTTTTTATGGAGAGAAAGATACATATACATATTTTTAAATTTTAAAATTTTTAAATCTGATTTATAGCATCACTTGCTAATTTACGCTCTTTTTGGAGCCAGATTTTTAGTTTATTTTTGTATCTGCTGTACAAAGAAATGTCCTTTATTTCTTGAGGTATCAAAACAAAAATTCTAGGAGCCAGATAATCACTACATCTTTGGCCAATACTTTTTTCAGATCGCGGAAATAAAATAGCATCAGGTCGACGTGTATTGTAGGGATGGTCATGAGATATTAATATAATCTTAGATTTCTTTAAAAATAATAATATCTGTAGAAAATATAGTTGTCTGATATCGTAGATATTGGAATCTTCGTAAAGTGCATTACTGGGGTATAAAATATTTTTTTTGTAAATTATTCTTAAAATCCATTTTTGTATTACATTAACATTTTTCAAAGTATTATCATACACACCTCCCCAACCAATGATACCGTATACTAATAAGGATTGTATTAAAGAAAAATAAAGAGACCTTAAGCAATGTAAGTTTAGAAAGTCACTTAGATATCTAAATTTTGGTAGAAAACATCTTAACTTTTTTATTAGTTGTTTTAAGTGAAGGTCCCATTTCATATGCCTATCCACAATAATCCCTAAATATTTTATTGATGAAGATTCACAAACTTCGTTATTTAATCCCACACTTAATGGACCCAACATAGGAAGGCCTGTCGCATAAGAGGAAAATGGTAAGTATCTAGTTTTCTCAGTATTGAATGCGGACTTTATGAAATATGTGTGCTCAAAGAGTTTTCCGCTCGGCGAGGTAAAACATGTTTGGCTTAATGTCCAGCGTCACTTTTGTATCATTTTCAGAGCAAACCTTTTTGTGTAATTCTTTCCTTTGTTACATTTTCTCCAAACGTCTAGTTTTGTTTATTAATTCGGTTGTTTCTTTTGCATCAACACCTGCCATAACCATTTTTCTGGAACTTCGCTGATCTAGGAGAAAGGGACGCTCATTTATAGGTACCTGTAAGAGAAATCACCTATTAAATAAGAAAATATGTCAGACGACAAATGGGAAATTATATCACTAAAGAAATTACCATAAATGTATTTATTTATTTCCCTTTTCTTTGCTACAGGGACATTCTTCAAGATTTTTTCATTTGCAGACATTAATGTCGAAAAGTTTTTTATTTTTAGCATTATAACTTTTTACTTTTAAAACATAGTTTTCATTCCTTTTAACCTTTGGGTACCCCAAAAGCTGTGAGTATCTATCATGTTGAATTTTGACGAGTTGCAAAACGCATTTGTGTTACTATCGGGATTGACGTTTCCTGCCATAAATTTACAATCTTATCAACAAGTATGTTTGAAATTTCTGAAACTGTTGGTTCTTTTCGGCAGTCAGTTTGTTTTAGGCTATACCTTAGCCATAAGAAGCACTTCAAAACATATTCTTGTGTCGGAAGAACACTGTTCTTTAAATCTGCTGGTGATCCCACTAAAGAACACTCGGTGTCTTGTCTTGTGTGAAAGGTTTTTAAGAAACTCATATTTCGATTATTCTGAAGTACTTTTTCGAATGCAACACTGACAAATTACGGTCACAATAACACAACACGTTGCTGGTACGTTTATCCCACAACTACAAAAACAATCGTCTATGCCTCATCGCCCCACCAACGGTGTCTGTACGACAACCTCATTCAGACCAACCACTTAATAATAACTACTTATTTTAATAAGCAGTAGGTTCTGGTAGGGGATAGAAGACGCATGATAATAAAAAAACTGTAAATATACATGTTAGTTACAATAACAAGAGGCAACTTTTAGTCACTATTCCAAATCGAAAATCTAAATTTTGATTTTTAAATTTTTTTGAAAATTTTGAGTTGCAATAGGGGGCAGAAGGTGCATAGCAATCAAAAAACTGTTAATAAACATTTTGGTTGGAATAACATAAGGCAACTTTTGTGCACTATTCCAAAACGAAATTTCAAATTCTTTTAAAAAGTCCGTCCCTAATAGGTATATTTCCAGTGAAATGCTGTATTTATCCACTAAAACGCCACTACTGTCCAGCAATGGTAATACTTAATTTACTGAAACGTAACAAATTAACATGTTATTTATCTTTAGTTAACTATGTATATATATATATATATATATGAGCACATCTATACTGACGTCCTAGCAAGAAAGGTTATATCTGCAAAATTAGCAGTTTTTTTTTATTTATGTGTATTTGTCTATATTTTATCTTTCTTGATACCGAAACGGAATGTCTTATTTGCATCGTAAAGGTACTAAAATGTTAAAAAGTTATACAAAAAAGATTTAAAAGCTAATAAATACGTCTGCTAAAAATAGTTAAAAAAACTCTATTATTTCGAGACAACAAATTTTCAGATAGGACCTTTCTTGCTAGAACGGTAGTACATGACTTCTCTGTTTTTGTATTTTTATAGTTGGGAGTAGGGTTATGTCTTGGCATCACCAATAAACTCCTAGGTCAGGAAATGTGTCTTTCTTACTCACTTCCTTTTTCTTCTTTGTTCTTGGTTGAAATTTGGGCCATGAGGTTTCTGTCGAGATTTATTCGGATTTGTTCAACCTAAAAACAAATTAAGTTTAAGCTAACATCTAAACAGATTAAGTATATATATATATATATATATATATATATATATATATATATATATATATATATATATATATATATATAATATTATTCTAAGTGGATTTACCCGGTTGGGGATAAATTATACTTATCTTAAAAGGGGCCCAAACAGCACAGTACGTCTTAAGTACGTACAGTTTTGGTACAGTACGAACAGGACGTAAAATGTACGTTTTAAGTACGTACACAATAGTACGTACCAGTACGTACAGAAAAATACGTACTAAGTACGTACCTAAGTGTACGTAATCCTGGTTGCATACCTATTTTATTGAAAAACCTAAGTTTTTACCAAATTTCTGTTGACCGTAGGCCAAAAAGGCAAAAAATGCAAAGAAGAAACACATTTTATTTAACCTAACATAAACTCTAAACTAAACTCGCTCGTTTTTTTAAGCAACCACGTTTCAACGGTTTCAACAGTTTGTTATTGTTAGTTTTTTTTATGTTTAAGAATTTAACTATTAAGTGTTTCTTTAAATAAATAATTGGGTATAATTTATTATAATTGAACAAGACAGTTCTTAAGACTTTTTGACTTTTTAGTGCGTGTTATAAGTACATAGTTTTGTCATTTTATTCTGGTGAGTGGTTTCATTTTAATTTAAAAAAATTATGTGTAATAAATATAATTTATAGATATGTCTCCCATCCCATAGTAAACATTACAAAAATGCTACAAAATAATTGAAAAAGTTTAAGGAAATGAATAAACAGGAGGACAAAAGAAGTGATATTTTACAGACCCTAATAATTTAATTTTGGATTTTGTCAAAAGGAGTATGGCTGCTACCTTAATAACTATAATCAGCTGGCAACAAATTATAATTGGCTGTAGTTGTAGTGGGTAAGATGTTTTGATTTTTTATTTTTGCATGCCAGTTTTCATAAAGTCGTTGCATTAAAAACACTCTATCCAGTCACAATTATTTTTGTATCTAATGTAATTGTGTACTTCAAACCATTGGACTTCAAAACTGGCGGAGAAAAAGAAATATAGGAGTTCCGATATTATAGAGCAGTGTCAGGAACAAATTGGATTTCAAAGGCATAAATCCAAAAGAGGTGGATACAAATTAGAGAGGTTTACATCCAGGAGTATATTGACAATGATAATTTTGAGCGGTAGAAACTATCGCTTGCTTTACTCTACATCTTTTTGTTATATTGTTTTCCTACGACCACTTAAGAAAGTGACACACACATCACACTATATAGTCCTATGGAAAGTGCCCTATATCACACGCGTATGAATAAGAATTTACTTTCCACCCGAGTGAGAATATGTTAATTTCCGCAGTAGTTGTCACAAAATGTCAAACATCTAATTTCTATTTTGATCTATGTAATGTCCATATTAATAATAAAATCGATATGATTGTTAAATTATTGAAATTGTTGTAAATTAGATCCTAGATATTTATCTTTAACAATTATTATTAAAATAATGTTTGCTCTTTTTTCTGGTTAAATACATAACCGATTCGATCATTCAATTGACACAAGGGCCATTAGCTCAGGTGGTTAGGACGTCGAACTTATCAATTTTGCCATTTTTCGACCGCGTTCAAATCCTGGCGGGGCAGAATTTTTTTTTTTTTTAGTTTTTTTTGATTAGAAAATATGAAAATTGAATAAATACGATTATTGTTGATTATTTTTTTAAATACATTTTAATTATTATAGTAATAATAACCTTGGTTTTACATTTTTTTGATGACATTATTTTGTGGTCGTAGAAAAAATATTGTACATCACTTGTGTGGAAAGTGATTTTCCACACTCGTAATGTAATATACTATTTTATTATATTACTTATTATAAAAAGTAACCAAGTTAAGTTTCTAATTTGATATTATTTCTTTGCAGAAGGTGCTGTAAAAAGTAGCAAATGCAAAGAGAAGAAGGTTGCAGAACAGGAAATTGTGAGATGCTAAGAAGAGCTGATGATAGTCTAAAAACTTTAAAAAAACAGCAAAACAATTTAAATTATTCTTTTAATGTAAAAAATTAAATAAATACAAATTAACTTGTTTACTTTTTTTTGTATTGTACTAATATGTACATTTTACATCATAAGTAAGTACCAATAAGGATGAAAAGAACATCTAGAATAAGTACTCTATTGAAATAAGTGCAAACATAGTACGTACATAGTATGTACATTAAGTACGTATACAGTACGTACATTAAGTACGTACACAGTACGTACATTAAGTACGTACAGAGTACGTACTTTAAGTACGTACTAGGTACGTACCGTCGTTTGGAAAATGTACGTATTATGTACGTACTATGTACGTACTTCGTACAGTAAAGTACGTACATGGTACGTACTTTACGTCCCATCAGTACGTACATAGTACGTCTTATGTACGTATGTGTGTTTGCTGGGGGCCGCTTCTGATCTCCAGCCATTAAGTCTCGACAATACCTAAGTTTAGTCATCTAGCATTTAGTATTACCAGATATTACTTAGTGCTGCTCATAGAGCAGATTACTACTTTCACTATAGAGCACTTCACTAAGTCTCGTCTAAAGTACCACTCACGCGCTGTATATTGGATTGGAACCCACTTCTTCCTTTACCAGCACTTGGACTGCAGGTATAACATAGCTGTTGTAGCTGTAGACGCCGCTAGGAATCGATATCGCCCTACTTGCCAAGTAAGAGCTTTCTAATTTTATATTGATAGTTCTATCTGAATAATGGCTGCCATATAACCTGTAAGAGATATAAATAACATTTAATTAAATAGTGACCGTAATATACAGGGTGATTAATTACTAATTGGAAATATTTCAACTCTTGAGCTCAAATTATGAAGATCTAACTCAAATCACCTAGATAAAATGTGTCTCCATTCTGAGTTACAGGGTGTTTTGTTTATAAATTTAAAAATTATTTCTGTCCAGTACTTTAAAACTATTTGACGTATTATTGTCATATTTGATGGTAAGTGTAGATAATATACACCCTACTAAATTATGTTAAATAAACGTTTCTGGCTACCATCAGAGGCGTACGACAGGGGTAAGTGACTGGTTAATCCTTCCCAAATTCTACGCCACTGGCGGAATTGCAATTTTATAACAATTTTTAGATTCTCCAATACTTTCTACGTAAATATTGTACTCTTTCTTCATAGCGATAAAGTTATTATTTTTCGAGATATTTTAAGTTGCTTGATCTATAGTGTGAAAAAAAAATCTATTTTATATTTTTGTTTGGAGGTCTTGAACGGGTTCATCCGGGCCCTCATACAAAAACGTTCTTGTTTTGCTTCTGACAAGATGACGTGGTGTGGTGGTCTCGAAATTAGCTTCCAGATCTCTGAAGCAAGCTCGGTTGCTTCTAAAATGATGCTTTCATAAGCTTCACCTGATCTCAGGTTTTCAAAGGAGAGTTTGCAGTTGCTAAGCATATCAATAGCTTGTGACATATTAAAATTTACAGTTTGCAAAAGTTTGCTGATGGGGTTAATATGACTCAAAATTTTGTACCAGATCACAACAGAGCAAATAAATTTGAAGTGCTCCAAGTTATTTAATAATCCGCTCGCCTCGTCTCTGGTCATATTATCGATTTCTGAATCTTCATATATGCTGTACAAAGCATCGTGAATTGGACCAATTTGAAACCGCAGAGCTTTTAATGAGTCGACTCGACTTTCCCATCGCGTATCACTCAATGGTTTTAGGGTATAAGTATAAATATATTTCAGTAATATTGCCCAACGAAAAGAAGAGGAAGAAAAAATGTATATAACTTTTGAACAATATTGAAGAAGTTGGCTGCCTCAAACGAGGATTTTGCCATATCGTTTACAACCAAATTTAGCGAATGGCTGCTGCATGGAACATAAAATGCTCTGGGGTTTATATTTCTGATTCTTGTTTGTACTCCCGATTTTTCTCCTCTCCTATTGGAACCATTGTCATACCCTTGACCGCGCATGTTTTCTACTTTAAGCCTATTTTTCTCTAGCTCTTCTACTAAAACCTCCGACAATTCCTTAGCTGTTGATCTCTCAATGGGTAGAAAACCCAAAAAATGTTCGTTGATATTAACTTGAACTTCAGACTCTGATTCCTGTATGGAGACAAATTTTACCACAAATGTCATCTGTTCTACTTTACTTGCATCGGGAGTACAGTCAAGAATCACGGAATAATACTTGGCCTTTTAAACTTGCTCAATGATGTGGTGCTTTATGTTGTCATGCAATAATTCAATTATTTCATTTTGTATAGTTTTCCCTAGATATATAGCTTTGATTTCTTCTTTATTGAGGACTCTGCAAACGTGTTCCTCCATTTTTTGATCAAACTCAGCCAATAACTGAATTAACTTCAAAAAGTTTCCATTATTGTGCTCATACAGTTTATCGCTTGTTCCTCGAAAAGCTAGAGAGCTCTCACCTAGCATTTTAACGACTGATATAATGCGTAAAAGAACTTCAGACCAGTGATTTATCTCAGAATCAATGAGTCTCTGAGAAACTGCATCTATTGTTTCACCTATTTTCAATCTTTGCTTCAATTCAAGCCATGATTTCAAACAATCTATATGAGTTTTAGCATTTTCATGATGTGCTAAAGAGTCTCCTAAATGCTAAAGTCTTTAAATCCCCGATTGCCAAGAGCGCTCAAGCTAGATGGTGCAGCAAAAAGTCGACATGGAAAACAGTACAAAGTGTTTTGAAATACGGAATATACCATCCATTCTCTTAAAAGCTCTTCTCCATTTTTAAGCCATTTCTTGTAATGTTTTGATGTGAATCTTCTATGCTGATCATTAAAAGGAAAATCAAAATTATACAAAGGTGCAGCTGGACCACGTTTAATCAAAAAAACTTTATCTGCTGCACGCATGATTTCGGGCCATAATCCTGGGTCAGAAGAGATACTTTGGACGGTAGCCTTTTCTAAATGTTTCTCTGAGGTCTGTACAACTTGCGAATTTTGATTTTTGAAACTGCACGGATCTGCATCACTACTTGCCAAACTCGTTTGAGATGACTTACCCAGCTCAGTAATGCTGACGGTTGCGTCCAAAGGGGGGTCCATATCCGGAAAGTCAGTATCTAGGTGCTGGACGTTGTTCAAATGTTGGTCAGTTATGGGAACGTTGAAACTACTTTCTATCAAGAAGTTCTGCAGCGCATCTGACTGTTTTTGAAGCTGTGTTTGCTTGTTCAATCTCTGCTTTTTAAATTCGCTCACAGAGGGTTTTCTCTTAGCATTGGACATTTTGGTTTCTGGAACAAATTAATTAAAATAAAAGAAAATACTCACATCAAAAAAAGCCATGATTTGATTTAAATTATAATTTCTGAAATCCCCCTTGTGCGCCACTGTCTTAAAAAAATGTATTTCATTCAACTCCAGACTCAATTACCTTTCATTTGATACCACACAAGCCATTTTTTGATATAAACTCTAATTTTTGAAATCCCCCTCGAACGCCACTGGCTTAAAAAAATAAAATGCATTTTATTCAACTCCAGACTCAATTACATTTCATTTGATACCACACAAGCCATTTTTTGATATAAACTCTAATTTTTGAAATCCCCCTTGTGCGTCACTGGCTTAAAAAAATAAAATGCATTTTATTCAACTCCAGACTCAATTACCTTTCATTTGATACCACACAAGCCATGTTTTGATCTAAACTCTAATTTTTGAAATCTACCCCCCACCCTTTTTTGGGCTTATGTCTGATGGATTTTTTAGTTTTTAAAAATGAAAATAAAAATTAAAACACTTACCTTCACAGAACCCAAACGCAGTGGACAATTTGCACAAGCCCTTTTTTAAAACTTTTTTGCACTAACAATGTAAACAATAGTTATTTGTATGCTTAGGCCGCGAAATACCTTTTTAACGTACCGAAAGAATAGTTATCGCCGAGGCCGCTTGCGGCCGAGGCAAGATAATCTTGAGGTCGTTAAAAAGTTTCGCGGCCATGGCATACACACTATTTTTTGTGCAATCGTTAAAATTATTAAACTAGATAATTGTAAATAAATATATTATTGCTCTAAAATCAACAGCAGTTCAATTTATTTAACAATGTCACCGTGTGCTATGGAAATGATATGTTCAATACATACAAAATATTTTGACAGTTCTTGACAAAACGCAAAATGTCTGATTATTAGGCATTCCAAACTGAATGACTACCAGTCACATACTTTGATTTTCTTTTACTATACGGAGAATGGTCGCACTGCGCAGCTTTCTGATTGCCTTTTAAAAGGAGATAGAAAACTCCGCCATTTTGAATCCTTATTACGTGTTGCCTACATCTTGGCGCAATATTTTTTAATAGGTGCGTTTTAATCATCCGCTTCTGCTTCGGAATTGTGGGTTTTCTTGTTTTAATTTGACAAGTTAAAACGAATAAACCGACAATTCCGGAAGCAGAAGCGGATGATTAAAACGCACCTGATATTTTGCTTGCGGCTGTCAGTATCAGTGAATATTATTTTTTGAGTCACAGATTATTGCTAAAGAATCAGTTAGCTCACTCGGACCAGTTGAAAGTTTCAAAATAAGATCCACTCCAGGGAATCAAATTTAGGATACGCAGAAGACTGCTGTTTTATTATAGGCGGTTGTTATATGTTGTATTATCCGAGTTGCGCAGTGTATAAACTGGAACATTGAGATCAAAAGTGCCGACGCAGAGTGAGCGATCTGATTCTTTAGCTATAAACTGTTGCATAGGGTTCAAAATGGCCGGGCCCTATGTTGGGCGTGTCGGACCTCTCTCTTGCGACGTATAGTAAAGAAAATCAAAATATGTGCTACCAGTGGGTTTTGACAGGTTATGATGTGGCAAAGTTATGGCAACTCTGTAGGCCTGGTGATTTGACAAGATGAGTGAAATAGATAGTTACATAGATTGATCATCCCTATTTTTACTTTCCTATCTGTATACAGATATAAGGAAAGTGTAGGAATCATTATTTTTTTCGACCTCGAGTTTTCGACGGATTTTTACGTTTTGAGGTCCCCTGAATCCGTTTTGACTATTTTCGCGATGATGTCTGTGTGTGTGTGTGTGTCTGTGTGTCTGTGTGTGTGTGTGTGTCTGTATAACGCATAACTCATGAACCGATACACAGAAAAACACCAAATTTTAAACTTAAGCTTTGTTTCAGCGTCCAATGAGCTGATTAGATTTTGGGCAGTGTCGGAACATCTGGGGGGGTACTTTATAGGTGGTCATTTTTATATTTTATGGAATATATCTGTTATTTACGTTTGGAGAAGAAAATTCTTCAAATAAAAGTTACTTCTAATATAATTATCTATAATTTTTGTTTTATGCAAAATTTTCCTAAAATGGTCCGTATTCGAGAAATTTGACAAAATGTAAAAAACATAATTTTTTATAAAAATTGTTCAAATAAAAGTTGTTTATAATATAATTCTCTATAATTTTTGTCCTATACATAATTTCTCTAAAATGGACCGTATTCGAGATATTTGAGAAAATGTGTAAATTTCGAAATTTGAAGAAAACTCAAAAACGGATAAAGAAAAAAACATTAAATTTTAAACTTAAGGTTTATTTCGGCCTGACGTGAAATGATTAGATTTTGGACAAAGTTGGAACATCTGGGGGGGTACTTTATGGGAGGCCGTTTTTATATTTTATGGAATATATCTGTTATTTATGTTTGGAGAAGAAAATTGTTCAAATAAAAGTTACTTCTAATATTATTATCTATAATTTTTGTTTTTTGTCAAAATTTCCTGAAATGGTCCGTATTCGAGAAATTTGACAAAATGTGCAAAATTCTGATTTTTATGAAAATTGTTGAACTAAAAGTTGTTTGCGATATCGATTTCTATAATTTTTGTTTATACATGATTTTTCTAAAATGGTCCGTAATGGAAAAGTGCTAAATTTAAATTTTTCTGTATTTTCGTTTTCAATGAATATCTATAGAAAAATGTTTCGAGGTAGATGTATGTGTAAAATGTATATATTTAGTTTATCCTCTAAACATTTATAGAGATGCTGCAATAGGTTGTACAAAATAACCGGAAAATGCCTATAATAACTAGATAGGAAAGTCATGTGTTGGACACATCAGATTTTTTAAAATAAACATAAGCTTATGCCTTGAAGTAAAAATATAAGCAATTATTATTTTTTAAATATCTAAAGTCTGAAAATTGGTTTTAAAACACATTTTTGCTAAACTGATTCAAATTAATAAATATTTGCCAGGCAATATGGCTGCTCGCAAACGACCAGCTTTGAGCAATGTATATAACATATATGTATCATTGACCCTGTTAATGACAACATGACAACAGGGTTGCCATATCTAAACTGTCAGTACCTACTGGTAGCCATTTGGACAGGTCGTTGGAATGCCTAATAGGTGCGTTTTAATCATCCGCTTTTGCTTCGGAATTGTCGGTTTTCTTGTTTTAATCTGACAGGTTAGAACGACTGAACCGACAATTCCGGAAGCAGAAGCGGATGATTAAAACGCACCTACTGATAGCAATATTTCAGTACCTTCCACTCCTCCTAAACTCAAGAGAGTTGTAAATTCGGCGATTTCCGTTTTAATACCCGAAAATAAGAAGCAAATTTCCAACTTAATTTCTGGCGATATAGTATCTGGTTTGAATGTAGGCAATAAGCATTATTCAGAAACACTATATGTAGTTGCTTCAACTTCTGTAGTAAATATAAGTAATATTACAAACTGTACCATTAATGTTAATATTCATCCTAAATAATATAAGTACTTATGTATTTGTTGGTATTCAATAAAAAATAATCCTTGTCTTTGTAATATTTTAGAAATGTCAAATTTGGAAGTGATATTCAAATATGGAAGACGTTTGGTTTCGCAGCCGTTGCTATGGGTAACGGCCGCGTAATTAAATTTCGCGGACTGTGCTGAGAACGCGAAATACTGACTTCGCGTGCGATTGCACGAAAACTATTTTATTTCGCACCAGCCGAAGTCTAGTGGCAAATAATTCATTGTTTTAAGTCTACTTCCTTTTTATATGCATTTAAAAAGGGCTGTTAGATCTTGTTTCGCTTGGTTTCAAAATTGTTGTTTCCTGTACACTCGTGTTGCCACGGTCCGAAAAACTTGTCAATTCTTGAAAGGCGGTGGTTGAGTGGTTTTGTCATGTTGAATTGAATTCAACTAGATTTTGCCTTAATGTTTAAATATATTATATTATTTGAATTATGTGCTTAGAAATAAAAATGATAAATTCCGCCTGCCGCCTCTTAATCTTGTCAACTATCAGTCAAATATTGCAACGCGTTTTTAAGAAAAGTCCCGTGAACAGATTGCAATGAAATTTGGTATACAAGGGTCCGATGACAATGCAATATAATGAAAAATAATTTATAGATATGATATCAGAATGATAAAAAAAAAGATTCTTTACTTTTTAGTGCATTTTATAAAATGAGAAAATAAAACAACTCCAAATCAATCCCACATATTATAATGAAACACGAAATCCCAAGAATATCAAGTTAATGATTAAAAGTCTTCAAAGAAATAAAATTAAAAAGTTTCATCTAAGTATTTAGACTACACCCTGTATAGTGGTAAATTTGACAAGATCTAAAGTAACTAAATGTAGTGAGACAGTGTTACCACATGAAAATTATAATTTTTAAAATGTAAATTTATAAAAAAATTAGAACATGGATTTCAAAATAACCTATTAATTAATGAACAATAAATTATCATCGAAATTATGAAATAAGCCGTTTAAATAAACTCACCTTTATTAATCCAATAATCAAATTTCAATAATGTAACTAAACTGTCAAAATTTTGATTGGCTAATTCCTTTTTTTATCCAACTTGATGAAAAATTAAAATCAGAATTTGTTGATAAAACAAAAGAGTGAACAGTATGTAACGAAGGAGGAAGGACATGAAAAATTTTTCCTTCTAATTCCTTTCCAAAAATTTCTTTTTTCCTAAAAAAAAAATGAAGAGACAGGAAAATTAATTCTTCAATGTTTATTTATAAGTACTTGATTAGTGTATAAATGTCAAAGGTAATATAAAATTTAACTTACCCATGGAAAATCATGTAAAACTGCACGAAGACGAGTCCCCAGGAAGACATCCTCACCGCTGTATGCATCGGCATACTAGACGAAAGGCAGGTATTTGTAATATCTGCTTATGTTTATGGACACTGAAAAGAAATACGTTTAACACTTGGACATCTCATATTTCACAGTGAAACACAGGTATTTTAATTAAAAACTATCATTAGTGACTGATTTAAAAAAAACTACTTACCATAATTGAGTATTTAAGTAATCGTAAAGACGATAAATCTTTCTATTTACGTCTAAAATAGTGTCACAACTTTGTAGACATATTGGGTTGGTTAGGTTATAAGCCATCTCTTGTCCGACTTGAGAAATTACCATATAGCCGGTCAAAAGATTGCTACTTACATTATGAAGCGCCGTGCAGTGAGTAGAACATTAAGCCACGGTAGCTAACTGTATTTTTGTCGCATAATGCGTCATTTTCGATCCAAGAATCGATCTTTAAATGACGTATTATATTATTTTTCGTTTTTATGTTTATTTTTACATTTATGTAACAATTTTCTGTTTCTTTATCCCATATTAGCCATAAAGAATCTTTGAACTCGCACTAAACCCTGATATTAACATTTTTTAAATAAAACTACAAGTTAGGTATATACAGAGTCTCAAATTTTTACTTACTTTTATTTCAATAATTCAAGAGTTGACGATATACGAGGTGCAGAGGTAAGTGTCTTAAATACATAGATGAAAATTTTTAAGCCCGTTATCTAAAAGAATTAAGTTATATCGTTTTATCACAATCGCGCATTGCATCAGATAGTATTTCAGCTGGAGCATTAAGTATTTGGATGAATGAGGATGATTTGTGATCTAAATTACTTTAAAATAAATAATATTTGGGTAATGTTACTCTTTATTAAAATATTCATTTAACTAGAATTTATGGCTGCCAAACGTGAAGCTCATTACAGTATGGTGCCAGACGAGGAGCCTTAATAAAAAAAAAATGTATATGATTAAAATAAATTAGAATAATTAAATTAAAATTAAAATAAAAAAAAGACATCATTACCTATTACAATATAGCTACTCAAACATAATTATAACATCCTCTTCATTACAATATATATGTGGGATTGATTTGGAGTTGTTTTATTTTCTCATTGAAGATGGCCACATTTGAGAGGTTGGATTCCCTTCATAGCTTACATTTTATAAAAGCCTGTAACTTAATTTTTTTATCAGTTTATTTTCATTTTCCATGATTTTGGCGCCACTAGATCATTGCGCTCCGGGCGGCCGCCCGGATCGCCCTACCCTGGGGCCGGCCCTGATGACAATAATACTCAGAATGGAGACACATTTTATCTAAGTGATTTGGGTTACATTTTCATAATTTGAGCTCAGAATTGTATATTTCCAATTAGTACTGAATCACCCTGTATATTTAAAACCTGTGAACCTTGGTGTTACTACAAAGGGGGATTCATTACCTATAGGTATTTGTTAAATACAATTATTTCCAATTATTACTATCTACCTACTTATTGTACAAATTAAAGGAGTACTTACTCGTTGTTGTTATTTTGGTCATACTAGCATATCAAATTTCTCCTTAAGAATCCATTCTACTCTCCGGCTCACAGTGGCATTAAAACAGACCATCTCATTAGTTTTGAGCTAGCAGTACACTTTTTGTACATTTGAATTCAAATTTTCCTTCGGGATCAGAATTTTAAAATGGTAATAATTCATAATTTAGAAGCGTTGAGAATAAATGTATAAGGTTTTTAAAGTTTTTAATCAGTTACCTTTATAATTTTTACTGCAGGTAGAACCAATGCCGACATACTTTTTATTTGCATAAATTGCTCAATTATATATGTTGCAATAAAAAAAATTGTACTTTATAAAATTAATTAATTTGAGATTAGTATTGATTTTGAACTTTGTGTATTTGCTTTGAAATTTTTTATAAAATAATATAAATATAACAAATAATTTGGCGCCATACTGTAGATACTGCATAGATGATGCATAAAGCGTATGATAACAAGAAATTGCATAGTTACGTAATATAATCATAATAAATTTTCATTTTCATTTTGAAATATAGGAAAAACACCAACTTTAGTGAGACATTCAACGTAAATACATATTTCTATTTATACCATTTAATCTATTCTGAAAGGATATTTCAAAATGAAAGACAGATTACAAAATTTGACCCCAGGGTTATCTCCTGCAATATACTGTAATAACAAATATTTAGGGTTTAACACTTTATTAAATTTCAAAATTGTGTTGTTCTCATTAGTTCTAAACGGATAATTATAATTACAATTCACGGAATGTTTTATCTATTAAGGAATTTAGAATGATCTCAAAATTCATTCAAACATGTATATTTAACATGAATGAAATATACTGAGGCTTAGCAGTGATTTTTATTTTAATTTATACTATAAGTACGAGAAGAAAAAATGGACGATGTTAGTAGGGATAAATCAGAAAAGGTAAGGTGATAGTTTATACTCGTATTATTAAATCCTTTTTAAAATTGCATCATTAAATCGCTTTTCAATTCAAGGCATTTTAGGTAAATAGTATGACATTATGATCAATTCTTTTTATTGTAGCTTCTCTCAAATTTCCTAGTGCTCTAATAGTTTTAAATAATTTTCTTCTACTGTTAATACAATAATTATCATTCCGTAATGATATATACAATCAGGTCCGTGAACTTGACATCACAACATTAGAAAAATGTGTGCATGGATTACTTATCGTTTGCCCATTATTGCCCGTGAAATAACTTTTTTGCCCAACCTCTGTTTTCAAAATATATCGAAAAGAATAGGTGATAGTTAATATACTCGTATTATTAATTCCTTTATAAAATTACATCATTAAATCACTTTTCAGTTCAACACATTTTAGGTAAATATTATGACATTATGATCATTTTTTTAATTGTAGCTTCTCTCAAATTTCCTAGTACTCTAATAGTCCTAAATAATTTTCTTCTACTGTTAACACAATAATTACACTGCAATTTCTGATGATTGAGTTATACTACATGACACTAGCTTAATTTTTAATGAAGACCTCATCTGTAATCTAAATTTCTGTTTCATAATAAAACACAATTTGTTTAAAGTTAATCATATTTTATTAAGTTCTTAAGGTGAAAAAAACTTTCTTTTATAAGACTTCCTTGCAGAGGTTGAACACATAAAACTGTTCTGAATGCTCCAACAATATTCAGCCATCATGTGTGCGTTCCAGTAGCCTTGATACCGTTCCTCCATCGTACGAAGGTCCTAATGGAATCGCTCGCCCTGTTCTTCACTTAGATCCCCAAGATTAGCGGGAAAATAATCTAGGTGGTTGTGAAGAAAGTGCAACTTGATACTCATGTTACATCCAAGGGTTTGAAAGTGACTCATTAGTTGTTCAACGTGTCGAGAACTTTTCTTATTTCCCAAAAAATTTTGTACAAGCCAAACAAACTCATACCATGCGTTTTTCTCAATTTTTGTGTCCGTAAATTTTGTATCTTTTATTAATGATCTTATCTGTGGCCCATCGAAAATGCCCTCTATTATTTTTTCTACACTCAGTTTCGGGAATTTTTTTGGTAGAAATAGAAAACAATTTCCAGTTTTGTTAAGACCTTTGACAAACTGTTTTATAAGCCCTAATTTTATATGCAAAATTATACGATCTCTTGACACTAAAGGTGGGTTTATCACGTTTTGTTGTCTTGGAACTAGATCTTTCCGAGTAAGCCAATCCTTTTTAACCCAATGTTGATTTTTAACTCCCACAAGCAAAAAAAAACAAGGTTACTTTGTGTAACAACCTTGCTGGCCTAATAGAAAGTTGACCATTTTTAAATCAACACATATAATCCAGTTATTTTCCACATATTTAATTTTGTCCAAAACCAGAGCTATAGTTGTATATTCTTCTTTTATTTTTGTAGAATGTGCAATAGGCAACGGCCCTAATTTATTCCCATTGTGGAAGAGAACACATTTTAGACTCCGTTTTGACGAGTCTATGAATAAACGCCACTCACTAGAAACATAATTTTGTAATCCCATTGCAGCCATTAATCCAGATACATCTTTACAAAATACGAAATTGTATTCTTCAGCAAAATATTTGAGGAAATTCTGTTCTCTTGTGCGGTAATAAGAAATTTTAGTTTCTTTCGTTACCAATTTTCTTTCTTTTAGTTTTAAAGCCAAATTTTCTCAAGCTGATTTTGACAGTCCCAGATCCAGTGACGGTTTGCCCGTAAGGGCACTTGGACACGTGCCCTAGTATAATAAACAAAAAAAAAATAACTTACATATATTTTATATTTTCCTCAATGCCTATTATTATTATTATTTTATCTAATATTCAGCGCAAACCGCGTTGGCACGACACTGGACGACCGGGCGTTGAGTGACGTTCCGAGACTTCCGAAATTAAGTGGAAGGGCACAGGACACAGTAAATTTGTACAGTAAAAATAAGGACAACGACAATATCGCTTAGCAAGAGATGAACACATGTGATGGATTATACGTCACAAGCAGGGCGCTGTCCTACATACTTTGATTTTCTCTTACGCGCTGTCCTCATTGTGACGTGCTGTACCCATGGCACAGATTACCTAGACCTACATACTTTCCTAGACCAGATACGAATGTACGCAGCGGCATCTTTACCGGCCATGCCGGTTACGGCTAAAGGTGCGCGTTTGTTGGATAATGATAATAATATATTTATTGTGATTCCGAAAAAATGTTAGTTGGACCACTGGAATAGTTAAGAAATAAAACTACAAAGAAAAATAAGTTTTTTTTATAAAGCAGTCAAAAATATGATAAAAAAAATTAATAATAATTATAAATGGGACAAAATTTTAATTTTTCTTTTGGTTTTGTCTGATTTTTTCGAGGATTTCAAATCTCTGTTTGCATATTTAAGAGTATAAAAAATTCGATATGTAATGATTTTTTGATTAAATAGCCACATACATAGTTAAATGCAATTTGAGTGGTCACATTTAGCTCCCTGTAGTCACATTCAGAAATTGTTATTGCCCCAACTGATTGTTTTGAAATATATTTAATTTTCATTAAGCGGAGAACTTGTTTTCCTAAGGGAAAAACGAATACCGGGATTCCTTTCCAGTGTATGCCCCACTACCGCTAGTGCCCACGAGCCACCTCTGCCCTGATCTCTAATTAAGTCGTTTAAATCATCTTGATTGAATGGTTTTGTTCCCAGGTCGCATTCAAAGTCACTACCACAAGACCACTACTGTCGTTTTCCGTCTCAAAATCTTCTGGCTCTTCCTGTAAAGTACCAGATTGAGGTTCAGGTGTAGACTTAGGCTTCAGGACACGTCTATTTGGCTCAATTTTTTCGGTTAATCCAGTTATGTTCACCAAATAAAAATAACAATCGTCATGGTGGTTCATGGGTTCATTCCAAGTCATACCGGTTTTGTACCTGAAGCTATGTCTTTTCTTATTTGTCCATAAACGTAGGATCTCAACGCATATTTTGCACACCTTTTGCTGAATCCAAGGACTATTTACTTAATCATATAACATTCATATTTAATTATATAATCTCCTCCTCCCAATATCCTTCTGCATGGAAACAAGCCCTTATCGTTCCTATTGCTAAGTGTAATCAGGCAACGAATTTTTCTGATTTAAGACCAATCAGCCTTCTACCCACTTTATCAAAATCATTTGAAGCAATTATCAAAGATCAAATTATTAGGTATATTTATCAACGAAACATTATAACTCAACATCAGTCAGGTTTTAGACGCCATCACAGCACTACTACTGCTCTTCTGTCTATTAGCGATGATATTTTTAAAGCAACCGACCAAGGGAAAATAACATGCTTGGTTCTTCTCGACTACAGCAAAGCATTTGATACCCTAGATCATGACTTACTCTGTAATAAATTAAACTCTTTCGGCTTTACAAAAAATGCAGTCTCCCTCATATCAAATTATCTTAGTAATCGCACTCATAAAGTAATTTTGGATGACAACATATCAAATTTCCTACCAGTAATACAAGGAGTGCCACAGGGTTCATTTTAGGATCAGTCCTATTTGCTCTGTACATTTCTGACTTCCATAGCTTTGTTCAAAATTGTGCGATTCACCACTATGCTGACGATACGCAGCTTTATCGATCTTTTGACAAAGAGTCGCTGGGTAACTCAAGTCTTCATCTTAATGAATACTTGAATTCTTTATTTAATATATCTATTGCTCACAACTTAAAAATAAATCCGTCCAAATCTACAGCAATGTTATTTGGTGCAAAAAAATATAAAATCAACTATAGATCAATTACAGATTACAATTGGTGGCAATGTTCTTCAGTTTGTAAATGAAGCCAAAAATTTAAGACTGTAGATTGATTCCGAGCTTCAATTCACAAAGCACGTAAATTCATTGTTGCAAAGTTGTTTTACTGTTTTGAGACAACTATTTCCTATCCGAGACTTACTTTCCGCACACACTAAGTTAAAACTTTGTGAATCTCTTATTTTTTCAAAGATATTTTATTGTGACTCTATTTACGGACCTGCACTATTTCGATATGACTCTCTACGTTTACAAAAAAATCAGAACTGTTGCTTGCGTTTCGCATATGGCATAAGAAAATTTGATCATATTTCACACAAAATGATCGAATCAGGATGGTTATCTTTAAATAACTACGGGACACTTCACTTATTAACATTAGTTCATAAGACATTAAAGCTTCAAAAACCCGATTATTTATTCAAAAAGTTAATAACGTTTTCAAATATAAATACATTATCTACGCGCCACAGAAATATCTTAGTCATACCTGAACACCAAACAGCATTTTTTAAAAGATCCTTTTCTTATGTAGTATTCTACAGTCACAAGGGGATCAGACCAACTCCAATAGACTGGAAGCTGGCCTCCGAGATCACAAGACCACACAGGATTAGTTGGGCTATCAACAAATTTAAGGCATACAAATCCCCGGGGCCGGATGTAATATATCAAATTCTGCTCCAGAAGGGAAAAGATGTGTTAATGCCACATTTATGCAAAATCTTCAGAGCATGTATTGCCTGGAGATATATCCCAGCAATATGGCAAAAGGCGAAAGTAGTCTACCATGCCAAAGTAGGTAGGGTCACAGACCAAACGCCAAAGTCATATCGCCCCATAAGCCTATCTTCCTTCCTACTTAAAACACTAGAAAGATTAATAGATAGGTATATCAGGGACGATATACTAAAAATAAATCCGCTCCATCCCAACCAATATGCATACCAGCCAGGAAAGTCAACTGACCTAGCGCTGGACGATCTAAACAGGCTGCTTTCAAAGTCAATAGATGACAAAGAAATCGCAATAGCCACTTTCTTAGATATTGAAGAAGCTTTCAACAATGCCTCAACCAGGTCAATAACCAAGGCTCTAGAAGGGAGAAACTTCCCAGTAACAATATGCTAATGGATCACTGCCTGTCTAGAGAACAGGATTATTTTATCCACTCTAGGAAAGGCAACCATACAGGCAAAAGTTACACGGGGCTGCCCACAAGGAGGAATACTATCTCCAATGCTGTGGTCAGTTCTTGTGGACGACTTACTCATAATATTGTCCAAAGAAGGCTACCAGTGCCTAGGATACGCAGACGACCTAGCAATCATCGCCAGGGGGCGATTTGCAGGTACAGTTTCGGAGCGATCTCAAACAGCTCTAAACATAATGAACAACTGGTGCAAAAAGGAACAATTGTCTATCAACGCACAAAAAACAACAGTTGTACCATTCACAAAAAAACGGGTACTTACAGGTCTAAGACCACTAGTACTAAACAGCACAGTTATCCCATTCGTCACAGAAGTCAAATACCTCGGAGGCATATTTGACCAAAGGCTGACATGGAATCAACATCTCAAAAAAACTACACATAAAGCTACAATAGCTCTCGTAAGCTGTAGAAGAATATGTGGGAAAAACTGGGGTCTAAACCCCAGAATGACCATATGGTTATACACAAGGGTAATAAGACCCATGATAACCTATGGCGCAGTGGCGTGGGTAACCAAAACTGCGCAGGCAAGTGTAATAGGTCAACTCACTAGCATTCAGCGGCTTGCCTGTCTAAGTGCTACTGGGGCCATGCGCACTACGCCAACCGCAGCAATGGAGGTATTGCTAAATCTCACGCCATTGCACATCTTCATACAAGGAGAAACCAGGTCAGCTATTCACAGGCTAATGCAGGGACAAAACCCAATAAGCCAACTACATAGCGCCGACCACACAAGGCTATATCAGCAAGTAAAAAGGGATAATATTCTAGCTATGCCTACTGATAGAGCCATAACCACATACAAATTTGAAAGAAATTTTCAAATTCAAATACCAGCCCGAGAATCCTGGAAACAGGGACCTCTCGTACAGGCTGAACTCGTCTGGTACACAGACGGTTCAAAAACCAAGGAAGGAGCCGGTGCTGGAATCTATGGACCTAAGTCGAAATCAACGATTTCACTAAGCTTAGGAAAATATGCAACAGTGTTCCAGGCTGAGCTAATAGCCATACAACACTGTGCAAGAGAAATATTAAATCAGCAAGTATCAGGCAAAACTATTGCCATATACTCTGATAGCCAAGCAGCTCTAAAGGCAATTCTCTCACCAGAAATCAAATCACGACTGGTGAAAGACTGTCTAGAAGACCTGACAGAGCTAAGTAGTCAAAATAAGGTGACCTTAGCCTGGGTTCCAGGCCATGAGGGATATCTGGGCAACGAAAAGGCCGGCGAATTAGCCCGAGAAGGCTCAGATAAGGCCATGACAGGCCCCGAACCCTTCTGTGGAGTTGCTAAGGCATTGTGCAAGGCATCAATTAAACAATGGATGCAAAAAGAGTCTCAGGAATGGTGGAACAACTATCCAAGACTGAGACAGGCCAAACAGTTCATCAAGGAACCATCGGCCAAGTTTACGAAAGACCTACTGGATCAAAAACGTAAAATCGTTAGGATAACAGTAGGCCTTCTTACTGGACACTGTCGCCTCAAAAGGCACATGAGTGTCATAAATCCAGCAGAAGAAGCAACTTTGTGCAGGTTATGTGAAGAAGAAGAAGAGGAAACATCATTCCACGTCCTGTGCCAATGTGAAGGCTTGGCTGGAATGAGGTTTCTAACATTGGGCGAAGAAAAGCCAATTGCATGCAACTACATGCGGGAGCCACTGTCAAAGCTACTAAGTCTAATAAAAAAGACCAGGCTAGACGACATACTCTAAAACAAACGGAGTCCCACAATAGATCTGAAAAGGTCGCGGTGGACAAGGACAAATAACGTCCAACTCCTAATCTAATCTATGTAGCATCCAAAGAATATAACAAACTTGGGCCAGAAATTAGATCCTACAATTTAGTTAATTTTAAGAAGCGTCTAAAAAAGTATCTAAGAATAGAACCATAAGTAATACAATTATTAACAACAATTCATGGCAACTTGTAGGATATGAATATTGATATATTGAATTTATAAATTAATTTGGCTAAAAAAAAAATAAATACCTAACCTGTATATTTTTTATTTATTTTTTCCACGATTTAAATATGTATTTTTTTTGTTAGGTTAAGTTGAAAAACAGTGAAAACTGAACTTCGCCCTTTCATCATTTTTAAATGTTTTTCCTCGCATAAATTACTGTTATTGTATATTTTCATGTTATTATTATTATTATTCTTCTTCATTTCCAGCGGGTGCCCAAAGTAATTTTTTGCCCAACATCTGTTTTCGTTTGTCCATCAAATAGCGTTAAAAAAAAATTAAAGTAATGAAAAGACAACAAAAAGTAGAGGAGATTAGGGAATTTCCGACCAGGTAACAAACATTTTCGAATTCGGAGACTATTTTTGTGAATTTTGGTTAATCTTTCGCTGGCACTTATCAACAAACACATCCCTCAACCTACTTTTTATTGAAATAATGTACAATAAAGGAAAATTAACTTGAATTAAAAAAATACTGAAAAACGTTTCGGTCGGAACTTCTCGTAAAGTTAGGTTAATACCGACCATATCATAATACAACAAAAAATAAACACTATTAAAGAAAAAACATTCTATCAACAAAAATCACAAGTATAGGGTTTACTAATGTCACAACCAGCACATGCAACATGTGAAGATTTGGCACAGCTGCTGCAAGTAACCCACTACTCGCCATCTTTTCCAAATTCTTCAGAGATGTTGCACGGCTCCGTGGCAAGTTCTTGTTGCTTTATTATTTTCTTCGATTTATTGTTTTCCTTATTTTTCGTTTTATTTTCTACATTTACTCCGGTCACATTTATGTTCACTTGTTCATTTTTAGCAAGACTTAATTTTCTTAGTTTTATTTTTTCCTTTGATTCCAGATCTCCTCTATTTGGGGTGACGGAGAAAATTTGTAAGTGTTTTTGGTATTTGGGATTGACAACAACTCAACAAACGAAACTCTTGGTCTTATAGTTGTATCTTCATCATCTGTGGCATCGCAATCTGGGACCATTTCAAGATCAGACTGACAATCTTCTGAAGATTCTGGTGAATTATTAGCCGACACAACGATTTTTTTGATCTCACAGTTTGAGATTTATGGTCGCTCGATGTTTCAGGTCTTGGATTTTTATAGTTAATCTCCATTGCTACAGTTTTCTTATTTTTCTTTGCGTTTTTATGTTCCGAATTGTTGTCTTCACCTTTAACTTTACCTCCTTGCTGCTTCTCCTCGTGTGGTGTCAGTTCCTCTGGATAGATGACATTGGGATTGTAGGGATAAATACCAGTTGACTTAAACCCTTTTGCAGCTTTCTCTATTGTAGCAGTTCTGTTATAAGCCTTTTTAAATATTTCAGCTATATCAGTCTGTTGAATTCTTTGATAATTATTAGACTTCATGAAGTTGTCGCATTCTTGATTTTAGGCTATTTTAAGAGGGCCGTAGAAACATATATCAAGAGGCTGCAAGCGGTGAGATGTGTGGGGTGGTAACGTAAGAACGATAATTCCAAATACTGTCAGTGTACCATGGCTTGAATGGTTGTCCATATTATAGTAAACCCGATCGTAAGCGGAGCATTTTGAATATGCAGTTTAGCTTTCCTCTTTCTCCACTTATTTCCCCAACTTGCTTCTGGCCTTGACAGCTAATATACGACCTGGAGTATGAAAATTCGTCACATCTATTTCATCAACATTGTAAATCCTGTTTGGACTAAAATTATACTTGTCAAATACCGATGAAAAATTGTCAAAAAATATTTTTACTTCATTTGCATTAAATTCCAAAACTCGGTCATGGCTTACTTTAGAAACATTGTTTTAGGATCACACGTTATAATATTAAAATATAAACTTACAATTCCAGATAAAGCCTTATAATTCACTTTATATGACCGCTTAGACCATGCACCGTCAACAATCACTGCCAATTAGACAATTTTCTTGTTCTCCAATATCTTTTGCTAATCGAATTCTTCCAGTCCTGCTTGTTCCATGGCCTTCCAAGTTGCTTCAAAAATACTTTTACTTACCAATTCATATGAGCTGAGTATTGTCGAAAAGACATTTGTGGTAATATTAAAAAATTAACAATATAATACGAGATATAAGAGGTATACTAAAACTTACCTTTTGCTTGAGACAGAATGAGACTTTCTCTGATACGATAATTTTCTTTTTCCCATTTCACAATAACGCTCAAATTAAAATTTAATTTGAAAAATGTCGTTGACTTGTATTTGTAGGCGGATCTCTAGGTTGGGGCATGATTAGAGTGGGGCGTGATTAGAATGGGGTGTTAGTATATTAGGATTTGAAATTATCAAAATAATAAAGGTTACTTTTATAATATTTCGAATAAATTAAAAATTAATATAATCTGTTCTTAGGAATATTTTGAAAATTATCCATTGTTTTTAACTCGAGATATTTCTCAAAATATTCATGAATTCAGATATAATTTGGAAATTTATCAATAAAAATCATATTCGCCTATCAATCAAACTTTTAAAAATTTACAAGTAACAATTTTGCAGAGAGTTGCCCTTGTATTTAATTTCTCAAAATTTTCCGTGAGTGAGAAAATTATATTTTGCGCTGTTAGGTATATTGCAGGTGTCCACAAAATGTTTTTGTTGGAACTTTGAAATACGTTAAACTGCATTCCTGCATCTGCCAGGGTTGTCTTTGATTTGTGTGATATGTTTAACTTAGGTAATGCAATGTAGAGATTGAATAATAAAATATATTGTTGTTCTTGTTTACTATACATTATTTATACGGGTGGATCATGTATCTGTTAAAGAGTGCTTGTCATTTTTTAACACTGAAATATGCCAATTTTTTTGAAAAATTCAAGGTCAATGGGGGTAGCTAAAACTGCAATAATAATGCATTTATATATGTTTATTTGTAATAAAAAATGGACAAAAATCGATAGATACCAAAATAAAGAAATAGGCAGACATCGAAATAATACCAAAATAATTATTGTGAGTCATTAATGTATTTGGCCATTGCCCATTTCAAAAACAAATTCCTAGTCCAATGGGGGTATGGTACTTTCGCTATAAGTTATTTATTAACGTGATTATTGGATATTATAAATGAAGAAATATCGAATTGATTAAAAAGTTGTTAAAAAATGTATTCTGAGGACGGCCCGTTTTTTTAAAAAATGTAGGTCAATGAGGGTGGATAAAAATGCGATGATAGTGCATTTATATGTGTTTGTGTGTTTAGGGAGGCTGATTGGCTCCAGACTAGTCTATTAGCATGTTTATTTGGTTTATTTTTAAATAGTGATTTTTAGACTCAATGTAATTAATTAAACAATCTAAAATCTTCTTGTTATCTGCACTAAATAAGGAAACAAGATTTATCGGGAGGCGAATCCCTAATTTCATAAGGTTTTTATATTACCTACTATTTTATACATGATGCTATGTTCCTTTTATGGAGTGTAGAGGCAGTTGAATGTAACCATGTACCTACATTCAAATTTTTTTTCCAGGTAATTCCCGAAGAAATAAGTATTCTAGAAAGTGAAACCCGCAATTCAGAAAGGTTACAAAAATCATCAGAAACCAGTGAGTACGATGCTCCAGATGGTGGATACGGATGGGTTATTGTAGCAGTCTCTTTTCTTGCCATAACGGTAGTCGATGGAGTCATAAATTCGTTTGGTATATTTCTGTCAGAATTTGTCAAAGAATTTAAAGTATCCGAAGGAAAAATTGCCTGGGTTGGCTCGATTTTGGCTGGAGTTCCTTTACTAGTTGGACCGATAGCTAGTGTTTTGACTAATAAATTTGGTTGTCGAACAACTTGCGCAATAGGTAAAATGTTTTTCAATAATTACATTATTTATAAGAGTCACTATACAGTCCACAATTTCTTTGCCACTAGTAATGTCTAATGAACCCAATACTTTGCATTTCGCTATTTATAAGACACACGTACAGTATTATTTATCATTTTAGGTAGTCTAATAACTTCAGCAGCATTAAGTCTGTCAGTATTCTGTACAAATGTACCGCTATTGATGACCACTTATTGTGGAGCAGGAATTGGTTTAGGATTAATATTATTGCCGTCGATAGTTTTCGTTGGGTATTATTTTGAGTCCAAAAGAGCTCTAGCAACAGGTAAATAATCACAGAATAAACAACTATAAATCTACAGAAATTATTCTACTTTGCAAAAAGAAACTTTATTTTATTATTTTAGGTATCTCCTTAAGTGGTTCGGGATTCGGTACTATCATTTTTCCACCATTGGTCAACCATCTCCTACATATTTACGATTGGAGGGTCGCTAACTTGAGTTTAGCGGCAAGTGCGCTATGTTGCACTCTATTTGGGCTATTAATGAAGCCTTTGAAATATAAACCCGTAACCGATAACTATTTTCCGGTAAAATCTCAGTTGAAAAAAAATGAAGAAAGCAAAAGTGCTGTTGATGTAAGCTACATTTATCACATCAATTTTAATAATATTAAAATGAAAGTCTAAATACTCATCACAATTTAATAAGAAGTTTTGCTCTGAAACCATATCCTAATTTCACTACTGAACCAGTTGCAAAATCTTGGATTTTACCAATGTAGCAACAATTGGTCTTTTGCAAAGGTAAACTTTCCAGTTGTCCAGAATCCACCTACAGTCTTTCCTTCTTTCAAAATAGTAGTTTCCTATGTATATAGCCAATAGCTCATTTGTATTCTTCGGGTGTTTTCGTCTTCATCGCCATCTAATAGTGCAGCTGTGGTTACTCGTTTTTTATTGGAAAATTTTCCATAGGAGGCGACGCACCGTCAGCTTCATATTGTCTCATCGGCTAGATAGTTCCCGTTGGTATAAAGATGGAAGACTGTTTCCCTATTAAGTTTATGCAATCATATTGAAGTTCAACATTTGTTTTTCCCTGCTAATACATTTTTTACCAACACCACATAGGTACCTAGTTTATTAATCAAAACTCCAAACATGTACTGTTATTTACCTAATATTTGCTATATTTACATTGAACAGAACAAGATGAGATATAAACTTCAATGTTCAATTATTTTACTTTCTGAAGTACGTAATTATATCCCTTTAGATATTTTAAATAAATATACTTATATAGGTTTCAATTCCCACCAAGGCAAAAAGCAGGCTTTACAAACACAGAAACAGCCATACATTAGGTGAAAGAAGACATAGAAGCCAATCGAATGTGGCAGAGTATTATGAATTTACACGAAAAAATTTAATGTTATTAAGAAAGGAACTTTGTTATTCGGGGACCCTAATACAAAATAATATTCCTCGACCAAGTAAGTATTATACTTGTTAAAAGTACGTTTTACCATAATTAAATATAATATGGAATGCTACACGATCCTGTCGACCTTATCAAAAATTGCACTGCTATGCGATGTTTAGCGGCAATATAGCGCATGCGTATTACGGAGTTTTTGGAAAAAATCCATCGAAAATTAGACATATACTTTATTGCTTGCCTATATCAATTATTAGGACTGGATCGCCTCCTCCGCCCGCCTTTTATTATTTTTTATTACGATATTTTTTTATTTTGAACTTGCTTACCACAAATGTATTTTAATGAAGCCTACCGGAGATATTCTGTGATTAGGCGTTTGATTCTGTCATATAGTATTTTTACAAAAACTTTGAATTGAGGACGAAGCGTTGATAAAATCTTTTCTTTTAGAATTAAATCAAATGGTAAGCCCAAAAATATTTCGGAAATATTTCAAAAATTATACATTGAAATATTTGTAATGTTTTATAAATATTACAAAACGTCCCAGAAACATTTCTGAAATGTGCCTGAAAAGTAAAAATTTAAATTTATTATTTCACAGTAATATTTATGAAATAAAAATTTGATATCTTTCAGAACTATTACATTACATAGTAATATTAGTAATATTAGTAATATTTTAGAAATGTATTCTAATTTTGTTTCATTAATATCATGAAACGTTGTAAAAACGTTTTTAAAATGTTTCTGGCATATCAATGCAAAATGAATGTCATATTACACTGTAATATTTTTATTAGACTAAAAAAAAAGACATTTAATAAAAATACACGAAACAGAAACATTGATTCTTAAATGAACAAATAAATATAGTAGTATAAATAGCGGAGTTCGGCCAGCAATCGCGTACGGAAATGTCACTATACGCATGTGTTAGGTACACTATTTTTTCTACTAGCGTGCGGAAAAAACCCAAAAGTTAACATAAAGAAACATTTATTATTAAATACATATCAACAAATTAATTATTCCTAATATTAATATTGAGGCTAAAAGGTTTTCCAATGAAGTCAGATTTCGGTTTTTCACTGCTTTGTCAGCACTAATTGTTGCAGCCGTGGCGATAGGAACTTGGCTGGAAGAGGTCTTTTTGAGAGGCTAGTCAGCTGCTGACTAGTGGAAGGGCCAGCGACAGCGAGGCGTTTAATATTTGTTATTCCTTCTCCGGAATCTTCAAGCATTGTGGCGGCGGAACGTCGGAAACTGTGGCCCGTATATAATTCAGGATTTGGAAGGTTCAGGTAACTTGCAATCTCTGATGGCATTTTTCCGAAGGTGTTTATTCCGATACATTGTATAGTGCAAGTTCCTTTCTTATATTTCACGAAAAATCGCTTATGTGGGGTTTCAGGCTTCCTTAAACTCGCATACTTTCTGAACAACTTAAGCAATTTTCCATTTTCAGCTTCCTCAGAAATCGCAAAGCTTCTGAAAGAGTGGTTTTTTGTATCTGGGATATTTATCAATAAAATATTTCCTTTGTCATCAATATAATCTAAAGACATTTTTGTTATTTCGTCTCGCCTACATGAGCCCGCCAAACCAAAAATCGTAGCGACTTTTATATTAAGATAAATTTGGTCAGGGGCCTCATTTATAAACTTAAAAATTTAATTTTTGAGAAAATTTTTGCCTTTTTTGGTCTAAATCTTTTGTTTTTTTATATATGCCGTGACCTTGAAAAACTTGCTTAAATCGACATCTTTTTTGAGTTTAATTACACTTTTTAACATTGAGTACCTGGACCAAAGAGTGTTTGGCTTGCATGTTTTGGAAATTTCAGCAAAATAAGCCAAAAAAAGTCTTCCTTAAAAGTTTTAATTCCCTTATTCTGGCACCAGTTTTCAAACAAAGTATATTCCTTTTCATACCTATAACGGGATTTTGATGGTAGTAGAAACACTGATAGCAAGCTCAAGCTTAGCAGTATCTCCCGACGTACCTCCCTTCTTTAACAAAATATCGGTTTCTTAGACCAGATAGATTACCTGAATTTGAACGTTTAAAGCTGGATTCGAATTTCAGTAAACAATGAAATATTTTGAAATACGGGGCTCTCGCAAAAGTTCAAAAATGGGAATTTCTGGTACAAAATTACGGGGTTTCTTGAGAATGTTATCAGGCGGAAAATAATTTAATCTAAACAGTTTATGAGTAAATTATTGAAACATTTAGTGACACAAATGGATGTCTATTGGAAAATTTTCACTCTGCGTACGCGGAGTTACTCTATCAGCCGCGTTCAAATTATACTCAACAAGAGACCCGCATTAACTCTATTATGTTCAAATGTAGCGGAGCAGAGTATTTGGAGTAAATTATCCTGCACCACCTCGGCGAGAGGTGACTTAGGAGCAAGTAGTGCGTAGTAACGATGGCCGTTCATTGTTTTGCGTTTTTTTCCTTAACGTTGTGAATTTGTAGGTTAAATTCTATTTTGATTTTCAATTTGGAATAATTATGGAAATATCTACACAATGCTGCAATGGTATAATACCAGAAAACATTAAAATTTTGCTTATTGAAGAGAATATTTCTCTATGAAAGATCAGAAGGTGCTGGTTTCAGACGAAAAGTAAATACAAATTGATCATCATATTCAAATTAGTTTTCGGCAAAATTATAAATGTTTTCTCTCATTATCGTAAAATCATATTCTACTGCAAATTTTACAATTCACATTAATTAATTTATTTCAATTGTAAACATAAAAATAAGAATATTATTTTATGTAAGGTTATGTTTATTATTATTTCCATACTCGTAAACAGAAGTAGCGTTCAAAGTGATACGATGAACTCTTTTGACTTCGATGCCATGTGACCAAAATTTACTCCTGCACTAACTCAGGGGTGCGTTTAGAATGCCAGGACGTACAACGAGACAGGGTGTAACATTTTTAGGAAACAAATTGTATTTTTACCTAGTATTTCTGAACGATTTCCATTACGTCACCATTCTTTAATATTGCTTAATAGTTCGTGTCAACGGCAAAGGAAGGTGGGTCTCTAAAATGAGATTAAAATGCAGTACCTATATGTAGAGTTTTGATTACACCGTTACAGGTACTCTAAGATTTACTCGAAACCTATTTATGGCTAGAAAAAACAGCAGTTCTACGAGTTCACTTTTCTCATCTTCAGCTGTCTATTTAAAAAATAATTTATAGTATGTTTGTACAGCTTGAATTACTGTATACACAAGGAATTATAATTAATAGTAAAATATTACCTATTAAAATGAAAACAATTTAAAAAAATACCATGTAACATAACCTAACATATCATATAACACGAAATTCCCGCCAACAAATATTTGTTGTGCGCGTGACACATCCCAAACACCTAGCTTTTTAGAAGGACGTAAAGTTGTAACCAGAACGTAATTTTTGAACGGTGTCATGTCACTTCTTACCTAACTTTATGAACGATTTCTGAAATGTCTAGACGCGCCGGGCGAGGTTTCTAAACGCATTACATACTAACTTTATTTTGTTACAAGTGTAATATGGAAACATTTAGGTTAGGGTTCATGTATAGTGTTAAAATCACTGATTTGTATAATACAGATCAGTGGTTAAAATATTAAGAAAATTAGCGAGCAAATGAGATGTCATATTTTGATTACGTGACACTTTTTTCCTTCAAGAGAGTGCTAAAATTGAGGATTACAATTTTTTAATTTCTAAAAGTCCGCTTCATTTTTATAATAGCCTTGGGCGAACCCTTTAAGGGAAAGTTAATATTAATATTATGGGAAACTGCTAACAAAGTGGAGGCATTTCACTACTTATTGCTGGTAAAGTGACGACGGCCTTCTGCCGCCCGTTGTGACAAAAAGTCGACCTACCAATGCTAGCTGTGCAACGAAAGTAACGTTTGTACATTTAAAGGCCGTTAACTTAATGTTTGTTGGGATACGTTTTGAAAGGTAAGATTTTATCAGCTTTTCGTTTTAGATTCTGTAAACTCGAAGTTTTTGCAACAATACTGTATGATTGATACAATTAAACGCCATAGAAAAATCACAAAAATCTCCGCTGCAGCTTTAAAATTTATTTTAGAGTAAGCAAGTTCAAGATAAGAAAATAAAAGGAGAAAGCGACCCAGTCCTGATAATTGATATAGGCAACCAATAATACAAATGTGTAATTTTCGATGTAGTTTCTTAAAAAATTCCGTAATGCGCATGCGTTGTATTGCCGCTAAACATCACAGAAGGTTTGTTCGAGTTTCTTTAAAACTCGATGCAACCCATCCGAGAACCAGTGGAACAGTGCAATTCCAAATTATTCGTCGCATATAACAATTAAACTGTCCACTGGTCAACTAGTCCTCTGATAGTTCCCAATGTATTTTTGAAGAACTCGAACAGACCTAGAGCTGTGAAATTTTTGATTAAAGGTAGATTCATACTATAGGTCTGGTCACGGTCCGGTCAGGTTTTTTTATGAACTATTCACGCTGTTGCGGTCGCTCATCAGTCTTTTGTCAGTTAATTTTAAACAAGCAATGTTTTCAAAGTTTTCAACAAGAGACCTGGCCATAATGGTTTACATCCTAGATGATGAAGAGAGAAGCGAAAGCTCCAAAAAAATAATTAAGGGGTTTCTGGGTGCATCCCATAAACATCAACAGAAAAAGTTCAAAATATTCGCAGAAAGAAAGAGCGCGGTCAATTGACTAGATCGTTACCTGACCGTGCAGAGTAATATGAATACTTTAATACAAATTGCGTATTCTAATATTTGACTGGACCGTGATCTGACCGTGACCGGACCTATAGTATGAATATACCTTAAGTCGTCAGGATCGTGTAGCGTTCCATTGGTGGGGAGTTCAGTGGGTACAACCAAATATTTTCCGGTTTCCCTCAATTATATATACCTACCCGAAAAATATATAATACTCATTGGGTTTCCCTAACCACCAGCGTTCATCACTTCAAATTCAGTGCGAATTTAACTTTTGCATAGCTTACTTCAACATAACAATTCTCAAATAAATCTGGCGTACTCTTTTAATAAACTTTACAACCATATATACAGGGTGTTTTCAAAGTTGAGTCATTTATTTTAACAGCTTGTAGAACTCGTCAAAAGAAGTCGATATACCAAAAATCACCTAAATAAAAGTTGCATATTAAAAGAAATAAAAAGGAATTTCAAAATTTTAAAACTAAAACAAATACAAACTATTTATCCGCATATTTTAATATTCCTGACCACTGCCAAGTAAAAACTTATCGTTGTTTGTTTACTACGACAATTTTACTTATCTTTTTTTGTTTTACGGTTTTGAGAACGATTTTCGGTTAGTTATTGGTATTAAGCGTTTAGTTCGTATCACTTTAATTTTTTTGATATTTTGTACGGAAAAATGGCCCACGTTTATGGAAACAATGAACTAGTGGACATAATACTAACATACGGAGAGTGCCAACAAATGCAGCCGCAGCATGTCACCTTTACGCGGAAAGGTTTCCATTAAGAAATCATCCGGCTCCACGGATGTTTGTAAATTTAGTTATTCTACTTCTTGAGACAGGATACTTGAAAGAACAACGAGGGGATCACGCTGGAAGACCTGCTCCACCTGCAATGGTAGAAATTGAGGAAAATATTTTGAAAATGGTGGAAGATGACCCAAAAATAAGTACTAGAGCCATAGCAACTCAAGTCGATGTTTCCCATAGTAAAGTGTGGAAAACAATACGACAGGAACAATATTATCCTTATCATTATCAACGGGTACAAGCATTACAACCTGAAGATCATCCTAGAAGAGTTGAATTTTACAACAGTTGAACAGAAATGAAGATTTTACCAAAATAATTTTAGCTACAAACGAATCCACATTTATACGAAATGGGATATTCAATTTTCACAACAATCATGTTTGGGCAGTAGAAAATTAGCATGCCGTAAGAAGATCTAATTTCCAACATAAATTTTCATTAAATGTGTTGGCTGGTGTAGTAAATGGCATGCTTATTGGACCATACTTTTTCCACCTCGGCTAACCGGTGACATTTATTTAGATTTTCTTCGACACCATCTGCCAGAATTATTAGCAGATGTTCCACTGAATGTTAGGCAGGATATGTGTTTTCTACATGACGGAGCTTCACCGCATTTCAGAAGAGGAGTTCGTGAATATTTGAATGAACAGTTTCCGAATAGATGGATAGGGAGGAATGGACCCGTTTCTTGGCCTGCACGCTCCCCGGACCTAACGCCTTGTGATTTTTTTCTGTGGGGTTATTTAAAACAGTTGGTGTATCATGATGGAGAAGTAAATACTGTGGAAGAACTTCAAGACCGCATTGTAAATGCTTGTGTAATGGTTATATTTTTGAGGCCTGTCAGGAGTTGTGGGTACGCCGAGCAAGACTATGCATTAATCGGACAAATGGTGACAATTTTGAACAATTTTTGTAACAAGTGTAAATTAAAAATTTAAAAAAACCGACTTCAAAAACTTGCAGATGCCATCACCACATCTTAACCAAATTTATATGGGATCACCCCTGAGGTACCCCCTTACTAACAAAAAAAGAAGCATATAAATCGGACAAGGTGGTAAAGCATTATCGCTAAACATACATAAAAAATGAAGAGTTTGAGGATTTTCTCATGGACCCAACTTTTAGATTTTGACCAAATTTATATGGGACCACCCCTGAAGTAGCCCCTTTCTAACAAAAAAAGAATCATATAAATCGGACAAGGTGGTAAAGCATTATCGCTAAACATACATAAAAAATGAAGAGTTTGAGGATTTTCTCATGGACCCAATTATTATATTTTGACTAAATTTATATGGGACCATCCCTGCAGTACCCCCTTTCTAACAAAAAAAGAATCATTGAAATCGGACACCGTGTTAAAGAATAATCGATGAACATACATAAAAAAAAAATAAAATATCGCGACGAATTGATAACCTCCTCCTTTTTTAAAGTCGGTTAAAAATGGAAATACATTTTACCGATAATGAATATTTTTAATTTTAAAAAAACCTATAACTCCCTTATTATGCAACTTTTATTTAGGTGATTTTTGGTATATCGACTTCTTTTGACGAGTTCTACAAGCTGTTAAAATAAATGACCAACTTTGAAAACACCCTGTACAAAACTTTCAAAGTTAAAGTCGATTTCAAGCTTTTAAAACTGACTTTTTGTTATAGCAAGCGGTCTAGACTTTAACTACTTAATTTTTTTAGGGAATCCCACGAATACATCAAATGATAATTTATTAATAGATTTAGATTTATTAAAAGACAGAAATTTTTTGCTGTTTGGATTAGGAAATATATTCGCCATGATATCGTTTTATATTCCTTTAATATATATGGTGGATTATGCTAAAACCAAAGTAAGTACCTTATCTAATCAATTTTTAATTTGCAGTAAGCCAAAAGGGCAGTAAATACAGGTTCACATCAGTGACCAACAGGGCTAGTGTAACCTCTAGTATTAGACTAAGAGCTGATGACGAATTTGGGGAAGGTGTTTTAGGCAATTTAAAATTACTAAAAATAGTAAGTATCTATGGCAATAAATCTGGAATCGAGAGTCTATATTACAGTTATCCTACACTATAAGTAATAAACAAATTTAATGATCACAAACAAGAAAATTTCGAATTGATAAAAATTATTATATCGGTGACAATAGACAACACAATAAGGCCAATGTTGCCAACAAAATTAAATTAATAAATAAATTGAAATAAAAAAACAATATAATTGGCGTTACTTCGGGATACCGTGGAGGCCAGGCAATTGGACCTCCTCTACCTATCCAACGGTTTCGAAAAGCGTTCTGAAGAAACTGTAAATAAAGTTCACCATTCAATCGTGGCGGCAATACGCATGGTCCAATCAAAAAATTGCCAGTTATTCCTGTCCAAACATTAATTGATTGGAACTGATGTTGATAATGATGAACAACAGTGGCATGAGGGTTTTTATCAGCCCATACATGCGAGTTATGTAAATTTACAATACCATCTTTATCGGTAAAAAGAATAGTTCTAATTAAGTTTCCGTTTGTTCGTTGCTGTTCTAACAGCCAGTTTGCGAACTGGATATTTCGAGGAAAAACCTCAGGAAGTAGTTGATGCACTTTTTGCAGATGATAAGGGTATAACAACTGTTCTTTAAGTACTTTAGTAATTGTCGTTTTTGACACATGAAGCTGCGCGGCTAATATTCGAGTGCTTATTGAAGTTGTATCAGCTACAGTGTCCAAAATAGCTTTTATCGCGGGCTTTGAGCGCGGCGACCGAATCAAGAAATTCTGTAATCTATTTAGAGGATATCAAGTCTCAAACTTATGTTCCTTATTTCAGTTACCATAAACTTATAGTTTTAATGATAAAAATTCCTGAATAACCTACATGTATTGTAAGATAATAAAAATATTTTTAACAATATTAACTATGGGGTGGGTGGCTCAGTGGTAGAGCCTCTGCCTGTGGATCCAAGGGCCCCGGGTTCGAATCCCACCGTTGGCCGGAATTTTTTCATTTAATTTTGGATTCTAGTCAAGATTATAGACAGATTTTATATATGTATGACATGAAGACTTAAAATATGTCTTCAAAATCGTCTAAACAATGTGGAATTTTTGTTTCTAGTTTCTTTCTATAAAAGCTAAAATACAAAATTAAAATAATTCAAAGTTGCTTAAAACATATTTTTTGATATTCACTTGTTACAAATGTCATATGCTGCGCAGTAACAAAATAACCGCAAATACTCTTGCAGACTCTCGATTCCAGATTCATTAATTAAGATATTTACTGATTTTTTAACCGACTTCAAAAAAGGAGGAGATTCTCAATTCGTTGTAATATTTTTTTTATGTAGGTATGTTCAGCGATAATTCTTTAACACAGTGTCTGATTTTAATGATTCTTTTCTTTGTTAGAAAGGGGGTACTTCAGGGGTGGCCCCATATAAATTTGGTTAAGATGTGGTGATGGAATCTGCACAATTTTGAAGTCGGTTTTTTAAAATTACTTTTAATACTTGTTATAATTTCAAATTGCCTGAAACACTTTCACCAAATTCTTCATTAACTCTCTGACTATGACTATATATAGGTACCAACTAGATAACAATCCCAGCTCTTTAATAAATTAAAGCCAGAGTTCTTCATTACCTAATTGTTTTTTTTTAGAATATATAAGACTTCCCAAATACTTAATTATGTTTTTTTTTAGAATATACAAGCTGGACAAGCGTCATTTTTAATATCTGTGATAGGAATAGTAAATACAGTGGCACGTATTATTTTTGGATACATTGTAAACTTTCCAATGATTGATTCCGTTTTCGTCAACAATATATTCCTGATTATTGGAGCAGTATCCGTTGGATTGATGCCATATTGTCAAAGTTATATAGCCTATATTTTTAGTTCCTTCTTTTTTGGGCTTTCCATAGGTAATAATAAATTTTTTAAAATAAAACAAGTAATTTTTTGAGAACCTTAAAAATGACATTACTTTTTCCGAAAGTATTCTACCGATAAGTTATACCATTCACTTCTGTCATACCGAAAGACTTTATATAAATAATCAGGTGCAGCATTATCGTACATGTGCTCACGCGTAAGTTTATTTCGAAAGATCGATAATTTAAAATAAAAAACACTTTGATTAAATTTAAACCAATACTTTGGATATATATGTCAACGCTACCACAATTGATATTATCACTTAATCTGAAAGGTGAGGGAGAGTGAGTTGTCCTCACAGTACTTAGGCCACACTAGGCTCATTGGGCATTTTCCAGGGGCATATAGCAACTAGTCAAAAAGCCTACCCGAGTGGAACTATTCTGTCCATCCGCCACAGAGAGAGATCCTCTAGGGACATATAGGACCACTCTCTCTAAGCTCATCAAAAACCTGATGTTTGCTTCCGAAAGGTGTCTGGGGACACCCATCCTCTCAGTTCGTCAAAATGGTGCTTGTTAATAACATAGCCGAGAGGTATCTCTTGATCAGTCATACTCAACCTTTTTTCCTTACGTTTGCTATGTTATACGGGCCGCAATATTTTTGGATGATGACTCTTTTTTAGGCCATTCACTTAAAATTAGTTAGTGGGGACCTCTAATAAAAAAACACTAAACAATATATCCCGTCGGGTTACTGCAAGAACAAGATAACTTACATTTTTAGAGATTCGAGAAAACGCTGTTCAAAAGTTTAAAATTGAACAAAAAATTATACATACAGGTCATAATATTCAATGTATGTGTCACTATCTTTAATGGAAGATGCAGGTACGGTACCTAAAATTATTGGATACAGGTAGATTGTAATAATATTGGTGATATTCATTAGGTGTAGCACCTGATTTGCAAAGTTTAAGTTAATATTTCTTCTTGCACTTTTTTGTAAGTGTTCAGAGTTTTTTTACCCTTTCATTCCTTTGCACCCTACCCTCCTCGCTCGGTACAGCTTACAGAGGTCGTAGCTAGTTCCCTATAAAAGACAATTTGTTTTAGTTTTTCCTTAGGTTTATTTAAAAATGAATTCAACAAGGTTGTTAAATAAAAATCAAAAAATAATGCTTCGATTTTTTTTAACATCATGTTTTTCTAAGTTTTTTGTTTTTCTTCTTCTGGTTCCCTTTCGTGTCTCTAGTTTGCTTGCCCCTTCTTAAGGAAATCAAAAACGAAAGCCGCCTTTCCAATGCCATCGAACTTTTAGGTTCCATGACATTGGCAAGAAATGTGTCGCTCTGAAAAATTCTGAAGTGCCATCTTCATAACAAAATAAAATGTTATTGACGAAATTAAAGTTCGTCAAAACATGGACTGTCTGATATCAAAGTCACACCAAGCTCGTCAAAAAAAGGATTATCTGACGTCAAGGTGATTTAAAGTATGTAGGGCATGTGGCGCTACCGCTACACAGCTTGACAAATCGCTCGTTACAGCTTGTCCAATCACTCGTTCATCACGGCTATTCAAGCATCACGTGTTATTATCTATTGGTTTTCGAAGGTTAGCTGAATCGCAGAAAGAAAGAAAGGGTGACGTAATCAATTTGTCGAGAAAAGCCAGAGACGGCTCTAGGCAAAACATTAGAAAATGTTTCGGCAAAATGTTGAACCATTTCAATAAATACGAGTAAATTCAACAAAAATATATATTCTGGTCTTTATCTTGTTTGGCATAAACACTATTAGGAATCGGACTAAATACATTTAGCAAAAATAAGTTATGTCTCTTATCTGGTTTTAGTAGATACAATGTTAGTAATGTTATGATTATGTTTCGGTATAAATGGCACTCATCTTGTTTGTGCATATTGTGAATGTATAAATATGGAATTAGTTTTAATTGACCATCTGTTTATCATGAATATAGACTTCGTTCACACTGTACTTAACTCGAAAATGCCTAAAGTGGAATTATCTTGTTTCTTGCAGTAACCCCTCGGCAAACGTTTATTTAAAAAAATTAGCGTGATATTTAGCGCAGCGACAGATACATGTTTTCGCTCAAAATTTTAAAAACAGAAACCTATAATTTTAAAAAACACTTTAATAACAGTGTTGCGGGCCGCAAAAAAGCTTGGAGGGGCCGCAGGTTGAGTATGGCTGCTCTAGATATTTACTTTTTGAAACGAAAATCTTTTTTTACCTAATATATAGTATATTTCATTGGTAAATGGACAAATGGTAACAGTTCAGAGTTTTTGTTTCTCCCTACATGTTACTTATTCATAATGGTTAATATTTTCTTTTATTATTACGGCGCTTCCACCTCTAGCGGTATCCGAGAGATGTACAGTACTATAGACTTGGTATCCTTTAAATTATATATAGCTTTATTTTGTTAAATGCGTTTCTGATATTAGACAGATATCTATATTTTGTTCTATTAGGAACACCTGTAGCTTTTCTCGATCGTCAAGGAGTTCATTGGCATTCCATGTTACGTTCCATTAGGGATGTATAGACGTTTGGGGGAAGGTAGCCTCCTCTAATCTGGTCATTTTGTCTAGAATTGTATTAGGCATAGTCATTATTTGGTTCGTTGAAGATTCGTTTTCAATTTGATTAGGTTTGTTATTACTAGCCACGTTTGAGTATGTCAAATTTGCCATTCTTTGTGCATTATTAATGATAGGTCGTCTAAATTGGATATTATTTCTATTGTGGTTAGTTTTGCTTATCTGGTCTCTTCTGTATTGTATCTTCTTTGCCACTTCGCATCCTCTGTAGCTTGCTGGATGTGCTTGATTGCAATTTGCGCATTTTGGTGGCACACTTGCCGGTTTATCACACTCTTCTTTAAGATGGCTTTAAGCACATTTAACACACACTGGTTGCCTATTACAACAATGTATAGTATGCCCATATCTTTGGCACCGTTTGCATTAGGGTATCAATTTTGGGATTCTCACTGGCTCACTTTGGATTATTAGGTTCTGTAATGTGTTAATTTCATAAATCCTTTTATTATCTTCATCTTTTTTAAATGTTAACATGAATAACGGCAATGGCTTCTGACTTCTGACCATAACATGTGATTGTGAATCAATTATCTATAGTAGACCTTTAACTTATATTTATGAAGATGAATGCTTAACAACCCTGAATATTTATTCAAGATATAGCTACCAACGATATACCTAATATAGACAGCATAGACAGAAATATTTACAAAAAATAAGAGACGATTTCCGATTCCGATTTAGAAAACAATATCTATGTGAGCTGGTTACCAAAAAAAAGACAAAATACCTAATGGAAAGAGACGTAGTGCACGTTGGATTAGAGGGAGTTAAGCGTTTGAGGTTGCCCTTAAGGACAATTCTACAACTGATCCCCGGAAAAGATGGAATCATACGTGTTGTACGAATTAAACTGCAAGATGGAGAAGTTTTACGACTAATTCAAAAATTATATCCGTTAGAAATACCTGCTCGCGACGAATTTAGAGAACGATTTTCGAAAAACAAGACATCCCAGATCATTGAACAAAAGAAATGTACTAACCAAGATACAGAACCAGAGAAGGCACCTATAAAAGAAACTAGAAAAGTTGTAATGACAAGAAAGAGGCGCATTGTGAAAGAACCGCAACGATTTAAATCTAGTTAGAATATTTGATGTAACTTTTAGGGGGTGGGAGAATGTTCGGATTTTACTGTTCATAATTTTTACCTCTCCCAATATGTTAATTACTATCTTTTGTTTTTACTGTTTTTATCATATCGAAATGAAAATTTAGAAAGTCAACAAAAATATACCTTTTTTTTTAAACCACAATTCGATACACACAATTCAACGGTAACAATGTTTAATAAACACCTATAGTTAATGGGTTTCACATCATTAATAAGAGATACACATGGTGTTTTATGGAGTTTGTTCATTTCATTCGAAGATAATAACTATAGTAGAATCGTAATAGACTGGGAGTAATAAATCAAAATTTTATGGGAGTTTTACAGCACAGGCGGCTCAAACAAAATCTGTAATTTTAAAGAGCAGGCAATTAAAAGGTGTAGTGAACTTAAGAATTGTATCTATGCCGCCCGGTTTCATGGAACGTAACAATGGGCTACCCATATTTTAATATCTTTTAAGACTCTGATGAGCGCACGGTTGGGAAAATTAGGGGGCATTTGGTTATATTATAATTTTTTTTGTTACTATTTTAAACTTAAATAATTTTAATTAAACTGCCGGGGTGCTTGTTTTAGGTCCCCTCGCCACTCAACCTGAAAAAAATTGTTTTATGGTTGGCTAAGGCCAATTTTTTGTTTTTTGTGTTTTTTTGGTGATAACATATCAAGAACTTGGTACATTCAATATTTTCACCACTTTTTGACATGCTCCGGTTTTGCTTGCGTTTTTGCAGTCTTGCACGCTTTTGAGCTTTTTTTGGTGGTTTAGTTTCTGGCAGCGTTAATTGAGTGGTCTCAACGCCGCGCCGCCAGACCCTACTCCGTTTTTACTAATATGATTATAACATTTAGATATATAATAGATATGCTTACCTACTCTCAAAGATCAGGAAACGTGAAAGTCTCTGAATCACTATATTCACTTAATGAGTCATTATTTACTGATAAGATGGTACTGTAGTATCGACATCCAAGATTTTGTTCAGATTCCACATGTTTTTTTTTCTTCGTTTAACACATGCTCGATTGCCTTTTGCCAGTTTTCCTTCGTAACAAGAGGTATGGAGGTTTTTAACAATGCTTCTACATCATTTAACTTAAATGTCGAATTATGTCGACCCACATATCCTCTAACTTGTGCCCATATCAGTTCAATAGGATTTAGTGTCCAGTGATAGGGAGGAAGACGCACAACGTCAATACCATGTGCTTTTGTAAGTTCATCCACTACATAACGTACTTATTTAATTTCACAATTTCTAGTAGTTCTATTTTTATTGATTTTTTTTTGGAAGGTTAATGATTCTGTCTGTTACCCCCTTAATGATACCATCTTTCTTCCATGAAGTATTTGGCACACGTCCAATTAGACGGGAATGGTAACTAGCGTTATCCATTAATATGACTGAGCCCTTTGGTAAATATTCTATCATCTGCTGAAAATATTCTTCAAAAACATCAGCGTTCATATCTTCATGGTAGTCTGTATCTGTAACGTGTGTAGGGTGGGTTATCCGCAAGGTACTTAGGCTTCATTAGGCCCATTGTGCATCCTCCTAAGATGATAGGCACCTGCTAGCTCGTGCGCAAGCCTACAGATTTAATGTAGTTGACACTTTCGCCAAGAGGTGCTTCTCTTATATCGGCCGGTGTTAGCCGATACTCGCCGGACATAAATCTTCTAATAAATGAGAGCGTCGAGCAATCGTAAAGGATATGCTCGATGGTCTCATCTTCTTGTTCGCACCCTCTGCAGAGTGCGGATTCTGACAGCCCCATGATATGGAGATGCTTCCGTACTTGGCAATGACCAGTCAGAATGCCTGTGACTAGGCGCAGATTCTGTCTGCAGTGTTGTCAGGATAACTTAGGAACTTCTTGGCAACTCTGCAGTTTCTTGTTTCATCCCATCTTTCCTTGAATTTCAGAAGAGAATGTTCTTTATTTAGGTCTGTCACTACCGATTTTGTGAATCAGCAAGACGGTTACCTTTCGATGTGGCGTAAACTTTGATCCATCTTAAGGTGACCACATTGTTGATGGATACTTCGGCCAAAGCTTCGTGACATTCTAGTACCAACTCTGAGTAAATTCGTGGTCTGTTTAGGGTGAGTAGTGCTTTTCTGCTATCTGTATAGATGAGCATGTTCCTTCCAGTGATATTATTACTGGTTATTTCTTTTGCTGCCATGAGAATCTCCGTTAGCTCTGTTTGAACGACACTGGCACATTTTATGTTTAGGTTTAAGAATTTGGAGTATATTTCACATCCTGAACCTATAATCTAAGGATTTATCCCATTTCCATTTTTAATACAATTATACTCACATTTATAGATTTTTGAACCCTCAGATTACTTTCTATAATCTAAGCTGAAATCTTTCTCTCCACTTGTCAATAAATTTCACCTTAACATCAAAAATTTCCAAGAAGTCAATGATGAATAACGATTTAAACAATTTAATGTAGGTATACCTAATAGTCAAATTCTTGTAAACTATTTTTTATATACCTTGTTGTTAATTTACTCACACAAATAACTACCATTTACATAACAATTGCAAATAACTTAAAAAATATAGTGTAAAGCACCTACATACCGAAATAATACTCAATAATACATATTCATATATCATATTCAAAAAAACATATTTTTAAATGATGATTTTATCGGAGCCGGACTAGGGCGCGGCCATCTTGACGCGGGACGTTTGGGCGCCGATAAGTTTGGGAGCGAGAATTTTGATTAATGGGTTATATTTTTCGAATTTCTATTTTCATTAATTTCCTGAGCTGACAGATATATTACTCCGTGTCGATTGCTATTCTACTATAACGAACCACTTAATATATTTTTTAGAAAACTGGTTCACTTGTTTCCCTTTTACTGCCCAAACAACTGGCGTAATAGCCGGAAGAAAAATCCAAGTCGCATTAACAAAAACTTATAATTTTTTGGACCCTAATATTTCGCTTCTTTTAGTCACGTGACGCGTAATGTTGACCTGATTATTTTTACGTCATATACCTAATTATGTAAATCAACACATTCAGCTGCGATAGTTTTTGAAAATGATGTACCACGAAATTAAATTAAATATTAATGAATGTTTTAGCTGCATATTCGGCTCTAACTCCGATAATTCTGGTGGATCTCCTAGGAATAGGAAAACTTACTAACGGATTTGGAATAATTCAGTTGTTTAGAGGAATCGCAACACTCTTGGGTGCGCCAATGGCTGGTGTTTTACTAGACTTGACACACTCTTATAAAATTCCGTTTCTAGTTGGAGGTGGACTTTTCCTTCTGTCTGCCATTTTTGGTTTTATTTTACAATACGCACAAAGAAAATCATCTGTAATAAATATTGATACTGAAAGTGTCACTTAATAAATACTTTTTTAATTTTGTAATCATTATTTTCGATTTCTGACTTGATAATTAAAAAAAAAAAAAATAGAAAAACGTCTTGGTATCCCTACAGTATGTTTACAATGAAACATTTGATAAAATAACGTTAGATGAAATTCGGTAAGTTTATCTTAAAATATCACAGATCGAATGTTTGTACTAAATATGACAGTTACATAATATATGTTTGCAATACAAAGTTTACAATGAGCCAAGTCTTTTTATTTGAATAACTTAAATTTTAATCCATTTTTGGACTAACTAAAGGATTTATACCTATGAAAATGTTATGGTTTTCGATAGGCATTTTTAAAGTTATTACTATTACAAAAAAAGGGTAAAAAAAACTAATCTGTAGGTACATTATCAGAGAAACGATTTACAAGACCGAGAGGTAGGTACTTTTTGTTGAAGATCTAATGGAGACTTCAGATTCTGGTGAAATCATAAATTGAACAGTATTTAGAACAATCTTTATTAATACACTTTTAATAATTTTCATCAAACATATATATACATATATCTTCGCTGGCTTACAATAATAACTTAGGCCTACTGGCCTTTTACTTTCAGAACAAATGGAAACTTGAAATTATCTTAACACTTTTATTCGACGCCAACCAGAACGACACATGTACAGGATGGTTAAAAAAGGTAGACAATAGAAGACGCCGGCCTCGATGCCGATTATATAACAAAAACTATATATTAAACTGGAAGAACAAAGCAGATCAACAAAATCCACACATAGCGCGGTGATATTTGACCCCAGTATAAGTATTCTAGCAGTAATGACACTCCCTGGGCGGGAAAAAGACGCGCAGCTTTTATTGCGTTGACGTTTTCGGGATATAATCTATCACTTGTCATAAATTCGGTTAAAAACTCGCTACCATTTCGTATACAAATACAAACTTTTGTTTACATTTTATCGAAGTAGTTTTTGTAATACATTCGGAGCTTAAAAACGGAAAATTTGTTATTTTGATAGTGGATTTAGATCAAATTTCCACAAATACACTTCAGTGTGTGTTCTATCGTTATTGTCACGTATTATTGCTTATTTTATTTGAGGACATTGGAATATATAGAGTACTAGAAGTTATCAAGTTAAAAAAGTGTGTTATAAAAAGAAAATACACTGCATTCGACTGATTTATGTTTAATATGTTTTCGTGAAGTATTGTAAATTGTAAGAGTATAATAGAAACTGATCTAGTGCTTTGTGCTTCCTTGTTTTTTTTTTGTTGGTGTCCCAGACCAGCATTCCTAGCCAGCAGTAGTAGCAAAAACATTAACATTATCTACATTCAACCCATTTACATGTAGATGATTTATCAGCTAAAAGCAGAACACAATAGTTCTCTGCAACAACGCTACAAGTATAAATTCAACAATTAAATCAAAATATATTATTTTTAAAGGAGTTCCCAGGCAACACACTTTGGTATAAATTACGTAATTTTTAGCTATATCCAATATATTCGTGAAAATGTCTGCCCTATAAACGAATATTATTTGTTACATGTAAACGTCGATTACTACTAATTTATCCACCTATAATTAACCGTGTTTACTAGGTATATGTCTATATTAGATTTATAGTTGTAATATATTTATACGAATACACTTTGGTATAAAAAACGTTTTTTATGTACTACGTTATACGTATGAATACCGTTGACATGCTACTTAAAACATACGTGAAAATGTCCGCGCTAGAAACTATATTCATCGTGTTTCTAGTTTGGCTTGAAATCACGTTATATATAGAAAAATATTTTATTTCAAAAAATAAACATCCAAATGAGAAACTTAACAGGATAATTCTTTAACAAACAAGCAATATATATATATATATATATATATATATATTACAACGAAATACAATATATTAAAATCAAAATAAGGGTATAAAGAAGCACAGAAGAATAAAATCTCGAATAAGAGAAAATAATTGTTATGATAATTAATAATAATGAACATACCTGTATGTTAATACACGATTTCAATCGATTTAACTAGTAAACTTAAACAGTACAGCTAATAATAAAAATAAACAAATTACCAAATAATATCAAGTACAAATGAACAACCCTGTATGTTAATAATTTATTTTAATCTATTGTGATTAGTAAAATTGAAAAATAATCCAGCCCAGTATAAAGCAAATAGGTTCATCAAATAATATCTAGGATTAATGAACAATCCTGTATAACATAAGACAAGTTGAATCAATTTGACAATTAAAAGTTAAACAACACATGGGATTAAAGAAAAATAAATGTGTACACAAAATTTGACAAAACAATTACCTGATTTAGAATAACATGTTAATTGAGAATAGAACACCCGGTATGTTTTGCACAACTAATAATAAGAAAGAATATCTATAAATACCTTAATGAAAATGACGGCACAAAATAATGAAATTCGATATGCATTTATAGCGAGGAGAGCAGATGTTATCTTTCCTTAGAAACGACGGTTGTCAGGCGGTATAAACAGTTTTTGGGCAGTTTTTGATGTTTCTGGTAGACATTTTGAATTTTGAATGACATAAAAATTAAAATTGAAAGAATTGTAAAAGAAATTCCGCACGCCCATGGTGTTCTAATTCCTAGAAAAAGCGTTCGTTGTTATCGACCGGTTTTTCAACAGTGGTGTGATATCTTTTTGAGTTGTTCGATACACTCAGTTGTATTACAGTAGTTATTTGGCAAATTAGATGTGTTAATAAAATTTCCATTTGGGATTTAAAAATAGGTTGTTTTATTGTTTTAAGGGAAATTATTCAATTGTTTCTTACAAATTGTCAGAAGTGGGATATGAACTTGAAAATTAACAGTGAAAAACCGTTAGAAACACTTTTTTTATCGCAAGTTTCTACGCAGTTCTTATATATTGTGGTTTTAACGATAAAAATTAGTGCCGGTTTAAGTGAATATGGCCAATAGGGGTAGAAAACGATCACGGAAAGAAAACTCACGTAACGAAAGTAGTTTGAAGACGACTTTTAAACGATTGAAAGAAGACTTATGTAACAAACCCTCGACGTCTGCTTGTTCTGGGAATGAATTTTTAATTCCTTTATTTGTCCCAATAAAAGATGAAATAGTAGTAGAAAATGAATACAACGAGTAGAAAAGCTTACAGAATGATATAAATGGGATGACGATTCTATTATGTGTCTAATAGCCGGGCGATTTAGTGGAATTTCAGTACAGTGGTATGACGAAAAATATGATGTTTCTTGGATCGAAATAAAAACAGCGGATTATTAAAACGGGGCAAACTTCGCATCCTATAGAAAAAGTCTCAATCCCTTTTCATACTATTCACATTGACCATTGGGTCCTTTTGAAATGAGCAAAAATAAGAACATATTTTTTATTAGTAATAGTGGATGTATTCATTAAATTCTGTATTTTGGAAACTGTGCTAAATCAAAAAGCAAAACATGTTTTAAACATTTTAATGAATCTGATTAGTTTGTTTGGCGTATTGAACAGAATAATCAGTGACGGAGGTACAGCCTTTACATCAAATTCGTTCAAAATGTTTAATAATACTTATGACATTAAACATACATTGAATGCAGTGGCTAACGGGCAATGTGAAAGGTATAACAAAACCATAGTTAATGCGTTAGCTACCACAGTAGCTTGGGAGGATTCTATTAGGTGGTATTGTTTTGAGAAACAAATACAATGTTCACTAAATACTAATTTTAATAAATCAATCAATCCGACTCCTCTATGTAAGCCTTAATTGGTTACAAGTCGAAGAATATGTCTGAAGCTTGGATTCTTAATAAAGTTCAGAATCAAATACAACGATTAGACCTTAAATTACTTCGTAGTAATACAGCTAAACACATAACGGAAGATCAGAAGAAACAGAAAGAACGGTATGATAAATCACGATGAGACGCTACAAAATACGTAGAAGGAGATTTGATTATGATTAGAATAACTAGTGAAGTAGCAACTGGTTCTAGTAAAAAGCTCTTTCCCAAATATAAAGGATCATTTTGTGTCCTCAAAGTCTTCATTAATGATCGTTATGAGGTTGAAGACCTAAGAGAACTTACCAAACGTGGTAGACGTACAACTGTTGTTTCTCCAGACCACATGAAAAAGTGGGTTACATTTTAAGATGACGATAAGTCAGTTTTATAAATATTTTTTTTTTATTTTTTGAGAGATCATTACGGATCTCACGAGATTAATTATTAGTTTTTCATTTTTAGATCAAGACGGATCTTACGAGATCAACGGATCTTTAGTTTTTGTTTTGAGATCAACACGGACCTCACGAGATCAAAACGGATCTTACGAGATCAACGGATCTTTAGTTTTAGTTTTGAGGTCAACACGGACCTCACGAGATCAAGACGTATCTTACGAGATCAACGGATCTTTAGTTTTTTATTTTTGAGATCAACACGGATCTCACAAGATCAACGGATCTTTAGTGTTTCTTTTTTATTTTTCTTTTTCAGGATTCAACAAGGATCTTATGAGATCAACGAACCTCTAATTATTATTTGGCTTTATTATATGTTTTAGTGCCATGGATGTCTATCTTCTTTTGTTTATCTAATATAGAACCATTTTGTCTGAGGACAGACAATCTTATCAGGATGGCCGAATGTAAAAGAAATTCCGCACGCCCATGGTGTTCTAATTCCTAGAAAAAGCGTTCGTTGTTATCGACCGGTTTTTCAACAGTGGTGTGATATCTTTTTGAGTTGTTCGATACACTCAGTTGTATTACAGTAGTTATTTGGCAAATTAGATGTGTTAATAAAATTTCCATTTGGGATTTAAAAATAGGTTGTTTTATTGTTTTAAGGGAAATTATTCAATTGTTTCTTACAGAATTAAAGTTAAATTTAACAAAAAGATATTCAAAGCAGAGATAATCATTTTGAAATAAATTTGTTTATAAACAAATATAAAAAAATAAGAGGTTAGTTGTAGTAATTTGTAATATAAGGTAGGAAATAGTTACCTGGTGTATCGGAAGAAAGAACTAAATGGAATCTTCAAAGAATTCACATATGTCTAATAAAAAATTAGGCTAGAAAATACTTGGCGTGGAGCTGGAGAAATCACGTGCCGGAATACAGATAAGTGGTAACCTAAAATAAACTTTTATACACAAATTGCCAGTAAAATAGATACGTTCAATATTTCTAAAGATTGCACCAGTTACTTACCAATTATATCGTAAATTCATATACAGACAGCAAGAGAGTAATAATTGCAGTTGCATTTTGTCAATAAACATTAAAAAAACCGTGGAATGAAACTAGAATTCGTGGTTTATCAAAGATTTAATAAGGTACTACATCTAGCGAACATTTTTGAACATGATTTAATTTAGAGTATAGGGAACTTTTAGTTGCAAAAGAGGTTAGTGAGTAAACTAATAGATGGCACGATTTGTCGTATAATTGCCATATTAAGTAGAATAAGTGTACTAATATATAATAGGAAACAAGTAAATTGGACCAATTTAATTTTAGTTGAAATTATGTAATTAAAAAAAAAAAAAAAAAAATAATTTCAACTATTAATATTAGTTAGTAACTAGATATAAGGTATTTAGTATTTAAAGTTTTTATGCATTATTTACACATTTTGCTGGATTTAATTGAAAATAAATGGATTTTTTAATTAAAAACAAATTTATTTCAAGAAAAATTATAGTACGGTAAAATTAGGTAAAAAAAAAGGTACATTTTTATTAAGGTAATAAAAAAAAAATAATAATCAGTAAAAAAATAAAGAAAAAATATTTTTCATATAGAACACGATTTTGACAGAACCGCCCTTGAGATGAGAGAATCTGTTTGCTTTAAAGACTGACTAGCTGGCTAAGAAAAATTAAGGTAAGTTAAAAAAAATAAAATATATAAATAAATTAAATAATATTTAAATAAAGTAAATATATATAAAAAATATACTATAAAAAATAAATTAAAAAATAAATTAATAATATAAAATAAAATAAAATAAAAAAAAAAAAAATAAAACCATCACAATATATATATATATATATATATATATATATATATATATATATATATATATATATATATATATATATATATATATATATCAAAATAAAAATCTTAAGTCATCACTTTGATGTGTTGTTCTAGACGTGCCATAGCAATGTTTAAGCTAGTCTTATATGTCACATTTAATGGTTCGGTCTGGTCTTGGTAGGTACACCATCGTTCGTATAGGCATTGAAAATGTCAAAGCTACGGAAGAACTACATTCAGCAGAAACTTCAGATGAAATTGCTTTTATGATATCTGCAAATAACGATGAAACTAGATATAACACAAATGTTACTTGGTTTCTTGATTCTGGTGCAACAGATCATATGATAAATACCGCAGAATATTTTCAAATATTTGAACATCTAGAAAAACCATTGAAAATTACAGTTGCAAAATGTGGTCAGACACTTGAAGCTCGACAAAAAGACAATATAAAGGGTGAATGCACAGTAGGACATAGAAGAGTTCCTTGTATAATAGAAGATGTGCTTTATATGCCAGATTTGGCCTTCAACCTTTTTTCAGTTAAACGAGTGGAAATGGCAGGAATGACTGTAGTCTTTAAAAATGGCCAAGTGCAAATTTTAATGAATTCCAGAACTGTAGCTACTGGAATCAGAAAAGGAAACCTATATGAATTAAATATGAGCATTAATATAATAAAGAAGCTAATATATTCATATTGTATGTGGCCCTATTAGTCCAGCTACTTACGATAACAAAAGGTATTTCGTCGTTTTTGTAGACGACTTTACGCATAGATATGACTGTTACATACCTCTTAAGTAGCAAATCTGAAGTTTTAAATTATTTTAAAGAATTCTACCGTATGGCAGAGGCACATTTTGGCATGAAAATATTTCGCTTATTATGCGATAACGGCGGAGAATATAGTACGCAAGACTTCAAAGTATTTTGTAGGGAAATGGGTGTAGTTTTGGAGTACACTGTACCGTACACGCTGCAACAAAATGGAGTCAGTGAGCGAATGAACAGAACTCTCTTAGAAAAAGCAAGAACATTAATTTTTGATGGATGTCTCTCAAAGGATTCAAGGGCGGATTTAGCTTTTTTTATGGGGGGGGGGGGGTAAAATTTACCAAGATTACATGTTTAAAATAAAATTTTATTAATACTCAGTATATTCACAAAGATACTAGGACAGTACCTAGAACTAAAAATAGTTAAAACAAAAAACACTTTTAAACCGTTACTAGATATTAAAAGTATGGTCAAATAAGGAAGCTGTATACACTTTTCTTTTAATAAAAAAATAATTTAAGGTGCTGCAAAATAATAAACGTGTATTTTTTACCCTGTAATAAATGTAATAAAAATTTTAAATGCTCTACAACTTCCTTATTATCGATGTAAAAGAGGAACAAGAAACCAATAAAATTTTAAATGAAATTACCGTTAAAATATATTTAACATAACCTACCTTACCTCCTAAGCCAAAAAGGGTATTTCAGTCGAAGCGAGTTTCGAAAGGAAGCATATTTTCTAAAAGTTGTTTTTGCGTTCCCTGAAGTCGAAAAAATAATTTAGGTACTGTTGGATTACTTTAAATTATATTTTATTTTTGAATTTCTTGTGTCGTACATGGATATGCAGTCATTTGGCTTAGTATTAATGTCATACACCTAACCCTTTTAGTAAATACAAGTGAAGTTGAGATACGTGAATTTGTCTTTTTTAAAATGTTTTTCAAGGTATCTGATGCGTTAAAAAATTTTAAAAAATGTGTTTTTTTGAGATGCCGCTTTTGGCTTAGAAGAGTCATACTACAAAGTCAGCTTACCTTTTTATAAATTATAATCATGGGTGGGGGGGTAATTACACCCAGTACCCCCCCGTAAATCCGCTCTTGAAAGGATTTATGGGGAGAAGCTATACTTACAGCAACATACCTTCACAATAGAGTACCTAGTCGAGGTATCTCTAGTTACTGCACCCCATTTGAATTTTGGTATGGAAAAATACCAGATTTAGCACACTTACGATTCTTTGGTAGTATAGCATATAGACAAATCCCAAAACAGTTGCGCAAGAAATTGGATACAAAGTCTGAGAGATGCATTATGGTAGGGTATGCTCAAAATAGATATCGACTATGGAGTCCTGAACTTCGGAAAATCATTATAGCTAGAGATATCGTCTTTGATGAAGTAAAAATCCCATTAGGTGGCAAGCTTGAGCAGAAAAACAAAGATGAAGTTATTTGCGTAGATGAAAAGGAAAATAAATTTGATAATGGCATCTCAGAAGAGTTTTAAGATTTAAGAAATAGCGATATTGTGTAAGGATGATAAAATAAATACAGAAACTGACCTTGAATCGGAAACTCTAAATTATAAAAATGAAAATAATCTTGAACAAAATGAAATTAAAGCGAAAGAAAGGAGCAAGAGACATAGAACAGTTCCAAAATGGTTTGATGATTACGATATGAGCTATTTAGCTTTGAATACGTTACGTTTTGTTGATGAAGTACCATAAAATTACACAAAAAGATGATAGAAGACAGTGGGAGTTAGCAATAGAGGAAGAATTGATATCTTTAACAAAAAACAAAACCTGGACCTTATTGTGCCAAGCTCCGGAAAATAGGAAATCTAAGTGGATTTTCAAGATAGAAAGAGATTGTCAAGGAAATGTGTTAAAATATAAGGCTCGACTTGTTGCAAAAGGCTACTCGCTACAAAAGGGTCTAGACTACAATGAAACATCCCAGCAAAAACAAACATGTAACATATATATCATTTACATGTACTAGTTCCGTGTTACATAACAAAGTAACTTACATGCTACATAATAACTCACGTGATTACTGTGAAAAATTACCTAATTTTGTTATATAGCAGGTTCCTTATATGTGATGTAATGGGTTAAGTACATGTAAGGAATAGTGTTATATATCGGAAAACATGTAACATTTATATTCATTATTACAGCACATACATTACTTTTTTCATATAACATTAGTATTATAAATGTTATATAAATGAAGGTATGTAAATGTGTCGTCTTAAAATGTACGTATTAGTTATACATTATGTCTACTTAAGTTGGAACCATATGGAAAACTTTTGTATTATTGGTTTTGTGAAAAAATGTATTTTTGATAAAAAGTTCTGCACGGTCCAAAACTTAAAAATGCAACCATCAGATATAATTTTTTTTAAGTCGTATATGAGGTTTGTCTACAAATATGAATTTTACTCAAGAGTAAAGTACCTTTATTTTTTACAATATAGAAGAATATTATAAAGTAAGGTTATTTTGAAATAAAAGTTAATATTTAAATATGCAATTACAGTCATTTATCATAAAAATTCAGGTTAGGAACCACCGAACCTGAATTTTAATGCGGCCCAAAAAAATTGATATCTGCATTTTAAATTTTGGACCATTATTAGAATAAATTTTTTCACATAAGTAATAATAACAGAGGAGCCCACGATGCTAAATGGGGATTTACTCGAGCGTCATAGAGACCTATTGGCTTGCAAAGCTTAGATGATAAGAAGAAAACATTTTTATATAACATATACCTTTTCATTGGTGGGGGAAGCGGCTATAGATTTTTAAATATGTAAAAAATTACTGTTGCATGGACATACTCGAGCGCGTCAGATATTGATAGCATCAATATCTTACGTACTTTTAATAATGTACGTATGTTAATCTGATCGTTTGCATGATGCGGGTGGTTGTACGTAAGGGTTGAAAAAGAAAAAAAAATTATCAAGCGCGTCAGATTTTCAAAGGAGGTGTTAAGTGAACCAAAAAAAAGCTCTCATTCAATAATCTGACGATTTCGATGTGACGCAAACTCGCGGCCATTATTATGTGCAAAAAAAATTCGCCATTTTGAAATACTCGCGTCAGATTAATATATATATATGGTTCATCTTTATGTCCTAGACGTGCTGTATCATAATCTGACGATTACATAGAGGGATTCGCCTAATATGACAAAAAAATTTTTTAAATCATTGAACTTAGTTGAATCTTGTGCGTAACACTTGCTGGAGTAACTCCGATTCACAGGGTGGCAAATTGTACGCATCGTAATTCCGGACACTCAAGGAGAAGGGTTATGATTTGTCTTTTACCTTGTACGTCATATTGAAGGTGACAATCCTGGCTTGATTGACATCGTCTAACTTTCTCAACCCATACAAGTGGCAAGTAAATCCTGCACATTATGCTCCTTTGATCCCAAATCCAGAAATGCTACTTGGAAAATTTATGAATTCATCAAAAAATGCAAAGGTTTTTTTCCCTCGTCGATACAATGCTGGGTTGAAATCGCAACCAGTGAACGCATGCAAAGCTGGAAGCGCCTTCGAAATTTGTGGGCCTAATTTTTTGTAGAGAGCGGATACGTCTATGGATCGGCGTGCATTGCTAACTCCAAGATCCATCCAAACTTCTACTCTTGCTTGCAGGTGTTCCATATTCGCTAACATGATGACCACTATGTCAGTATCAGAAGTTCTGATAGAAATAGTAGAAACGCAGCTGCACGCATTAAACTTTATCGACGAATATTTGTTATTTCGTTATCCTTGAATTATTTCCTTCCAAATAAAAAAAAAATTCGCTACGCTCGAGAATGTCGAGATGACGTTTTTTTCTTACAACTTTGCTGCCCTCCCCTTTCTTTAAGTCACTCTCAAATTGTCAGATTAGTGGAATATATACTTTTTAGCATGTAATTAACTCACCCTACCTTAACCTGACGCGCTCGAGAATTTCTGATAATCATTTTTTTTTACTAATCCGATCCTTTATCCTTCACGGGCGGCCTTACATATGGGGCTCATATTTGGTAGAGGTACTTAACTGGATACAAGGTACCTCCCTGTATATTAATCTGCCGCGCTTTATTAAATCCCGAAATCCCCGCTTGGGCTCCCCTATTATAATAAAAAAGTTTTCCATATGGTTCTAACTTAGGTATGACAAATACAAAAAAATGTCTAAAATATTTGGAGGAATAAAAAAAGTAATTTAAACGTATTTGTTAGGTATATCAATAATTTTATTGGACGAATTCATAACCGAAACCAAAAATATACTATAGAAATATTTCACACAAATATAATAACCCAAATTCATCATAAAAATCACAAAATATCTGCTATTAACGACGATCCACGGCCCCGAAATTCAGTGCCCCATCAAGCATGACCTGAAAAGAGAAAAAAAATTTATATTTACACCTCAAATGTATCATCGAAATACAGTACACACATATAATAACTCAATATCATTATAAAAACACAACACACCTGCTATTTTCCACAATAAATCAAAAAATGCCACAGGTACCTCCATAGCCGCCATTGAACATTGAAACACTACTAAAAATAATGCACCAGTATTCCTACTTACCTACCTAAAAAACATGTGTATTTCAAGGACCGTTTGGTCAACAGCATTTTTGTATATATAGGCTATGTAACATTTTGAATGAACTAATTTAGTACAAATTGTAACTTTAATGTAGATTACATATAAATTGATATAATCTTTATGTGATTAAATTTATATAACGGATATGTAATTTTGTAACATATATTTTAATTATATACATGATATATAACCAGAGCTGGGCAAGTACTCGAATACTTTTACTCGTATTTCGATTACGAGTAGAATAACTACTCGTAATTTTTACTTATAAGTATTTTTTATTTGAAGTACTTATTACTCGTACTTACAAGTAAATTTAAATCTACTCGTTGAATGTACTTGTAAAATACGAGTATTATTTTACGAGTAGTCGGCATTTTTTGATCGTCGCATGTTAACCGCCAGTCGCTACTATAGATGGCCAGTATCACGAATCACGACACGAAACGGCCTCGGTTGCGTTCGGGCTGCGTTCTCTGATTTGGGTTGGGGATATTGGGAAAAGCAATTCGTTGGGCGTTTTATGTTTTATTATTTTTGGTGTTTTGTGGTAGTGTGAATGTGTTTTCTACGAGAACGGTTAAAAATTAAACGTCTATAGTCTCCATACACAATCTTCGTTAATATGAATAAGAATAATTTTCTGACCGTAGCAGAATTTTATATAAATAAAAAGTTCCTTGGTTTTTTAGGTCATTAATTATATTTTTTATCGTAAGCACAGCACTACATTTGTTTCGAAAAACTTTGTTTCCATCTTCGGGTGCAGTCAAAATTTAATTTAAAAAAAAACACATAGGGACGATTACAAACAGTTTAAATATTTTAAAAATAACAGAAACCCCATCTTTCTGTTTCAGCGTGTGAAGGTGTATTCGAAATAATATTGATTTGGTTTAACACGATAACGATAAAGTAGGGAAACAAAAAGATGAGTTTTTACAAAGTTAAAAATTACCAGTTTCAAAAAACTGTATTTAATTGTTCACTGTCAAGTTGACCATGTTTGTTTTATTTATATTCTAAACAAAGTTTTTATTTATTTTACAATTGTTTTTACTTTCCTATCTGTATACAGATATAAGGAACGTATAGGAATCATGATTTTTTTCGACCTCGAGTTTTCGACGGATTTTTACGTTTTGAGGTCCCCTGCATCCGTTGTGATTATTTTCGCGATGATGTCTGTGTGTGTGTCTGTGTGTGTCGTATAACTCATGAACCGATACACAGAAAAACACCAAATTTTAAACTTAAGCTTTGTTCCAGCGTCCAATGAGCTGATTAGATTTTGGGCAGAGTCAGAACATCTGGGGGTACTTTATAGGTGATCATTTTTATATTTTATGGAATATATCTGTTATTTACGTTTGGGGAAGAAAATTACTTCTTATATTATCTATAATTTTTGTTCTATAAAAAATTTTCCTAAAATGGTCCGTATTCGCAAAATTGACAGAATGTAAAAGAATTGTTCAAACAAAAGTTGTTTGTAATATAATTCTCTATAATTTTTATCCCATACATAATTTCTCTAAAATGGACCGTATTCGAAATATTTGAGAAAATGTGTAAATTTCGAAATTTGAAGAAAACTCAAAAACGGATAAAGAAAAAAACATTAAATAAGTCGGAACATCTGGGGAGGTACTTTATGGTAGGCCGTTTTTATATTTTATGGAATATATCTGTTATTTATGTTTGGAGAAAAAAATTGTTCAAATAAAAGTTACTTCTAATAATATTATCTATAATTTTTGCTCTATGTAAAAATTTCCTGAAATGGTCCGTATTCGAGAAATTTGACAAAATGTGAAAAATTCTGATTTTTATGAAAATTGTTGAAATAAAAGTTGTTTGCGATATCGATCTCTATAATTTTTGTTTATACATGATTTTTCTAAGATGGACCGTAATGGAAAAATTGTAGGAAAAGTGCTAAATTAAAATTTTTCAGTATTTTCGTTTTCAATGAATATCTATAGAAAAATTTTTCGAGGTAGATGTATGTGGAAAATGTATATATTTAGTTTATCCTCCTCTAAACATTTATAGAGGTGCTGCAATAGGTTGTACAAAATAACCGGAAAAAGCCTGTAATAACTAGATAGGAAAGTCATGTGTTGGACACATCAGATTTTTGTTTTTGTTTAGGTAAGACTATTTTTATTTAAAAATTATAATGGTTTTTCTTTGTTTTTTCTATAGTTTATTTATTATGTTAATTTTGTGAAACTACTCGTATTCTTTACTCGTATTTTCACGATTACTACTCGTATCCGTAAACTATCTCTATAAAAGTACTTACGAATAAAATACTTATAAATACAATTTTCGAGTACTCGTACTCGTACAATTTACGAGTATTTTATTCAGTACTCGTGCCCAGCTCTGTATATAACTATGGTGCTAAGTTTGAACTTAGGTGTTCGGTTCCATAAATAACACATAAAAGTGCATACAGGACAGTCTAAGTATATTTTATCCTTCTTAGTTATGTAACAGGAGGGAACATGTAACAGAATGGTTTGCTGGGATATGCCCCTATCGCAAAATTAACTACGATTAGAGTTATCTTGGCAGTAGCAAATCAGTTGGACTATGAAATACATCAGATGGACGTAAAAACTGCTTTCTTAAATGGATATCTTGATGAAGAAGTTTACCTGAGCATTCCTGATGGATTGGATGCTGAAGATGGTATGGTTTGTAGACTCATTAGATCACTTTATGGGCTTAAACAATCACCAAAATGTTGGAATGATTGTTTAAATCAGTATTTACTGGAACTACAGTTCATGAGGTCTCTGATTATTGCCTGTACGTAGATTAACGAAAAATTCACTCTTTATCTACTCGTTTATGTTGACGACCTGATAATCGCATCAAATAGCTTGAACGAAATTTTGAAACTAAAAGCTGATTTAAATAAACGCTCTGAGATGACAGATGAAGGTGAGATAAAGTATTTCTTAGGATTCAGTGTTACGAAATAGAGAAATAAGAAAAGTATATAGGTCAACAATACCTGAAGAATGTTTTAGGAAGATTTGAAATACAAAACTGCAATCCCGTTAAAACACCCATGGAAGTAAATTTAAAAATTGAAAGTTCAGATGTTGTGTTACCAAATGTGCCCTACATAGAATTAATCGGATGTCTGATGTATTCTATGCTCTGTTCTATACATTTGATTACACGTTTTCTGTTATTATTTATAAATACGTCTCCAGAAAATGACATCGGTATTTGATATCCACATTAGATAGTAAAATAGAACGTGTTCAACTGTTTCTTCTGCACCAAAGCATCCTGAAACTGCACATCATAGAAAATTTAGAAAGGTTTTTCCTATGACCACTTAGGAAAGTGACACATATCGCACTATTTAGTCTTATGGGAAGTACCCTGTATCACACGGATGTGGATAAGAATCTACTTTCCACCCGTGTGTGAATATCTACTTTCCGCATCAGCTGTCAAATATGTCAGACGCATAATTTCTATTTTGATCTATGTAATATCCATATTAATAGTAAAATAGATTTGATGATTAAATTGATTTTTATATCTAGATCAAAAACATTTATTTTTAACAAACTATTAAAGTTACTACATGATTTTTAGTTTTTCCTACATATTTGATTGGATAATTCATGTGACATAAGCTTGATATATCAGTTCATAGAGCGTTTAACCGTAATAATTGGCATTATTATTACATATAAAGAATTACAAAAAAAATTCTAAAAAGTATATTTTATTGTTTTGACTTAATATTTAAAAGAAAATGAACGTATTAAAATAATACAATTAGGTTATTACTCTAGCAAAAGCTTACATTAAAGTAGATAATTATCCAAGGTAGTACGTTGATGCCCTAAAAACTAAAACTGTCACGAAAATGTTGGGTTTAAATAGAGAGGCTAGTCTTGAATAGGAGACTCAAGTAAAGACTGCGGTCCAAAACTCTTGCCGAACGGAGACTCTCGTTTCGGGACTCTAGGTCCCGAAACATAGTAATGTGCGATTTGTGTAGGGGAAAGTGTTCTACAATGAGACATGCCACAGTGAGACTATTGGCTTTTTTAAACTGACCAACACATCAGATTCATGTGCGGCGTGCCCTTTTCAGATATTGAAGTAGGTCATATGGCGTTTATGTTTCAGTTCACATAAAAGTTTCGTATTTTTTGTGTTGGCCATCTTGGAAATTGCGTAGGAAAATAAACTAATAAATTTATACAATTTACGTTACATCGGACGGACATTTTTAAAATTTGATGAAGATTTCGGTACAAACAATTTTAAATTTGGATAAATATTAAAAATTTTGGTTTATTGAATGTAAACCTATAATACTCTTCACAGGCTAAATGTGTGAAGAGTATAACAACAAAGATCTTGTTCACGGTTATTATTATTAGATTATTTATTGTATTAAAAAAAAACTAATGAAAAACATTGTATTCTAATATTTATTTGTAGATATTATTTTACCGTAATCATCCTAAATGAAAATGTTTGTAAATGGAATCACAATGATTTTAATTTCGATAAAATACCATCAGTAAAACACTTTAAAGATTATTCAATAAGGCATATAAAAAAATACTAAAACCAACCACATCTTGATAGCCAGATTTCCTTTTTTTGTGTCCTTAGGAAAATTATTGAACATTACTTGTGTAAAAGTAATTTTTCGCCACTTTCCACATTCGTAATGTAATATATTTTTCAATTTGCTTTAATATGCTTCTCTAGGTTATACTGTGAGTGTAGAAAAAGTAATGTATGTAATAAGTAACAAAACAGTTATTTTTGCACTTTTTTACGATTTGTAAAAATTGTTTTGAACTCGTTTCATAATTCTTGCATGCACTTTGGTACTGCAAAATTTCCAGAGGAGAGTCCAATAAGTTTGACAACCTCTGGTTAAAATTTTCATAACTACGTCCACTTTGAGACATCTCTTGAATGTAATGAAAATAATTAACATGCATAATAAATAAGTTATTTGTTGCTTTTTAAATTCATTCTGGGACATTATGTAAACATTTAGATGCATACATAAAAATTAATGAAAGGCAAGGTACAAGGTTGATAAATTAATAGTCTTTGAAAAAAAGTAAATATTTTTATAGTTGTTTACATTATCACAGTCAGGTAAAATAAAACTTACAATTAATAAATTACAAAATATATAACATTTAACTCCTCATAGCACAAAATAAAGACAATAGTGTCAAAAATTGATAATCTACGACTATTTTTGGTAAAAATAAAAAAAAGACGTTAAAAAATGTATCAAAGAAATAAAATAAAGATTATATTAAGCCTTGTTCAGAGTAGGAGCGGCAAGCGTCGCGATAGCGTTGCGTCGAGCGACGCGATTGATATTTCAGAAATCGCATCGATGTGTGAACATTTGCGTTTGGTAACACTAGATTGTTTTAGCGACAATACGTCCTACTCTGAACAAGGCTTTAGAATTTAAGAGTCCAAAATATCCAATAAAAGATTATTAAAAAATAGGTTACTTCTAAAACAATTACGTGGGTCTAAATCTATACCTATGGATGTCTCATTTTAAACAAAAAGTACAAAGACATTTTTCAACAGTGAAAAAATAACGCGTGATCCACAAAAAATGTTTCTAAAGTATGCCATGACCAACAAAGACAGAGATATAAGTCATGTCCGTGATAACTACGCAAGGCTCTGAATTAAATCCGAATTGTCATAAACAAAAATTGTAGAAAGAAACATTTTTTGTGGAACATTCCATATATTTACCATCTAAATTTTCTTAGTACCGTATGGAAATATTTATGTAGGGTACGTCTGAAAAATGGACACTCCGGACACGTCCGTCTCAAATGTTCAACGTCCGTCTCAAATGTTCAACGTCCGTCTCAAATGTTCAAATTTGTCTTTTCCGAAAAAGACCCACACAATTATAAAGAATGATCCAGAAAAAAAGAATCTAAAATAGATCATGACCAACAAAAACAGAGATACGAGTCATGGCCGTGATTACTACACACGGCTCTAAATTAAATCCAAACAAACACTTAAAAACAAGAAAAATTTTAAGTTCAGACATAGGTTAATTTTTTGCTGTTGCTAGGTACACGCTAAAGTGTACACAAATCAAAAAATTTAATACACGCGAAACGTCATATTGCTGTGGTGGGAGGTGTTTGTGTGAATGCGTCTTGTTTGTTATCATTTACGCCGTGACTAGCAGTAGTATTTTATAAACCTTAGAAGCAAATTTCACATACATGAACAAATAATAATAATAATAATGCCGTGACAACAAGAAAACGAAGCAACGACTTCTCGTAGGGTGGCGGCTTCGCCGTCACCAGAAAATTTCAATCCATACCTAGCTACGCCGACCGGCATTAACACCAACGGCCTAGATGCAGCCCACCTACTCTGTCAAGACGTTTCGTGTGTATATAACTTTTTGAATTGCGTACAAGTTAGCGTGTAACTAGACAATGTGTTAATTTTTCCAAGGTCTACTTTAGAAACCTCTTTGTGGATCACTCCGTATATAACATAAAACAAATCTCTTAGAAGTTGAGTTTATAATTTAGGATTGGTTCCAAAAAGGAATTGAATAACAAGCGAATGTATAATTAGCATAATGAGCAACAAATACAAATAATTTGTTTTTTATGATTCATGGAAAAATTTCACATATTTAGGTACGTTATCACTTCTTACGCATATTCTATGGTCGCCCCTTTGTAATAAGGTTATCATCTTTTTAGTATTAGTACATATATTTTAATAAAATAAAAACAAATTAAATAGGGCTGTATATAGGTAAAACTAAATTGTATAAAATGCTTCTTAATAAATGCAATATTTACCAATTTGTGACACATATTATTATAAAAAATAAGTTATATTAACATCGATAATATCTATCTATGAGGATATACATTACCTTATACATATAAACAAAAAACAGTTATAATTAATCTACTAATAATCAAATACGCTAGAAACATTGACACATTCCCATAATACAAAAAAAAAATCAGAGGTATGATATTTAGCCGACGAAATCTGGTCGAATTCGCGTGTGACGTAGTGTGGTGCGGAATATGGCTATTTTTGATTGCAATATGGTCCAATGAAAAGTGTCCACCCCCCCTTTTCTTGGTTCCCTCAGATTTAAAGAAGAAATGCTCGGACACGTCGATTTTTGTTTGGAGGGGAACAATTTTTTTTCTAATTGCATCATTGACACTTCAACCCTCGAGCAGTGGGGTGAACAACCCCTAGAATTTAGATAGGGAAAGTACTAAGTGTGGTACATTTTTGAAATGGTAATTTTATAAGAAATTTAGTAATACCAATATTGTTGTGTCAAATTTAGATTTTAACGCCCTCTTGAGGGCGAAAATTAGGCACCTAGCCTTTCCAGTTTTCCTGAAATTTAATGCACAAATGTTTGGACACGTCGATTTTTGTTTATAAAGGGACACATTTGAATCATATTTTTTAATCCGCATCTTTAACTCCTTGGTGAGGACAATCACACCCTTAAAATTTTAAAGTGGAAAAAATGGGGAGAAGAGCAAAATATTTTAAAGGGCAAACAATTTAATTTCTAATGATATCCTGCTTATTGAATTTTACTTGAACAATTAATCCGAAAACGGCTTTACAAATCTCATCCCTACAGTTTTGGCATTATAGGGGAAAGAGTTGCACCTTGGGACGGTTTTACCTTGGGACAGTTGCCCTCAAAATTCAACCACTCTAGCGGTAACTCTCAGAACTACATATTATGTTACCAACACTATCCTTTGTGTTGCCCACCAATATCATTCTATTTCAGTTATTGTTCCAAGGTCAAATGTCAGATTTATCGTTTTCGCGCCCTGAAAGTAAAATTTTGCGGCAACTCCCAGCTCGTATACAAACAAGGTAAGCATAATTTATTCACTTTACCCCATGTAGTACTGTCGGAGTGTTGTTTAAGCAAGCAGTCCATGCAAGAAAATATTGAAAAGTAATTTAGTTTTTTAAGGTTAAGAAATTCATTTTGTGCTAGGTTGCACCTTAGGACACTTTACGGGTTGTACCTTGGGACGTGTCCCAAGGTACAACCTTTTGACAAAATGAATTTTTTAACATTAAAAAATAAGTAACTTTTACAATAAATTGCAATTTCACCACTGTTACAGGAAGAAAGAGAACGAAACCAGTAGCAGAAAATGTTGAGGCAGCTGTTAAGGATATTATCACAAACAAACAGTCTGTGCGAGAAGTGGCGAGAATATATGGTTTTTCAAAAAGCACTCTTGCCAGGCACATAAAAAAAAATACAAGTTGTCTGGTCAAACTGATTTCAAATACGAAGCCAACAATGCGACGCAAAAGGTCTTGACCGTTGAGCAAGAAGAAGAACTTCTCTCATATATTTTAAAGGCTGCACAATGGAACTTTGGTTTGACCGTTGACGAAAAAAAGAAATTAGCTTTCCAATATGGCGAAGCAAACAAAATCAAATATCCAGAAAAATGGAAAGAACGTGGATACGCAGGAAGACAGTGGTACCGAACTTTTCGTAATTTATATAAAAACAGAATATCTCTTCGAAAACCGGAGTCTACTAGCCTAGCTCGAATGGCATCTTTCAACAAACCAAATGTTGAAATATTGTTTGGGAGGCTCCAAAAAAATCTATGAAAGGTACTCCCTTCAACCTCAAAACCTGTGGAACCTTGACGAAACGGGTTGCTCTACGGTTCACACGCCGTCACGTGTGCTAGGTAACATAAAGGCGAAACAAATTGGAGCAACTACCTCTGGAGAATGTGAAATAAATGTAACGGCTTGCGTCAATGCTGCTGAAACATTTGTTCCCCTAGCCATCATATTTCCTCGTGTTCATTACAAAGAATACATGAATAACAATGCACCACCCGGTACCCTTGTATAGCGACTTCTAGTGGTTGGTTCAATGCAGAACTATTTGTGAAGTACCTGAAACACTTTATCTCTGTGATCAAGTCTTCTCGTGGCAATGAAGTGTTGCTTATTATGGACAACCACGAAAGTCACCTTTTATTGGACACGATAAATTTGGCGAAAGAAAACGGCATCGTTTTTCTCACGTTTCCCCCCCACACTAGCCATAAACTCCAGCCACTGGATCGGTCTGTCTTTGGGCCTCTCAAAGCCTTTTATAACAAAGCTGCAAAGGATTGGATGATCAACCACCCCAGAAAGTCTATTTCTATTGACGACGTCTCCGCATTGTTGGAAAAAGCATTATCTCTGGCATTCATGCCAAATAACATCACCGCGGGATTCAGGGCTGCTGGCATCTGACCCTTTAAAGCAGAAAGGTTCGGAGACGATGAGTTTTTACCTGCTGAAATGACAAACAGACCATACCCTGCAGAAGAAGCAGTAACAGCTGAAGTCCAACTGCCGAATGAAAGTGAGGAGTGGCAAAATAAGAGAGACACCTTCAACAAGCAGTGCATTAAAACCATCTATAGCTGTAACTCCGGAACAAATTCGTCCATTTCCCAGAGCACCACCAAGGAAATCTTGTGGTAGAGGACGAAAACCTGGGAGGTGTATGAATCCCACTGACACGCCAGAGAAGCAGATAATTGAAGAGGAAAAGAGTAAGAAAGGCAAGTTATACCCAAAGAGAGAAGCTACTAAAAGAGCTGTAGAATTTTCATCATCCTCATCTGATGAAAAATTACCTGACCTTGGCGATAGCTGAGGAGGGAGTCGGTTCTATTCTAGTTGTGAAGATGAGGAATCCTCTAATTTCTTTCCAACTAACGAAGATCAGCTGATTTTCTCCAAAGGCAGCTGGGTTTTAGTTAAATTTCAAATCGCCGGTAAAACTAAAGGAGATGTTTATTACATTGAATTAGTAGTAGAACAAGATAAATCTGGACCAGATGTGACCATAGTTTCTCAGTAAGCAAAGAATCCATTTTGTATTCCCCAGGATCTTAATTTAAAATAAATTGTATTCCGTATGAATTATGTTTAACATATTTTTATAATAAAAAACAAATACATACCACATAAAGTTATGGCTTATTTTAACATAATAAAAATTATGATATTCAATTATTTACCATGTCCCAAGATAGAACCTACGCTGTCCCAATGTAAAACCACAGGTTGTACCATGGGACAAAAATCACCAACTGCTTGAAGAATTAGTAATTGTCTACGCAATGATGCTGGCAAAATTGATTGTTGGCTAACAGTTGCCTACAGTTATAGCCTCTGCAGAGCTAAAAGGTTTTTGTATTCGAACGAAAGATGTCAGCACAATACCTGGAGAAGTAAAAAATGTCCCAATGTACAACCCTTTCCCCTACATATTGAAAAATTTACTTAAATTTTGGTCATTAAGAGTCAAAACAACTACAATAAGTAGATACTAAATTATTTATTTTAATAAAAACGACTGAAATTCCAATAAAAACTAGATCTACTATATCAAAACGAAATTTCTGATTTATCGTTTGCGTTTTTTGTTAAAATAAAAACTAGTAGTAAAGAAACAAAATAAGAAAACAATTTAGGCGAACGTTCATTGTTGTTTCTTTACAATTTGGTAGCTTTTAAAATTATTTTAATTTTATTGTAAAAAAAAAATGGTTTATTCCATTCCAGAACGAATTAAAATTGTGAAACTTTATTTTCAAAATAATAGTTGCACTAGGCTTAATGTTCGGTTGTTTAATAACAATCATTCCAATAAAAATGTAAATCATTCGTATGTTACCAAAATAGACACTGGATTCTGGATCTGTCTGTAATAAGAAAATTCAGATGCAGCGAGTCGTCAGAAATGAAGCTGTGGAAGTGGCTGTTTTGGGACATGTTGAATTGAATCATACCCAAAGTACCTACTCGTCAACTAGCTGAAGTCTCGGGTGTCTCTCGTTCATTTATATTAAGGATTTTAAATGCTCACAAATTTCATCCGTACAAAACTAGATTAGTACAAGAGCTGAACGAGGATGATCCTGATAGAATGCTACAGTTTTGTGAAGAAAGGAGCCAGTGTTTAATTGCACATCCTGACTTATCATTTAATATATAAATGTCTGGTGTGGTATATTAGGTAACCATATTGTAGAACCACATTTCATTCCTGGAAATTTAACTGGTGAAGTGTACCTAAACATGCTTGAAGACGAAATTGACCCTCTTATAACAGAAATATTCAAAAATGACCCAAATCATGATGTTGATCAGTTTCATTTCCAGCAAGATGGAGCACCTCCGCACTATGTTGGTGCTGTAAGATAATTTTTAAATAACCGGTACCCTGGACAGTGGAATGGAAGGAGAGACCCAATTGAATGGCCTGCAAGGTCACCGGATTTATCGCCTCTGGACTATTTTCTTTAGGGACACTTCAAAAACAAATGTTTTGTTACGAAGCCTAATTCCATAGAAGATCTTCGCCAACGGATAATAGCTGAGTGCAGAAGAATAACACCTGAAATTCTACAAAATGTTCGCAATAGATTTGAACAAAATTTGTAATATTGTTGGGAAGCAAATGTGTCACATTTTCAACACCTGTTAAATTATCGTTTTAATAAATCTTTAAAAAATCAATTTTACAGTTTATTACCTTTTTCATAAAGTAGGTAAACATAAAAACTAACAATTTCCCATAAAATTACCTTTTCAAAATGTGCCACTCTTGGTACTTTCTTTATCTAAATTTTAGGGGTTGTTCACCCACTGCTTGAGGATCGAAGCGTCGATGCTGAAATTAGGAAAAAAATGTGTCCTGATCCAAACAAAAATCGACGTGTCCAAGCATTTCTGCTTCTAGGTGCATAATTTTTCACCCTCAAGAGGGCGCTAATATCGGAATTTGACGCAACAATATTGACATTACTGAATTTCTTATAAAATTACCTTTTCAAAAATGTGCCTATCTAAATTATAGAAATTGTTCACCCCACTGCTCGAGGGTTGAAGTGTCAATGATGCAAATAGGAAAAAATGTGTCCCCCTCCAAACAAAAATCGACGTGTTCTTTAAATCTGAGGGAACCCAGAAAAGATGGGGGATACTTTTCATTGGACAAACTCTAATATTTGTAAATAAAGTAAAATAAAGTTTTTAAAAAATAAACTTCGGATCGATATTTTATTTCTCGCGTATTGTTTTCGATCAGCTGATACCTAAAATTCTTAAAAGTCACCGCACTACAATACGTCACTGTGACGTAGTATATATCTGCTTAATAATCATACCTTCTTTTTAATAGTATCATGGATACATTCCTACAATTAAACATAAAAGATTTTTCCCAATTAGATAAACCTCATAGAGAGAGTTGTGTGTATTTACTATTCGCTAAAACTTTTTGTGTGACAACTTATTTTTGAGCAATAACACTTCGAGTATTTACTCAGATTTATTTTATAATTTCTCACCATTATTGTATTTTAAAAAACAAGTAACCCAAATCACCGCTGAATGATATAAATAAGGAAATGGAGTCTAACAACTCAAGAACGGAACAGCAGGTGTCTGAATCTGAATGCAATGAGAACTGGCTCAGTAATATGTTTTGGTTTTAAAAGTTGTCAGGCTCCAAACCTAAATCTCTTGTAAGGTAACCATAGCTTTTAGCCTTCGAGTTTTAAAATTAAGTTTTCACTGTTATATTACAAGGAATATTTCAGATTTCCCAATAAATAAAATTCAGGTAAAACTATATTTTTTATACAATTTCAAGAAATGTAAATTGAAAAATGCACTCTAATGAATTGGTGATTAGTTGATTTTATAACACTTTCGTTTTATAAGAAAAAAAAAATTAATTGGCGTATTGAGCACTGGTGCAGTTTTATAAAAGAACCACTGGTCGTTGGAAGATGAATTAGGACATTTTTAAAATTTTAAATTTTATCACATTTAAAAAAGAAAAATACATAAAAATAATCCGAATATATTCGAGTTTATATATATGAGATAAATTTCAATTAAAAAAAAAAAAGAGTATTTTTGTCTAAAACCAAAGTATTGTAAGATGTTTTGTCAAATGCAAGATAATTATTCGAAAAACTACCAATTAATATTAATAGGTAATTAATAAACAAATTAAGCTTATTTAGTCAGTACAATTATATTTTTGCTATCATTTTGGCAGAAAGGTAGAATGTATTTAATGAAATATATCTGCAATCAATCGTCTTCATCCAACTTTTAAAACATTTCAAAAATTACCCTATTAATATCTGCTAGATTTTTCTGATAGTACTCTATTAATTATAGATCATTTATACAGATAGGTCACTAATTTAATATTAAATTGTAAATTAACTTGGTGAAATCTAATTCAAAATTCTCATATGCCTGTTTTTTTTTTTTTTTCAAACTATGAAAATTTACACGCTTTTATTGAACCCTTAAGCACATTTTTTTATTTCATGGACATAGGGAAATCATAAATAAAAAAATCTAGGAAATAATAATAATAATGATGATGACAATGAGCTAGTCAAGGTACCTACAGGGTGATCAACTAATACTCCGGAGTTTAATATCTCCGTTGTTTTGAGGGATACGAAAAAAAGTTTTAAATACAAATTATAGATAGAGTCCAGCTTTACATTTTAAAATTATTTCGTAATATACAGGGTGTTTCATGTGTTTAGTGGAACACCCTATATGTTATCTCGAATTTGAATTTTGCTCATTTTCCCCATTCCGGCAATATAGGGTTTTATCAGGTTCTACAGGGTACCAAAAATTGTTTGAAAGTTTTAAAAAATCTCATACAAGTACGAAAGTACAAAATGTACAAAAGTTAGTTAACGAAGTGTAGCGAAATTATAAATTACAAGCAAAGTCCGACAAGGAACTAGATATTATTGTATCTAAGAGAATTGAAAAAGAATTGCAAGGGCGACTAAGAATAAATCCAATCTACTACATTTTTTTTCCAAGGTGAGTGACGAAATCATTTTAGGTACCTATGAGTACTAGAAATATTAGAAGTCGCCAAAAAGTTTCTCTTTACATTTTGTAACAATAATTTAGACGTTTTATGATTAGAAAATATTATGGCCTATCTCAAAGTATAGAGCTAATATTCATTATATAGATTTATTTCTTAAGATTGACTCCGTCAATTGGTCACAGAATACAGGGTGTTAGTTTTCTGTATGTGATGGGTTCGATTCCCGGCTTTAAAGATTATTTAAATGCAGTTTTTTATTGCATATGCATACTTTGTATTTATGTAGCTTAATAAGAGAATCTTTAGCAGAACCCATAGAAAGTTTTTATTTTTAGGCAACGACTACCTGTAAACCTGCAGAAAAAACACAAATTATACAGCCAGCTTCAAATATTAAAAAACAGGAAGAAGATAAAATAAAACCCGGTAATGAATCACAACAGCAATGCGAAAATAATAATAATGCAGATAAACAGGGAGCAAAACCTTCTCAGGAAGCTATGAAAAATAAGATTGCTCTACTCGAAAAAAATCTGAATGCTTTGTATTCTGCCAGAGATACTATGCCAAGCCGTGCTGAAGTTGATAAACAGATCATTAAGTTGCGCGAGGAAATAAAAACAGCAAAACAGTCTTTAAACAGGAAGATTCAAAACGCTGTTGCCCAGAAGAAACACAGGAATGGTATGAAAAGAAAGTTAGAAGATATTTGTAATGAAAATCCAGAAATAAAAAAAGACTATCTCTGAGGGATTCAGTGGGACGTCCTAATTTTGAAAGCAATCAACCATCACTATTGAAAACAATTGCGGATATAGCTTTATTTGGGAGCAGATGATAGAAGACGAACGGAATATATTCGCAGCGTAAAAACTCTTGATGAACTCACACAAGAATTACGTAAAATAGGATTTGACATTAGTCGCAGTAGGACATATCTTCCCAGAAAATCTAACTCTGCAGAGGGACGAAGACATGAAGCGACAGTCCCTGTTAAGCTCATTCGGGCCCAAACTGATCACCACAAGAGCCACTTAGATAACAAGTTCGCTGAAACATCAATCCATTATTTAGAGAACAAAACTCCAATCTTTGGAAAAATGATAGTTTTACACTAAATTTAATAAATGATGATGATTATCTAGCAGCTGTCAAAAAATTAAAACCAAAAAAGGCTGCAGGCACAGATGGTATACCACCATATATCTTAAAAGGTTGTCATGAGGGTTTAAAATTGCCACTGCTTCATATATTCAATCTTATTCTGAAATTTTCTACTTTCCCTAATCTGTGGAAAACGGCTATTTGTACCCCAATACATAAATCAGGTAGTACAAGGAATATTGAAAATTATAGATCGGTTTCTGTTATGTGTGCTCCTTCTAAATTATTCGAGCAAATAATTTATAATAAATTATATAATTTCGTGACAAATAGCATTGCTGAGGAGCAGCATGGATTTGTGGCTGGTAGATCAATTAATTCTAATTTATTTATTTTTACAAATTATGCGAATAATACATTAGAAAAAAGACTTCAGCTCGATACAATTTTTACAGATTTTAGTAAGGCAGGCTTTTGATCGGGTAGATCATGATATTTTGTTAGAAAAGATCAGTCAATTTGGATTGACAAGTAATGTATTAATGCTTATCAGGGATTACTTAAAAGATAGATACTTTTTGGTAAGACATAATGGTAATACTTCTAGCAGATTCCGTGCTGTTTCCGGAGTGCCGCAAGGTTCCAATTTAGGCCCATTATTGTTTCTGTTATTTGTCAATGATCTGCCAAAAGTGATTAAATACTCGAGATGCTTACTTTTTGCTGATGATTTTAAAATTTATAAACAAATTCAAACAGTACGCGATTGCGTTTCTTTGCAAAAAGATATAAATGCTATATACGAATGGAGTCAAAAATGTAAATTGGAATTTAACATCAGCAAATGTTATTATATGACTATTACCCGGCAAAAGCAACCGATTATATTTGACTATCAAATGGAAAGTGTGTCATTAAGAAAGTGCTTTCAAGTTAGATTTGGGGGTAACATTCAATTCTAAATTATCATTCTCTACGCATATTGAGAATACTTGTAAAGCAGCAAATCGTGCTCTGGGATTTTCTGATATTAATTTGTTAATAATTTTATATATTTCGTTAATCCGTTCAAAATTAGAGTTTGCTTCAATTATATGGCTTGGAGAATACCAAATCATTTTACAAGAATTAGAGAAAATACAAAATAAATTTTTAAGATATCTTTACTTTAAAAAGTTTCATATTAGACCTGATTACAATGTTGTTAGAACATCACAATTAAGAATAGATTTTAAAATACCTTCTCTTGAGACTAGACGCAAAATCACATGCACCTTATTTTTGTATAAAATAATCAATAATCAAATATGTTCTTCAGATCTGTTAGCCCTAATACCATTTTGTGTTCCATCACGTCCCATGCGTAACTCAAATATGTTTATTGTTCCTTTTGCCACGATTACATCCAGAGCTCCCCTCCTGTTCATTCTTCGCTTAGCCAATGGTATAAATAATTTAGAAGATATGGACTGGTATGAGAAATATAATACATTTAAAAAAAACATTATTAAACAAATTACAAACATGTCCATTTAAGCAAGTAATGTTATTTGATCTCATGGTGTTCTGGTATCAAAATTATGTAAATTGTGGTAGGCACGTATATTGTAATTATTTAATAGTAATTATCCTTCTAATTAGGCCAATAGGCCTGTTAGGATAAATAAATAAATAAATAACATCCATACTTGGACCAGATCAAGTATTTTTCATATCTCAAGAAGATAAAACTCGAGTCCCTATTGGCGTAACTGCGGCAAATAAGCAAGCACCTCTTCTAATGCACATGGGATATAGAATCAAATTGCCTGACCACGATTGGGTAATCGCTGAGCGTCATAAATTAATACCATCTGTTTATGCTGGTATCAAAATCACTTCCAGTATGTTAGGACAACCGCAAGCCGTTGGATATTCTGGTCCAACATACATCGCTATTCGAAGTGGAAAGCATAGTTCATCTACTGCTAATATTCATGCTCAGGATTTCGAGACGTTTCTCGAACTTGAAGAGTTTCGATCATTAGCTAAAACTGACCATGGACTAGTAAAACCAGTGGCAATCATGACGGTTGATGGAGAGCCAGATGAAAATCCGCGTTATCAAAAAGTCATAGGGTTTGCTATACAACACTTTAAGCGACATGATCTCGATGCATTGTTTTTAGCTACATAGGCTCCTGGAAGAAGTGCGTATAACAGAGTAGAGCGCAGAATGGCTCCTCTTAGTCGGGAACTGGCTGGTTTAATATTGCCTCATAACCATTTTGGGTCTCATTTGCATGAACGTGGCGTTAGGAATGATTAACATTTAGAAAGATCTAATTTCGAATTTGCAGGAAATGTATTAGCTGAAGTATGGAGTTCAATGGAAATTGATGGCTATAATGTTACTGCAAAATATGTTGGGGCAGGTGAACAAAATCTTCCTGATTTTCCAGACATTAAATGGTATTCAGAACATGTGCGTGAAAGCCAATACTTGCTTCAAATTGTAAAATGTAGAAATACAGAATGCTGTCGTCCTAAAAGTGATCTATTCAGATTACTAGACAACAGGTTTCTTCCACTACCTGTAAAAGTAAAACACAAACAGTTGATGACTTGGTTTTGGATGAAGGAGGGCATTTTCTTGATCTTCCAGTCAATTTAGCTCTACGCTTAAGTGCTTCACTCAAAGATTTCTTGCAAATGCCCTACGATTATTTTTGTCCGACGGTCAAATTGAGGCTATCAAGTCGAACATGAAAAACGTGTGGTCTTTATCATGCTTCCGTCAAGTCACTAAATCGTCACATCGAGAAAATCCATAAAAAGTAAACACGCACACTGATAGGAAAGTTAGACCTGTAAGAGTCGCTGCTCGTCGTGCTAATGAACTGAGGTGCATTATTCAAAAATTTATAGCACCATGATGTTAAATAGCTCGATGAGGCACTGAGCAGCAATCCAAGTAATCCAATGTCATCGAAAACTTAGAATCATGGATTCGGATTTCATGGACTGAAGACTATTAATTTGAATTTAATATGTGTACCAAAAATTTAAAATAAGTTTGTTATGTTCGTAAGATTATAATATTTTTGTCCCTTACTCTATGTTAAATACTGTATCAGTAAAATTTAATCTCTATCCTAAATCTATTTTCTTATTTTTAAAATTATAATTATAATATAAAAAAAATACATTTATAATTGAAAAATGTTTACGTAAGCATGGGGGAGCGGGTAAGAGCTTTATTTACTTTTGCTGACAAAGGGGATGGGGGGGGGTAAATAATTGTAATAAATCTGCTTACGTAATATTTGAATGGCCCCTAACCTACAATTCCTACAAATTTATTGGATCTCGTTTCAGTTTGTAATAAGTAAGTAAATTAATAAAAATTAATTACATCGTGTTCTATATAAAAATAAATAAATTTTACTATATTTGTAGTTTTTAGGACCTATAAGGTCATCCCAAATATTAATTGCCAGTGAGAATTTATTAATATGGTTAATACTAATGGGAGATTGAAACTAAAATACAGTGTTATCAGAATTATATACACTTCCTATGAAAAAAAATCATGTAAGACCAGAAGTTGACCTGGAAGAACTAGAAAATTAACTAAAGGAGAACGAAAAGTACAAAATGGTAGTAAGTAATTAACAAAAATATATTTAAACTCTCACTAAACATAATAATTATTGTTTTTGTTAGTGGAATGCCATATACAATTTTTAATGTTTTACGTTCGACAAAAATATTTAAACTATTCCATTAGTTATGTACACTTCATTTGTATATGTACCAAATTTGTTGATTTTTTTTATATTTTAGGTTCAATGAAGATCCAATGGAATCAAGCAAATGAAACTCAAGCCATTGATACAATAAAATATTGGTTGGTTAAGGCCAAAGAATTTGTAATAAAAATAAGAATAAGTATGAATTTTTTGAAATAAAAATTTAAAAAATGGTTACGACTTTCATTATATTCACTTATTCTTTAATGTTCAATATTAATTAAACATCCTGTTTTAGAGTGTCTAGTATATGCCTAGCATATGCTATATTTAAATACATAGAACGTACTATCAAATTAAAGTAGATACTTATTGCATACTGTACGCATACTTGAAGTACATTCTCAGTATCTGCATAGCACGTATAAACAACGTCACGTAACAATGTACCAAATGCAAATAAAGTATTTTGCGTTTTCTTAAAAAGTATATACTAAGAATATGCTAAGGATGTTTAATTGTTATCTCAGTAAATAGTACAGAGTGACGATTTCATTAAGATTTTCACATAAAAGTGGCCATTTCTTTAAAAGTACCCTGTAGAACCTAATAAAACCCTATATTGCCGAAATGGGGAAAATGAGCAAAATTCAAATTCGAGATAACATATAGGGTGTTCCATTAGAAAAACATAACTTTGGTATGCTGTGACTTTATGAAACACTCTGTATATTACGAAATAATTTTAAAATTCGGAGCTGGACTCTATCTATAATTTGTATTTAAAACTTTTGTTCGTATCCCTCAAAACAACGGAGATATTAAACTCCGGAGTATAAGTTGATCACCCTATATATACAATTATTTAAATTGCCAGTGTTAAAATGAACATACGACTACCAATTCTGATTATTTGTGAAAATGTTTATGCTTAAGGGCTAAATAAAACTTTTAAAAAACTACCCAGGTATATTATTTTCTCAAAGAATCTTATACATATCGCATTTTTTAAAAAGAGATTCAAGATAGCAAATTGTATTTGAACAAGGATTGCTTTTAGACACACGATTTTTTTATTTTTTCACGTGCAATTAGAAAAGTATTATGTTGGCCACAACCTATTTTTACATAACAAAATATTGCCTATTTACATCACATATCTCTGAAAAAAATCTAAAAGTAATAAAACTTAAAAATAATATCTAATTAACATTAAAAATTAAACCCTTTAAATTATTTCATTTATCATACGATTACATGCATTACCTTTAAAAACATTGTTTTTAATCCAATAGAGATTATATAAGTTATTATAATTAAAATATTATTTTATACCACAGATAAAATTTTGAATAAATAAATATTGAAAGTAAAATTACTTATTTGTTTCACTTAAAAGATAAGCTGTTAAAACAGAAATAATAAAAAAGCATTTTTGCTTCCAACTGTGACCCTGTGATAGGAAAACTTCTTTTCTAAAGATGCTTTCCTCTAATTATTTAAACCTAATATATACAGTACGAGGAATTTTTTGAGTAATCACGATCAAATAACTGGAGGAAGGTGTCAATTATTATAAAAATGAATACATTATGAGTCAGAGGTATTGTAGCAATGAAAAATGCGCTATAAATTAACAAAATGTCAGTCAAGAAGAAACATATACAGTATTAATTTATTTTTTTAAGACCAACCAGAAAATATACACTTTCTGAACAAGTTTTTGTCCAGAAAATAACGTATTGCCGATAAAGACCGGAAAGTAGACGTTAGGGACCGGTAAAAGCTTTTACCTGTGGTGTCACAAGAAAATGCCTCAGGGCAATTCTGAAGTTGTCACTGGTCATCTGTCACGGGGGTCTGTTCTGTCAATTGTCACGGTCATAAATGAGGGAATGGATGATGTTCTGAATTAAATATTTAAATAAATCCAACGTTGTTTCAATCATTGGATGAACGTATATTACGTTCTTAATAAAACACAATATTACTGGTTCCTGTTTTTCATTTTTCCGATCTTTATTCGATAATACAGTCAGCCTTGATTTCGTTATTATGGTAACAACGTTCCGATTTATTGCCAAGTGACAGTTCGTCGATTTTTAATTTGTTGTTATCTGAGGTTTTTTATGTCAAACTTGTTTTGGCAAATTTTAAAATATGGATTCAGATTTTGAATTATCTGACATAGAAAATGAAAATTTGGTTATATTATGCAGTTGTATCCATTATTTAGTCTTAGTATTTGTTAATCACTATATTAAATAAACTAAATAATTGAGTTTACATCGAAGTGTCGGTCTTAAAAAAAATATTGTACGTCGCGCGACCGAAAATTAGTGTTAGGCTTGTCTCGACCTGCAAAACACTACTTTCCGGTCTTGTAACGTAAATTACTATTTCATATGATCGTGATCAATTTTCAGGTTGGGTCTTTCGGATTTTTATGAAAATTTGATTTCGTTATTTTATAGGACAGGGACGGTTTTTAATGGGTAGGAACAAAATTTTAATTGTGATTTTTTCACTGGTACTGGTTTGTAGTTGATTGTTTAAATTGAATATATTAAGATATCAATTGTATTGAACAAAACAAGTGTTCAATTTATAGAAAATAATATAAATATCATACCACCGGCGACGCCAACGTGATTTTTCATTAAAAAACACAATTTCACTTAAAATAACAATATTTTGTTCGAGAAACATGTATGATATAATTAGATAGTGACCGATTTAGGTGTCCCATTTTCGCATACAAGCCTCGAAGAGGGTTGAAAAGTACATCGATGTTAAGTAGAATAAAAAAAAATTACGAATAGCTCTTGGGAATAACACATGGAAAATTCGATTTTCCTTATAAGAAAAATTTTCCGATCCCAAAATGCACTTATACATTCAGGTCATTCAAGACTAGTGACGATGTACGTTTTCATACATACGATGGGCTTGTGTGGAAAAATCTGGTAAAAATCTCGATTTTTCCTTAGAAAATTAAGGCTTTATTTCAACCCTTTAGCCATTTGAAACATTAAAGCCTTTGGTTTTCCAAAGCTTAGTTCTATTAATTAATCATATAGTGAAAACGGCTTGCGTGGAAATATGGGCAACAAATAATCTTTCATTTTTGTTAGGGAAAATCGAATTTTCCATGTGTTATCCCCAGGAGACACTTTCATTCTACTTAAAATCGATGTAATTTTCAACCCTCTTCGAGACTTGTATGCGAAAATGGGGCACCTAATCCTGTCACTATCTGACGGTCTATTATATATGATTATTTAACTGAATTATTTGAAATAATTTGTATTATTTCTATAAATCATTAAATCAATAAAAACACCTACTAGAAAATTCTTTGAAAACCGAATAATGTATTGTTTGAATAACATTTTGTTCAAAGAATTGTGTAAATTACTAGATTACTTTTCCATACAGTGTGTAACAGCCAAATGGAATAAATTTAGTCAATAATTATTACTGTGCATATTTATAAAAAAAAAACGAAAAACGTCAATTTTAGATTATACCTGTAACATGAATAATAATAATAATAATAATAATGAGAAAGTAAGCATAAACAATTTTAAAGGCAATATTAACAAAAAAAAAGTTATCAACATTCTTCATAGTTGGCACTCTTAATATCGATTAAACCGCCTTAACAACTTGCTGCGTGATTGTAACCGCATGACATGAAGGGCTGTCAGTGTTGTACGTGTCATTTGAACTTATTAACTACAGATCAGAAATATGATTAATGTATAGTAATAGCAGCACTATACTCCACTAGGCCAGATTTTTCCCAAGATCTGGGAAAAAAATTAAACCGGCAACACCGTAATGGCATTGCCTAAGACTATGACAAAGCTTCAAACTTCTTAAAATTCTAGAGCACTAGTCCATTTTTCCCATTTCTATAAAATCCAAGATGAAAACAATTACTCATTATATTACAAGATGTTGCTTAAAATTTTTATCTGAAATCTATTTGAAGGTTCTCTGAATACTACATGAATACTACTTGAATAAATTCTCAAGCTTTGTTATACGATTAGTCAATAGCATTACGGTGTAGTCGGTTTAATTTTTCCCCAGATCTGGGGAAAAATCATAAAATGCATAAAATAATTGTACAAATGATTGATTACGGTGATAAAACACGAACACGGATCAAAGTTGTTCGTCTATTTCAAGAAAAGTTTCCCGATTTGACGCCTATATCTTAAGGGTCAATTAGTAAAATTGAAAGACAATTTTGAAAGCTTGGACATGTAAGGAAGATAAAAAATACCAAATATCTTCGAATTATTTGAGTAATGATACAAAATTGGACGTAATGACGTAATGCTTGAATTCGAGTCGACAAGCAGCCGTAATATTAGAAATAAATTTGAAATTCACAGCATTTTTTAATAAAAAAAAATTAAGAGACCTTTTAAATGATATATCGATTATTTTTGATTAATCGATTAAACAGTTAATTGAAAAAAAATCGAAAAGAATATTCGTAAAATCGATTATTCTGCCACCACCAGTTCTGAATCAATTCAGGATTATTACCAAGAACGAAGCTATTAACTACACACAAACCCAAATTAAAAAACATTTGAATATGATTTAATTTAAATAAAATATAATACTTAATTATCTTTGAAAAATTAATTATCGATTTAAAAAAAAAAAAAATATTTGCTGCAACTGTCACTCGAAGGGGTTTGAAAGTAGAGGTGTAACTTTCACGTTGCAGGATGTCATTTTATAATATAAAATTGACGTATTTCGGATTTTTTTTATAAATATGCCCAGAATTGAGCTAATTAATTTATTCCATTTGGCTGTTACACAAGCAGGCATACCTTTACTTGGGAGGACAAACTGCGCATGCGCGGCGTATGTCACGTGTCATTTGTCATGTCAGCTGTCAATTGTCATCTGTCGACAGTTTAAAAGTGGCGGGGGTCTTCCCAAGTAAGAGTGTACCTGCTTACACACTTTATATTAAGTAATCAAAAATGGTTTAACCCGAGTTTGCACCGTAAAAATTAATAATTTGATATCAGAGATTCAATTGATATACTCGAATATTCATTAAACATTTAAAATCAATTATTGCGAACAAAAAAATATTATATTTAAAAAAAATAAAATGTATTTTGAATTTAATATGCATCAATCATTTTTATAGATTTGTTTAATCTTGATTAGAAGTGCACACAATTGTATTAATATTAACTTTTTGCATCATTGTCATTAAGTTTAATTGATTTTCTTGATTGTATTTGAAAATAAGTTTTCGTCTTATTTTTATTAATATAATCACTTTACAAATACGATTGTAGCATTTCAATAAAACTTATTTTCACCCATACTGTTTTATCTTGTCTCATACAAATGAACAACACTGGTCCCATTTTTTTAAGTTCATCGCACAATACATAAATTAGAAAAGCAAAAGTAAACCGAAAATGCAAAACTGCTAAAACTTAGAAATCTATTTCATGTATTTTGTAACTGTTTTATTATATCAGTGCCTACATTTAAATATGTATATATTAACATAAATTAAAAACTCAAAGATTACGGTATATCACATAAAAATTGTAATTATTATTTACATTTTTACACATTTGATTAAGAAATAGGTAAATGAGGATAGAGAAGGGTTTAAAGTAATGAAATTAGCCAAACTTATTGTCAAATGGGTCAAATTACTAATAATAATATTATTATTTACAAAAAAATTGACATTCTTAAAAACTGCGGCTGTGATTAATTTTTTTTAACAATTTCGTTTCAGAGTCAGAAATAACATCAAAATGTATAAAATTATGTATTAATATCGTTTTTCATGAAATAACTCGTTTTCTCTTGATAGTATAATAAAAATGGTATGTAAAATAATAGGTAATTAAATATGAAAAGGGTTATAAGATAATATTGGGCCTTTTATTTATGGAGAAATGCTTAGGCAGTTCCAGGCAGATACTGAAACCTGGCCACTCCACCTAGAAGGACGACATAAACCTAAGGTAAGGTCTTTCTTGTACCAACCTACTTTGACCGAAAAATTTGCGGAATCATGAACAATATTTTGAATATAGTAGTTAAGTATGTACATGTACACATGTACTCCAGATTCTTAAACCTAAACATAAAATGGGTTGTGAGCAATAGTGCCAGTGTAATTCAAACATAGCTAACGGGGATCAGAAACAATATCACTGGATGGAACATGCTCATTTATACAGATAGCAGACAAGCACTTCTAACCCTGAACAGACCACGAATTTAGTTAGTACTAGAATGTCACGAAGCTTTAGCCGAAGTATCCATTAACGATGTGGTCACCTTAAGTTGGATCAAAAGTCACGCCATATCAAAAGATAACCGTCTTGCTGATTCACTAGCCAAGAAAGCAGTCAACCAAATACTTTTTGGACCTGGCCCTTCTATTGGCCTGACAAAATCGGTAGTGACAGACCTAATTAAAGAACGTTCCCTTGTGAAATTCAAGGAAAGATGGGATGAAACAAGAAACTGCAGTGTTGCCAGGGAGCTCTTAAGTTATCCTGTCAACACTGAAGCAATAAATATTTGACTATGACTAGACAGAATCTGCGTCTAGTCACAAGGCATTCTGACTGGTCATTGCCACGTACGGAAGCATCTCCATATCATGGGGCTGTCAGAGAAGCACCTCTTGGCGCCGTTGTCAACTACATTAAATCTGTAGGCTGGCTCATGAGCTAGGAGGTGCCTATCATCTTAGGAGGATGCACAATGGGCCTAGTGAGGCCTAAGTAGCGTGGGGGTAACCCTCCCTCCACACGTTACAGATACAGAGATGTACATGTACACAGAATGAGCAAATAACTTCCAAAGATATTTAATGGTGATTTTTGGTGTCCATTCTAAAAAATTAGATATTTCTAATTTCAACACCCTGTATTTCAAAATGTAGTCATTGGATATAATTTAGCCGATGGATACTTTTGATGGGGACATCAAATATTCAGACAATTTGACGGTACTACCGTTGGCATAAGGAAAGTGCGTGGTCCTTTAAAAGGTGGGTTTTAACTCACTATAAGCAAAACTGACTTTTCGAATATTCGTTATTATAAAACGATGTTTAATTACCTTATTAATATTTAACTGGATTAAGATATTTATTATTAATCGATTAATATAAGATTAAAAATTAATTAAATAATATCGATACATCAATTAATCTAATAATTATCCGCTTATTCGGAAATAATCAATTAACTACTAATCGAAAATGGATTTTCTGAATAATTATTTGAAAATAATAGATATCTCGATTAATGGAAAACACTCGATTAAACGAAAATAATAGCTTAATATAATCGATTAAATTGGATAATCGATAATAATCGATTAATCTAAAATAATATGCATGATAATTCGATATTATAAAACGATCTTTTAATTACTTTATTAATGTCGATAAATTAATATGTATGAGATTAAAAATCAATTAAATAATATCGAAAACCAATTAAATAATATCGATAAATCAATTAAATGATATCGATTATTGGGAAATAATCAATTTAACGATTAATCGAAAATATGGATTTTCTGAATAATTATTAAAAAATATCTGAAAACGATTGCTAAAAACAATAGTGGTGAAACCCGGAAAATGACAGTTTTAAGTCCACCAAACCACACCCAAATAGGTTCTCTGTTACGCGCTAGAGAGATAAAAAGCTATCTTCCTTCCTTACTCGTAGATGGCAGTGTATGTCATTGTAGTTGTTATTACACTTAACAGTTTTAGCAACATTTTAAACGCGATTGTCTCAAAATTGCGATTTTTAAGTTTCCCCACTTATAGTTACCAGTAGGCCATATAGGTAATAATCGAAAATAATCGATTAATTGGATAATCGAATATAACCGATTAATCGGATAATCGAATATAACCGATTAATCGGATAATCGAAAATAATCGATTAATAAAAAAATCGATTAAATAAAAATAATCGATTAAATAAAAATAATCGATTAAACGAAAATAATCGATTATTTTTAATTATTCTTTATTTTGTTCTCAAATCAATCATTTTAGAGTTATAATTGATTAAAGGTGAAAAATATCTTCTTAATATCGATATTATTATAAGATTACGAAAAGAGCTGATAATTTTGTTCACTTTTCGCGCCAATTTTGATAGAGAAATTAATTATCTTCAATTTAGTATACCATTATTTTGACTGTTCAATGTTACTTCTGACCCAGAAACGAAATTAAAAAGAAAAAATGTTGCCACCAATTTCTTGCTTGGACTATTTTTCCATATTTAAACATATCTATGTAACTGGGATATTGTATATTTGTAAATAAAATATAATAAAGCTTCACTGGATCTAATAAATAAATAAAAATATTTAAAACTTACTATTATAGACAAAAAATGTCGGAATAAATAAAATCGCGTAAAAATATACATTAACGAAAACATCAAAAAATTCCTCGTATTTCCTAGATTTTCATTTTACTTAAATTTTTCACCTTTATGCATTTCCGCGTACGTTGGAAATTTGGCCGTTTCGACCTTATCCTTAACCTTAAAACTGGGATAGAGAGCTATTTGATTCGTCCGGAGATTCCTACCTTTACTGAAACCGTTCCAGTGATTACCTGCCACTCCTATTATATCGCCGGCATTGACAGTCATCTCACCTTTTTTGCTAGGCTCGTGTGGCAGTACCGCAATCATGTTGTGTGCATTCTGACCACCATAATAATAAATGTCATCCAGTGAGCGATACCTATGAGACGCATCGGGATAAAAGTTTTGCATAATTTCATATGCAACTCTGCAAACCTGGGATGAAAAAGTGCACACTAAGTAATCGCTCATAGATAACATATGAATGTCACTGATGATACCAAACAGCGATGTATCCGAGTATCTTGTAGATACAGCCGCTGTTTTCGCCACACTCGGATCACCAATAATCTCATAGGCAGGATACAACTTTTTAGCTTCTTGAAAAACTTTAGGATCATCCGACGCTAAATATATTCTCCTCTTATTAACCACTTGTTTAGTCTCCAGATAATCGAAATATTGATCTACGTGCAACATATATTCCTCTAATCTATGAAAAGCAGCTTCCGTGCCTACTTTATCAGTCCTACGAATATGTACACCCACTATAGGTCTCTTAAAACCTATTTTGTCTATAGTTTCTTGTAACAAGTTAGAAGTCTTTTCTTGAGGTCTTAAAAGGTATTTCAAAATTTGTCCCACCCACCAAACAATAGGATCGCCATGCAACCTTATCAGTCTAGGAGCTAAATCTTCAGGTATAGCAAGAGGCAAAAATGGCGGTCTTGGGGTCAAAGAGTCTATTATTGGAAGATTAATAACTTGTGTTTCCGGATTACCAGGCCAGCCGGCAATAGATTGTCCATTCGGACTCAAACATGTATCACTTACAGGTTTGAAAATCTCCTCCCAACCGGCTTTGTGATACCGCCAACCTTTCGATTTCAAAATTAAAGTTCTTTTCGTACCATAAGCTACCATGAAGCAATAAACAACATGATGAAGTTGGCACCCGTACCCACAACCTTTATTTAAATTACATACTAATTTCCGAGCAGTGTCACAATTTTCAGGATTTTGTAAATACTTAAATCTGTCCATTACTAATGTACTCAAGTCATTAGATTCTTTTTGTCTCCAATTGGCATACCCATCTACTTCTGCTAACTGTTCAATATCATGTAGTAAAGACTTTTTATGTTCATTACCCATATTTATTAAGAAATTTATTGATTCTAGAATTTCTGGTGCAACCTAAAATAAATGAATGACCGATTAAATTCAATAATTCGTTATGCACCACTGACTTCAAAATCTCGGCTTTACGAGCAGTGGCTAGACAGAAATTTTACAGTTTTTACCAGGGCTGCCGATGATAGGTAAACTTTAGGTTAGAATGATTATAACAGTAGATGTGATTGAGTAAAGTAGAATTCAAAAATACTATTCCGAGTTTCACCACTTCTCTCTCCTCTCTTTCTTCCAAGTAGTAATTGAGATTAGCTGCATTCAATGAGACATAGCGATCCCAACCGATACCAATCACGTTCGTTCTACGATAGGTATCGCTTCGTATCATTTTGGAGCGTTTAATTTTTACGCTCCTTTCTGCTGCGATCGCGAAATTTGAGCGGGAAAGCTCATAAAAACAACCAAAAATAACCTAAAACTCCTAAAATCTATCGCCATTCGCGATTTCTTCAGAAATATATCTTTAACAACTTGGTTGTGCTTTACATAGTGATAAAAATTATAAAAAAAATACCTAAATATAAAAATTATTGTACATTGTTGGTCAAAACTCCAAGTGACAAATAAACAAGTTCACTTTCAATTGCAAATGTAACTTTTCATTAACCTAGAATTGTCGTTCGACACAAATTTAATTTATTCAAATTGAACGTATGGAGCGTACCGTTCATCAAGCTGATCCTGCTACCCTAATCGCAGCAAGAATTCGATACACTCATAGAACGCAGCTGTTGCTCTTTTTTAATATCTCTCTTTCTTGCAATGATACTGAAATATTGTCTTATTAGACTGGCCGGTCAGATTTTTTGCAACTTTTTTTTTAATAAATGCATCTTTTAAGTCAGTGATTCTCAACCACTGTGCCGCGGTACTTTCGTGTGCCACGAAATTCTAAAAGTGTGCCGCCAAATTTTAGATATTGTTAGAGTCAGCGAATTAGGATATCGCCGCCACTGGGTCGACGATACCACGTCTGCCCGTTGCAGAGTCTGTTACAGCCGTATGCATAGTCGATCGCCAGCGACTCGCCAGAGATTCATTTCGGCGTATCGCCAGCGATTCGCTGACGATCCGCCGGCGAAAGCCCAAAAAGCTGGCGACTCGCCGGAGATTGTCACCGGAATGTCATTTCACGCAAGTTTTCATGTTCTTTTATAGGGAAAAATTTGATATTAGTTCATTATTTTTTTAAGAAATGAATCATGAATAAAATGCGAGAGATACCGGTGATAATTTCTATAATCGACTATGCATACGGCTGTTAGAATCAGCGAATTAGGATGTCGCCGCCACTGGGGTCGACAATACTACGTCTACCCTTCCTCCATGGTCTACCCGTTTCAGTGTCCAGGACCAGGAGAGAGCGCCGAGAGCGGGGACTTGACGTTCGACCAGCCGAACGATATGAAGTGATAGGCAATATGCCGTTAAAGACATTCTTTATTTTGTTCCTTAATTAATTACATTTCAAACATGGTTTACGATATATTCAATAAAACGTTATAAAACCATAACGTGTTAACAACACGTGTTTTATGGAGTGGCTATACAGGGTGTTATAGTATACAGGGTGCTAAATCATTTAAAAACAATAATTTTGAAGTTGATTCTTTTAACTTCTAACAATTATAGTAATGTTAATATTATTAAATAATATGATTTAAAAAGAAAAATACTTTTAACGGGAATAGATATTTAAACAAATATGTTTTTTATATTATTTCATTATTTGTTTTGCAACGCGTTCTTTCTTAGTGCCGGATTATAATGAAGCAGCGAGCATAGCGTTTTATTCAAACCAATAGGAATAAATGCATGCATTTATAGTAAGACGTTTTACATAGCTGTGAAGAGAGCGTTGCTGCAGCGGTATAGCCCGAATCAAACATATTTGTTTCGGAAGCGGTGACTAACGAGGTTTAATAGGCGGTCGAGCTATTTATTATTTATTCACTGCATACACAGTAGGGTGCATCGTATTGCATATAAGGAAAATGATTTTTTTACCTTTTAAAAATGTAATACCTGTCGAAAGCTGGCCTTTTCAAAAAAAATTCCAAAAATATTTTTTAAATTACAAACAAAAATGTCGTTCCACCCCCGCCAACCCACCAAAATAAAAAATGTAAATAAGAAAATTAATAGTGATCAAAATGTTGCTATTGTTTAGCAATACATTTAAAAAACTTCCATACCCGCAACACCCTTAAAAGTCAAAATATCGATTTTTAAAATCTAATACCTTACAAAATATCAAAAAATATATATGTATCATTTTTGTTATTTGACATTTTTCTCTGCGATATTATCTTCCAGTCCCGCCGATAATATTTAACTAGGCTTGCATCCGCGCTTATAAAATACAATTTTATGGAACACAGCTCAAAGACTCGTCACTTCACGTGGCTGGTAAAGTGGTGGGATAGTGAAAATATTGGGAAGCAATTAAGTAAAATGTAAAAAAAAAAACAATATTAGCAGAGACAATCCAGCGAGACGTGTAACTCAATGTATTTTTTTTGTTCGGTAAAAGTTATTTGGGCGATTGTAATCACAACCAGTCTATGATGGCGCCACTAGTAAATAGCGGGAAAATTAAAAATGCTTTAGGGCGGGAAATTCAAACATGGATTCAGAAATAAAGTTTTTCTATATAAATTTACAGGAGAAACAAAAACTATTGTTTCACTGTATATTAAAAAAATATAAAAGCTTCCAATAACATCAAATTTTTTATCACATAAATAATCATTTTAATAAAGGAAGTTTTAATCAGTTTAATATAAACAGTGAACATAGTTTTCATTACTCTTGTAAATTTCGCTAAAAAAAAACTTGAAAATTCTATTGATTAGTAAATATTTAAACTTGGAAAAATAATACACCGAACTCTTTTTCTATAAATTATATTTTTGTAAGGTACATAAAAACAAACTACAATTGCTTCGTTTAGAAAGTACCTCCTATCATTTTGTGACAAATTACAAAGAAAGTAACAGTTGTTATATATTCATAATATATTTAAAAACTAATGTAACAAATATTTTATAAAGTATAGTATCGATACCTTTTTGCCAGACTATCATAAGTGCCATTTGAACAAATGTCACTTATGTTAGTCTGGCAAAAAGGTATGGATATGTTATGACTGTTTATTTTAATAGAAACCATGGAAACGAAACACACATACACTCAACACAAATGTATAAGGCCCGAGTCAAGTAAGTTCCCATCCTGTAAACTGGATCGAAACCTGCTAGACCCCTGCTAACTCCTCTTATAGTAATCAAGATCAATATATTTATATGCCATGCCTTCTAAAAGGGAATGAAGGATGACATACTATCATCATTTAAACAGGACGTTGCTGAAGGCTTACCCCTGTTATTTCGTTTGTTTGTGTATCTTGTGTGTGTGCATTCCTGTTGTGTCCCCAGTCATGTAAAAGTTTTCCTAGTCTCCTAATTTGGTTACTAGGTGGACCTTCTCCAACTAGTAGTCTAATCTATTCGATCTGTTCGGAAGCAGGAGGTACTTTTCAAACATAGCAAATAATATTATTAATAATAAACACTATTTAAAGATAAATACATTTTTGTAATTTTTTTGTCATTGCCCCTTACCTTTCTCTTACACCACCAGGGGATACCTATTTTCCATATTCCCTTAATTATAGATTACCTTACAATGTTCGAATGAATATAACATTTTACTCATGAAAAATCTAATTTCATATTTAACTCTTTTTCAATTTCATTTGAAACAATAATTGGTACCTATATTACAATTTATTATCAAAGAAAATTTCTAATAAAGTTATAGCAAATCCTACTTAAACTACTGGTTGTTCTGCAGGATAAATTAACTTTTCTTGAGATTGATCTCTCTATAAAATCCAAAACCGACCTGATGTTCCCAAATTTATTTTCCAATGCATCCTGATTTAAAATTCTGCCCTTTTGTGATTCAATTTTTTTTTCTTCCTTTAGAGTGGCTGTTAGAGGTAGGTGTATGTAAGAAATAGCTAATCTCTAATCATTTCAAAAGTCCTTTGCCAATACTACATGTGCAGATTTTTTACTCAGCATACATTTTACTTTTCTAGTAGATAGGAACTTTGTGCTGCCATTAAAGCTGTCCAGATATTCATCTACCTACTTAATGAACACAAGTAGCTGTAACAATGGATCTCTGTTCCAATTCACCTAAAATAATTATAGTCATTGTGTAATATATTATTAAACACACACATTATACAGTGGTTTTCTTAATAAATTGGAAATTACTTACCTCTAGAAAGAAATGTGTACAAAAACGCGAGTTTGGTTCCAGAAATTGCTTCATGCAAAAAATAATATGCAAAAATAAACATTCTCCCCCAAAGAAAATTAATTAAACAACATAATCAGACTAAAAGAAATATACGGGGCCCAAATTAAATTAATTTTAATAAAATGCACATGTTCATAACAACAGTCATAACATTGTCAGTTGTCAGTTTTAATACTTTTAATCGATATTTCTACGACAAAAAACCAGCAACACCAGCGCCCTCTGAAAATGGTGTTAGTTTTATTGGAGAGAGATAGACATATGTAAAGATCAATGTAAAAGAAAAAGAGGGTCATATATGTAATTTAAATGGACCACCGAACATATTTTCCTATTAAGTTACACGTCTCTGTTGTCTCTGATACTGTTCGTTTAAAATGTCTTCGGTAACTACACGCGGCGTTGTAAAAACATGTCCAATTTTTGGTAAACCCGCAGAATTGAGTCAAAACAAGTTGCCAAAAATAGATGAGTGCATCAAATACTTTTTATTAATTCAGTACAGCCTAGAACAACAAAACTTAAATAAAAACTCTATAAATTCTCGAGCTTTTGCGATTGTAGCAAGTAAAATGGAGAATATTTGAAGCCGAGCGTCTATTCCTATCGTATCTAGAGCAATACTTATATTTTTGCTTAAGCAATACCAAAACCGAAGGCTAGCTCTACTAAAGTCTTTTAAGCGGGATTCACAAAAGCAATCTTTTTAAATAAAACTTGAAGAATTTAAAAACTCTACTAAACATTTGCTTGATATTGCTATTTGCAAATGTGATGACTATTTTAAATGTCGCTGTGACAAAAATTGCAAGGTAAGTTGTGCTAATTCTTAATAAAACTTATAAATAGAGGTTTTTGTTTTTGAGTTTTAATCTTAAAAGATAATTATATTAATTTAATTTAAAATATGAATTACTTTTTGATTTTTCAGTATAAAGCGTTTTTTTTTAACAATATAATTAACATTTTAAAATATGCTAGAATGCTTAATTTTTTACAGATACCTTCCTTGGAACGCGATTTCATTCGGGACCAAAGGACGTGTCGCAAAATGCAGATGGCGGGAGTTGACAGAAATTATAGCAAAAAATTGGAAAAGCGCAAACAAAAAGAATGCCGCAAAAAGTGTTTCTCTGGGTCAAGTGAACTTTTCCACGAAAAGAAGAATGAAGCACTCCAGGATCCATTGGACATACAAAGTGATGAAACTTCTAAAAGTATGTGTTTTCGAGAACCTGATGCAGGTCCATCTAATCAAGCTATTACTACAGACATTAAAAAAAGAAATTTTTAAAGATTGACAATTTACCCAGAATATTAGATTGATACAAAGTGTCTGATAGAGTAGGTGCAGCAATTGCCTGTGCTACTCTGGTTGATACAGGTCTAGTTAAATCCTATCAATCCAAAGTCATAGTCCAAAACAAGATAAGAGCGAGAACCAAGAAAAGAAGTGAACTACAATCCAACACACCAATCCAGTCAATTCATGGATTTATATTTTGATGGCCGTAAAAATAAGACTGTGGCAATTTCTCTGGATTTAAAACGCCGAACATCTAGTGTAGAAGAGCACACCGTTCTAATCGAAGAACCGAGATCTTCCTATCTAGGACACGTTTCGCCTGTGAGTTCCAGTGCTGAAAATATTTTTAGAAGCATTATAGACGTTTTTTGAAACTTCGTCAATATCTTTAGAAAACGTAGTGGCAGTTGGTTGTGATGAAACCATTACAAAAACAGAGCACAAAAGTGGAATTATTGTACGTTTAGAGCAGCACATTAAAGCTCCTGTTCATTGGATCATTTGCAAACGAACTGCGGTTGCGTCATTTAATTCAGCACTTAGATGGCAATACAACACGGCTTAATATGTTGTCGGGAGTAATTGGTAAGGCACTTCAAAGTTGCGAAAACCTTCTTAGAGCTAAGTTTAAAACAATAAATGTTGTTCTGCCAGAGATTTCCAGGGAAATTTTAAGCACAGATAAGTTATACCTTTATGATATTTGCAAGTTTGTCTCAACCGGTATTTGTGACGACAGATTTCTGAACAGACAACCAGGAAAGTTGGTTCACTCCTGATGGCTTACCACCGCAAATCGTATCCTAAGACTCTATGTGTCGACTCAGGATCCGTCAGATAATCTAAAAATTTTGGCAGAGTTTGTTGCAAAAGTTTATTTTCCGATGTGGTTTGCAGTAAAAACCAAACCATCCTGTGTTTATGGTTCAAAACATCTCTTTGACACTATTAAGCGTTCAAGGTATTTGCCACTTGAGCTGAAAAATTTAATCGACCCCGTTATCCAGAGAAATGGTTATTTTGGCCACCCGGAGAATATGCTGTTGACAATGTTGACTGATGAACGATAAACTATCCGTGAGCTGGCAGTTAGGCGAATTATTAAAATTAGAAATCAAACGGATCTTCACACAGAAGTTCGAGCATTCATTTTACCCAAATTTAACTTTGATGCCGAAGACTATTGTGACCTTCAAACTTGGCAGGAATTTCCTTTCACTGAACCATCTTTTTTAAAACAAGTATCTGAAGACGATTTGCAAGAAATTGTCAAAGACTACTCCAATTCTTTGGTCATTACGGAAATAATGCAGTTCTCTTGTCACACTCAAGCTGTAGAAAGGGCAGTTAAACTTGTGACAGAGTCTTCTTTATTAGTGACTGATCCAATAAGGCGCGATGGAGTCATTAGAAACATCACTTTTTCCAGGGAAGTGATGCCAAAGTTTAATACAAAAAAAGATTTTTTTCCTACCAACTAGGTATAAAAACTTTTAATATATTATAAGATTGTAAGTTATTTTTTAAACCTTTTTTTCGGCAATAAAAAAGTAATAAAACCACTTTTATCATGTTATATCAATTTGGTCTCTAAAAATTTTTTTGTATGCCTTGCCGAAGTGGAAAGAAAAATTGTAAAGAAAAAAAATTTTGGGGGTGGGTGGCTCAGTGGTAGAGCCTCTGCCTATGGATCCAAGGGTCCCAGGTTCGAATCCCACCGTTGGCCGGAATTTTTTCATTTAATTTAATTATTTAAAATTAATTCTGATGCTTTGGTAGGATTCCCCACTCGACCATTCACTGTTGGGTTCTAATTAACAGTGCTGTTCCTGAAGTGGCGCTGGGAAACAGTAACAAAGCCTACACAGAACACGATGCGAAATAACCTTAGCAGTTGAAGCCGATGACAAAAAAAAACAGTGGTAAACTGAACAGAAACTAAAATGATTACACCCTATTACGTTTTTAAAATCAAAACAAAATATATTAAGGGGTTGCGGGGGTGGAAAATTTTGCACAATTTTTTTTTATTTTTATTTTTAGTTATCAGGTTCTAAAATCCCTTGTTTTGAGACCTGTTGCATTTCTTTAAGTAAAATTTAATATTAACGATGCACCCTAATACACAGCTTTGTACACCGCTCTGCTCGCCGCCGTACTATAATCCTGGCCTTAGAACCATAAACTGATTTTTATGCCTCAAGTCGGCTCACACTTGTCACTAGTACGTACAAAAAAAATAAGTATTAATGACAGTGGGGATTCCCAACACTTTGCATAGTAATTACTGCACATTTTCTTTCGTTAAAATTGGCAAATGTATGTGATTCAGTTTAATATTAATTTATTTGCTTGCAGTATCAAATTATAAAATTATGTAAACATATTGGCTTTGCAGTATTGTATTTTCAAACTTGAATAAATTGTATTTAAAGGTAATATTTGATTCGCCTTTTTTATTAATGTTTCGACAATATTATTTTTAACAGCGCCTTCTGAAAATTGATAAATGGTTAAAAAGAAAAAAGCTTAACGATGATAATAGTGATAATGATAACGTTAGCGACCAAGATAATGAGCCCACATCCGGTACAAGTAAAAATACTTCTTGCTCAAAAAAACACGCTGTTCACCGGAAATAGAATGATGAATTTTTGAATGGAAAATGGCAAAGTTGTTCCCGAGTGTGTGATATGTGGTTGTAAATTATCAAATAGTGCTATGGTTCTGAACAAACTCCAACGTCACTTGGTGACTAATCATCCTTTGCTTTCAACAAAAAATAAAAGCTATTTTCAAAAGTCTTTATCTTCAAAATTCAAGCAAGTAAAAGTTTTTGAAAAACAAATCGGTGTGTCTGAAAAGGCTCAGTAGCTTCTTACACAATAGCTGAATTGATTGTTGTTAAATTAAAACCTCACAATTTGGTTGAAGAAATTATATTACCTACTTGTTGCAAAATTGTAAAAATAATGAATAGTGGATCAGCAGATATTGATATTTGTAAAATACCACTTTCGAATGACACAATCCATCGCAGAATTATAGATATGTCGCAAAATATTGAGTAAAAAAGTGCAACAACTCTTGCAAATTCAAATTTTGCTCCACAAATCGACGAAACAACAGATATTACAGGAAAATCTCAATTAATTGTATTCGTTAGATTTATTCATGAAAATGATATAGTTAATCAATTTTTATGTCAGGAGCTACCTGATTTTACAACTGGCAAACATATTTTTAATGTAATTAGTTCATATTTAGAAGAAATTAAAGTTTCGTGGAAGTCATTTATTGGCATTTGGACATCTAAAAGGATTTGTAGCAGATGTTAATTTAGTAAATTATGCCAAAAGCCAAGTACGAATCCTTGTTACATACAAAAGTAAGGTGGTTGTCTAGAGGAAAAGTTTTATCTCGTGTGCTGGAAAACCCAAACAGACGATTGGCGTTTATTTTCAGGTTCATATGAGTAAATCCATGATTCATCACCACTTGTGATGCAATACACGTTTTTAGAGTTTCCAGCGTTGAAGCGCTCCAGAGTTTTTTGACACCAATTTACCCTAGCTTCTTTTTGTTCTTCGGTCAACAGATGCGGTATCCAACGGGACACTAATTTTTTTACTCCCAATTCTTTATGCAAAATCTTTTGGATTGAGGTCTTTGAAATCCCTAACGATGCTTCAATCTCACGATATGTCAATGGTTTCCTGGGTGACTACCGATTTAGGTGCACCTGTTTTTGGCTCGTCTCTAAGATTAACCCGGCCTCGTGTAAATTCTCCATACCAACGAGAAATTGTCGATTGATGTGGTGCATCACTACCGAAAACGGAAACCAACTCGGCGAGGATTTCTTGTTGAGATAATTGTCTTCGAAAGTTGTAAAAAATTATGGCACGTAAATGTTCTTGGTTTAAATCCATTTCTTGAATAACTTGTCAACTTTGAAAATTCGGTGTAACTACAACACTCTATGAATCGGATTGAAACTTGGAAGTGAGGTTAACTAAAGGCAACAGTTTATTTTTATTAGAGCCGTTTGATTCGTAACGCCCTCTAATGCATGGTATGCAAAACTTAAAAGACAGCCCTCTTAAAAGAATAAATCAATGTTTTCTTGTTAAAATAAACACCATTATTAATTATAATTGAAAATTCCGATGTGTTGTTATAGTCCGTTGGCTATGACATGATAAAAACCTATAATAATCATAACTTAAAAGATGCATACATTAAAAAATTATTGCAAAAAATCTGTCATTACTTGGAATATTATTTTTGAATTGAACTATACTAAAATAAAACGATATCCTGCTAAATTATTAAGAAATATCTTAATGCAAATGAAAGAATGAACTTTAATAAACATCCACTAAAATTCAAAATTAATTTTTCTATAAAGGAAATGAACCATTAAAATAAAATTAAGCACCTAATAAACACAACACACTATACGCTACACAATATAATTTTTAACAAAATATAATCAAATTGACCACAAGTGGATGGGTATTTATTTAAAAAATATACGACTTCAATTTTGTACTTTTCAGTTATGTGTATGGTGTGCCTATATATTTATTCAAAAAGCTATTAGTGACCTACATAGTTATCTGCTTTGAAATAGAACAGGGACCCTATCCTCGACAATCGTTAAAAAACGAACCGTTTTCGAAAGTGAGTGGTTGAAAAGCGAGTAGTTTTTGAATTCTATATTCTTGACTGGCGTTCGAATAAGCATTCGTTTTTTAGAACGTGTACGTTTTTAACAAGCAAATAATATGGCTGGCATCACTGTAAACTGTATATCGTTGAATTCAAGTAATGTGCAAACCATAAAATAAGGATTATGTAAAACTAATTGTAAATTTATCAAATGATGATTTTTTCTAATCACATAATATATAAATGTCAAGATAAACTGAATCGTTAATTTTTGGCGGAAAAATTAGCTATACGGGTGTAGTCAATGCAACCGATAATTCCAGGAAAATCGTACATCATAAAAACCTAGTTTTTATAGTACAAAATTAATTTAAATAATAACTTTTCAGATTCAGATTTTTAATGTTTTGTAGCAATTTTAAAAAATTGTTAAAATTTCTGGACACGTGTGATACAGAAGAACTTTGAACTACTATTACAAGAAATCGCAATCAAATTAATATCTGTAAATAAAATATACATGAATTAATAATTAAATTCTTACACGGTAAGATGTAAAAAATTTCATTCAATATCCATTTCATTCAAAAAATGGATTCTGCCTCTGCATATCTGAATCTTTGAGAATTCTAATCTTCTAAGTTTTCTAATTGTACAATTAATAATAACTGGAAGAAATTCTCAGCTATTAGACGTTTTTAGCACTGCAAACCATATTTACAAGAAATTAGATTCTTTTATAGGTATTAATAAAAAGTAGTTTGCCTAGAATTTGTTAAAATCAATCAATATTATTAATCCTCCTAAAAGTGACATATAAGTGACATTGGCTAAATACTTGAAAACATGCTCGTTTTATCAAAAACGTGTGAAAAATTCCGCTCGCTGTATACCCGTTTTAAAAACGTACACGCTTTTAAAAACGAATGTCGAGAATGGCGAATAGCTTGTATGTTGCTAAAGCGCATACGTTTTTTAGAAAACGATAGCCGAGGATAAGGCCCCTGGAATCTAGTTTGACCCCTTTTCACTCTGATCCTTTTGGTCCCTCTGTCTTTTTACGACCCCACTTATCCTTAAAATCAGAAATATTTGCCAAGGGGGATAAACCCCCTTTACCCAACTATAGGGACGCCTATACTCATAGATAGTATGAATCTTTCATTTGGAAATGTACTGAGAGTGCTACAATAGGTTTGTTTTGGTTCACGTTCTAGAATTGTTCCAGAACCATGCGCAGAACTATTGCGCAATGGTCCTTAATTCTGAACAGTTCTGTAACCATTCCATTGTATTCGAAACCAAAACACTGCCAGAACAGTTAAATGTCAAAAAGTAAATTATAAATAAGAAAGAAGAAATAACACAGGGTCAGTGTCTAGGCAAGAAAGAGGCCACACAATACTGTAAAACGTAGATAAATTGAATAATTTATTCGTAACAATCTTATGACCCAACATCAACTACTCCATTCTCATTAGTCATTTGAAAATTCCTTGTAAAAATTCCAACACAAAACATGGCCAGGATCTCAAAAACAAAACTATTTGCAAAAAAGCGCAAGCGCAAACATATCGATTTTGAAACAGTTCTCGCTTTAGGCCAGAACCGACGTTACTGTTCCAGAATGGTTATGGAACCATTCCCAAGAAAAACCAAAACACAGAACTTGCAGGTTCGGAACAGTTCTGGCGAAACCAAAACAGCAAATATCTACTGCACATGCTCCAAAGGTTCTGGAAGAGTTCTAGAACAGTTACGAAAGTGAACCAAAACAAAGCTAATAGCAAATGGACAGTCAATCTTTCGGGAACGCTTAGGCCAATTATAAAAATATGCGTTTGCAGTTATGGACAGTCAGTGGAAGTAGAGTCATAGCAGTGAGAACATCGATCAAGTAAATGTGATATAAATGTATTAAATAAATTAAAAATATAAATAGTATATGAAATATGTATTAACTGTTTTAAATAAATAAACTATTTATAATTTAAACAATCGTTACAATAGGTACTTGTAGGTATCACTATTATAGTAAACAAAAAATTTTAGTTCCATATCATGTGCACATTAATAACAGATTTTTTTTAAATAAAAATATTTCAATAAAATCTGAAATCAAAACTCAGAAGATAGGGCAAGTTTTTAATCTCAAATGGATTCATCGATTGAATCGGGATTGCATCAAATCGTTTTTTTATTTCTCACATGTTAAACTGGACTGTCATCTAACCTTTGTATTTCCATTCCAGAAAAAAAAATCGATGTTCAACCCATCCATCAGGATTAAATGAGGCTGAAGCTAGCAGACAAACTAGCAGACAAACCGTGCGGTGGTCCCTTAATGTTTTGATATTGTTATTCGGCAAAATCTTTGGTTTAGTTAATTCAATTTGAATTATTAGTTAAAATAAGATAATCTTACACAAAGACGGGGACGAAACAAACACATTTACAATGCAATTATAAATATAATTTTTATACCCTATATTCATTAGGTTTTTGTTAATTGATTAAACAAAAAAATATGGCCGAGCAATGATTTAAAATATATTTTCTTGGTCTTTTTAAAGTCAGGTGTTTTGACGTCAAACGACTATGAGAACAAAGAAACAAAAAAAAACATATTTAGCACGAAATTTCAAATACAATTTTTATAGCAATAAATTAGTACACTACTAGCTATAAAACAAATAGAAAGTCATTAAATAGTAAGACATCTAAATATAGTTTTTAGATCTTTAAAGTCAAGCGTTTCCGCGGATAAATATTACTCAATAAAACCAACAAAAACAAGCACTTAACAGGAGATTCCAAATACAATTTTTATACCAAAGATTCAATAAACAAGTATCAATAAAAAAATAAAAAATCATCAAATAGCAAGATCTCTAATTACAGTTTTTAGGTCTTTAAAAATGCGTGGTTTCGCGGAAAAATATTATTCTATCAAAATATCAAAAACCAATATTTAGCAAGAAATTCCAGATATAATTTTTAATACGAATGATTCAATACATTAGTATCATTCAAAAACACAATAAATCATTACATAGCAAGACCTCTAGATAAATGCGAGATTCCACGGATAAACCTTACTTTATCAAAATGACAAAAACCAATATTTAGCACGAAAATCCAGGTATAATTTTTAGTATGAATGATTCAATACATTATTATAATTCAAAAGAATAATAAATCATTACATAGCAAGACCTCCAAAAATTCACCAAAGAAAAATAAAGCCTGTCACTAGGCAATAATTGAACTAGGCACAAAAACCTTTAACAATAACAAGCACAAAATTAGAGATTAGTATCTCTGCACTCCTTAAACAAAGTGTCAATGGGCTCATAAATTTTAACAATCACTTGATACAAAAATAATACCAATAATATCACTACGAACACGTTAAAGTGTCCTTGAGCACAAAACTATTAAAAACGTATGTATTAGTTTAATAAAAAATATAGCAGAGCTACTTGCATTAATTCAAGTCGAGATCAGTACTAAAACTGTTCAATAATTTTATTTTAATTCACCTATTTTGTAATTAAAAATTTTGGTTTTTCCAATGAAGCAACCCTGGGCCATTAATTCTTCAATGAGATTATACTGCAATACAAATTCACAATCGCATTGGTAATGTGGCTTTCTTGGAATTGTTTAAACCTTATTTCCTATATTAAAAGTAGAACATAATATATATTTTGAGCACCTGGGCTATTCTTCATACATTTGGATCAAAATAAAGTTTATTGTGTTTGTGTTTTTGAATGATACTAATGTACTGAATCATTTGTCCTAAAAATTATATCTGGAGTCTCGTGCTAAATATTAGTTTTTGATATTTTGACAGAGTAATGTTTTTCGCGAAACCGCGCAGTTTTAAGAAACTAAAAAACGTATTTCGAGGTCTTGCTATTTAATAATTTATTATTTATTTGAATTATAATAACGTATTGAATCATTCATACTAAAAATTATACCTGAATTTTCCTACTAAATATTGGTTTTTGTCATTTTGATAACGTAAGGTATATCCGCGGAATCGTGCATTTTTAAAGACCTAAAAAAACGTATTTGTAGGTCTTGCTATCTAATGATTTATTATTTTTTTGAATTATAATAATGTAGTGAATCATTCATACTAAAAATTATACCTGGATTTTCTTGCTAAATATTGGTTTTTGTCATTTTGATAAAGTAAGGTTTAACGCTGTGGTTTAACCGCGGAATTTCGCATTTTTTAAAACCCTGAAAAACGTATTCAGAGGTCATGCTATATAATGATTTATTGTGTTTTTGAATGATACAAAATTATATCTGGAATTTTACTGAATATTGGTTTTTGATATTTTGATAAAATAATGTTTTTCCGCGAAACCGCGCATTTTTAAAGACCTAAAAACTGTAATTAGAGATCTTGCTATTTGATGATTTTTAATTTTTTTATTGATACTTGTTTATTGAATCTTTGGTATAAAAATTGTATTTGGAATCTCGTGTTAAATGTTTGTTTTTGTTGGTTTTATTAAGCAATATTTATCCGCAAAAACGCTAAAACTTTAAAGATCTAAAAACTATATTTAGATGTCTTGCTATTTAATGATATTTTTATTTATTCTATAGCTAGTAGTGCACTAAATTATTGGTATAAAAATTGTATTTGTAATCTCGTGCTAAATGTGTTTTTTTTTATTTCTTTGTTCTCATAGTCGTTTGACAACAAAACACCTGACTTTAAAAAGACCAAAAAAATATATTTTAAATCAGGGTTGAATACCCGAGTTTTTTTAAAAAAAGCCCAACCCGGCGAGTGTTTTTTTGGGTTTTCATGTTTCTTTCTGTTTTTTTTTTTCAGATTTTTCTTTAGATTTGATATATAGTTTCTGATCTATCAAAAGTTTTACAAAAATTATGACTTTTATTGCAAAAATAATAAAATAAAATATGCTTACAAAATAAAGCAAGCAACTTGACATAAATAAATACATTTGGCATCAGTGGATCAGCACCTGCACACGTTTTCTGCCTCCATGCAGCCCACGCCAACAGCCGGAGAATGGGGAATCACCGATATTTCTTGGGGGATTTATTTAGAGCACAAACGTCTGAAAATGTTTACTGAATATCCGATGCATTGGCTTGATGATAAGTGCGTTTTGCCGTTGCGTTCTCGAGTTGTGAAATTACATCATTCTGAAACTGGGTTGTATAACATGGGGAAATTCTATGCCAACCCTGTTTTAAATCATTGCTCGGCTATAATTTTTTGTTTAAACAATTAACAAAAACCTAATGAATATTTGGTATAAAAATTATATTTATAATCGCATTGTAAATGTGTTTGTTCGGTCCCCGTCTTTGTGTAAGATTATCTTATTTTAACTAATAATTCAAATTGAATTAATTCATTTTTTTTTTCTTCAATAAATACGCTAATTTTGATTTATTTCTAAACTTTTATGATACTAAAGTCCACCTAAATCAAAGATTTTGCCGAATAACAATATCAAAACATTAAGGGACCGCCGCACGGTTTGTCTGCTAGCTTCAGCCTCATTAAACAGTGTTGGATGCATTGGATGTGGATGAATATCCCCACCTTTTTGTTTTCTATCACTATTGTGAGATTAGAGGTTTAGAAAATTAAAATTTGAAATTATAAATACATTATTTTTTTTTCTTTAAATTATGAATGAATTTATTTTATTCATATTAATCAATCGAGCAGAGTTATCAAGCTCTTCATCAGAGGACGATGATGTCCAAATAATAAAAATATGATAAAAATATATGAAAAACTAAAAGTTTGCAGTTGTTGTGTGGTTAATAACTTCAACTAAGTAGATCCTCTGTAGAGGTATTTCTTTTATATATAATATATTTGTTGTTACTTGTCAACCGTTTTTTCATTATCAAACTCTCTCAGTCGCCATTCTATCAGATTCATCAGTGACGTCACAATGGATTTAACTTGTCTATAAAAACTTGCTCATAGTACTCTTAGGTCTTATGCTATTGCCAAGTCACACAAAAAGTTTACTATTATAATAATTTATTGTCAGTACTTAATTTCTAACAATTTTCCTTGCCCTAATAATCTCCAAATAGTGTAGAATAAAGTAGTTGTCTGCCTGTTTCTCCACTTACTTCTAAACCATGAAACGGATTTTGATACGGTTTTCAATAATGGAAAAAGTGATAAACGAAGAAGGTTTGTGTGTATAATTTGTAAATATTTTGTACAAAATGGTTGAACTATGATAGTGATATGTCAAAAAAAAACTGTTTTCATAAGCTTACATGGCTAGCACTGGCCAAATCTTAACTCAAAACAATGTATTAACTAGAAAATCGTAGGTCTTAAAAATGCCTACAGAAAAGTCAGTGGTAACATGTGTCTATCTCTTAAGATACACTCACAATATTTTTATCTATTACAGATTAGCAATATTCTCCATTTCATTTTTAATCCTTATTCAAAAAAATATGCCAGTTACCTTGTGCATTCAATATAGATTAAAATTGTATTTTAAAACATATAATTCAAAGGAATACTTTAGAAGATGTCACTCTGCGACGCCAGAGCGGATTACTAGTATTTTATATTATTACAATACAATATCTTTATTTACCTGAGAAAATATTACATTTTACGGCTCGTCAAATTACAATTAAAACTAAATATATATACGAAATTAGACGGTCATATTTTAACAGTATAATCTACATCCTAAAATAGGAGTAAAAGTTTATATAAACATACGTCCGAAAACGTTTCTTTTCCGAGATACAGGGTGTTAAAAGTGAAGTCATGATGACACTCTTTTATAAATATTTTCTAAACGTTTAAAGATAACTAAGTGAAATTTGGCACAAATGCTTACCCTTTTACGCTTTATTTAATGGACTAAACCCAGTTTTTGATCATCTTCAATTTAGGGTGATTTTTTTTCGACTATTTTTTTTATTTTCGCTCCCGTCCTGAAATTTTGTTGAAAATGCCCCAAAAAAAAATCCCTGAAAGTTTGAGCCCTTAATATTAATATTAAGTCCTCGACCAAGGCGTGCAAAGAATTTCCATTTCAAATACACGTAAAATTAGGGTTTTTTCTTTAGATTTCTATTGGCGATTCAAATTAATTTTCGCGCGCCTGTCATTTGTCATCTATAAGTAGGATGTTTGTTTATTTACATGTTTTTGTTTTGGACGGATTTTGTATTTGTGATTTTTTTAACTGTTTTTAGATAATATTCTCATTGTAATAGTGTTTTTGAGTTTCATTTAGTGTTAATTTAAGTTTAAGTCTCGTGCTTTCGTCATTAAATATAATATTTATCATGTGTATGACTTAGTTTGTTGGAAATATTTACCTATTGGTTACTACAAGAACATCTAGAAATATGTATTCACTAAACCCAGGACATGTTGTATTATGTGGTTTAAAGGACATTTCAGGTACCACACGTTTATTATTGATGAACTTATTTAAAAATCTTACTAGACTTATTCTTATATTATGAAGTGAATCACGTAGTACTTTGTATACATGTAAATGGTAATAAAACCGTCAAAAAATAAGATTTCAGTTTGATTCTAAACAAAGTTTCGTAAAATTTCAATATTGTGAATTTGTAGATATCCATTTACTTGTACTTGGAAAATAATGAATCTTCAGTTTTGATTTTGACATTAACACCATATAGATTGCAATTTTCTGGGGACTTCGTCACAGATTTCATTTTTAATATAAACACTATCACATGCTATAAGAAAAAAACAAATTTAAAGCTAAAAAGTAAAAAAAAACTATTTGTAATTGATACAAATTAAAATGTAAACAATAAACATGAACGCCAATGTTGCCAAATGATGAACTGATTTTAAAACAAAATTAATAAATGAACTGAAATTTAAAAAAAATCAATATAATAAATCGGTTTTATAAAAAAATCCTTAAATAAATATAGATTATCATAACATACACAAATTTTGATTCTTAAATAAAAGGTTTTATCCACTTCTTCCAGAGCTAAAATCCGACGACGTAGCGAAGTTTTGCTACTTCTGGCAACACTGAACGATATCCTACTTATTCGGACCTTCTACAAATTTCCTCCAGAGGGCGTATCACTTAGCTTGAATCGCGAATAGCTTAGCGGTATTTCATGGTATTATTTCGACCATAGACATGTATTTCTCCAAATTGAACGCTCTACAAAAGTGTCTATTGCGGCGATGTCGTAACTCACATCGGCGAGGTAGTACGGGTCACTAAATCGTGAAATTTTATGAAATTAATGTAATTTCGACCCTATGTCATAATTGAGAAGAGTTACAGAAAAAATGTAAATGACAAAGTTGTAGGATATTTAATTTACTACAAAAAATGTCCTGAGCCTTAAATCGCTAAGATCAATATTTGCGAGATTCGAGATATTAAGCCTTGAAATAATTTTACTGTAAAATTTTTGCCGATTATTGACTGAAACTTTTTGGAATCTTGGTTTTTTTTGTATTATGATACATTTAAAATGTTAAAAGTGGTTAACGATACTGCAGAAAGGGGAGTAGCACTAGCCGAAAGTTTTAATCAAGCATTAACTCATAACGAAGTTGAGGGACAAAAAATTCTTCAAACTGTTCAGCATCATCGCTCTCAATATACATCGTGTAAAAAAGCAGGAACCAGTAAATCCTTTATTTGTTAAAGATTCTTCAAATATGAGCTTTAATGATGTAAGATATTAATCATATTCTAGTATTCTAACTTTAAAAAAATATATTAAACAAAAAGTGTGATAATACAAAAAAAACATGATTTCAAAAAGTTTCAGTCAATAATCGGCAAAAATTTTACAGTAAAATTAATTCAAGGCTTGATATCTCGAATCTCGACAAATATTGATCTTAGCGATTTGGTTCTCAGGACATTATTTGTAGTAAATTAAATATCCTACAACTTTGTCACCTACATTTTTTCTGTAACTCTTCTCAATTATGAAATAGGGTCGAAATAACGTGAATTTCATGAAAAAATTCGATTTAGTGACCCGTACTACCTCGCCGATGTGAGTTACGACATCGCCGCAATGGATAGTTTTGTAGAGCGTTCAATTTGGAGAAATACATATCTATGGTCGAAATAATACCATGAAATTCCGCTAAGCTATAGAAATCTGAAGAAAAAAAAACCGTAATTTTACGTGTATTTGAAATGGAAAATCTTTGCACGTCTTGATCGAGGACTTATTATTAATATTAAGGACTCAAACTTTCAGGGAATTTTTTTTGGGGCATTTTCAACAAAATTTCAGGACGGGAGCGAAAATAAAAAAAATAGTCGAAAAAAAAATCATCCAAATCTTCATAGGTGGGTAAATTAGGGGGCTTAGGGTAAAATTGCCCTAAGTTTTTTTTTGTTGACAGTTTTTACCATTTTTGACTATAAAATTTGGAAAAACAATGTTTTTTTTTATAATAAAGCTACTTCTGTTGCATCTCGCTAGGATGCACCATTTTCAAGAAAAAAGCATTTGAAAATTTCATGATAAGTTATTCGAAAGTGTAAACAATAATTAGTAGGCCTGTGAAATCAGAAATTTTTTTATACTTTGGAAAACCGGTGACTAACGAAATTTTAGAAAATATTTTCAAAAATGTGACATCAGGACTTCACTTGAAACACCCTGTATCTCGAAAACAAAACGTTTTCGGACCTATGTTTATATGAACTTTTATTCCTATTTTAGGATGTAGATTACGCTGTTAAAATATGACCGTCTAATTTCGGGACACCCTGTATATACAATAAAATTTACCTAAATATAATAATATAAAAATATAAAATTGAATTTACAAACATTTATAACATAGTTCACTGAATCACTCAGAGGCCACAGTGACAGCCTCCCTCCATCTGTATTGATTTAAATTCCTCTAAGCTATATAGGCAATTATTGAATAACATTTTGTTTTAATGCATGTTTAAATTTATCTATAGGCCGATTTCTAAAATTAAAAGGTAGTATAGAGAAAGTAAAAGTTGGAAAGGCTTTTGGTAGGTAGAGAGGGGGTAAACGTCAAACCACGTCGGACGGCTTCGAGAATTTCGCAGTAATGTTTACCTGCCAGTGTCGTTTCATAGAATAAGTTATCGGCGGAACCGGAGAATCGCATGTATTTATGGACTATAAATAATTATTAAACATGTATTATAATATTCAAATCATAATTTTACAAAATTTCAACACCTATTTACAATTTATTAAACTATTTACTCGAAATTGTTATTAACATCTATAAAATAATTTTGTATGCCAATGTATCGCGTCCACTTCAGTGAGATCCGCAGCAAACCTGTCAATTTATGTGTATAAAGTGGGAGAACTGGCAAAAGCCTTTCCAACTTTTACTTCTGCTATATATTGTATAGCTCAATATAATATTTCTTTGTCCTTTCCAGCCTATACTGGATAGGGACTAAGTTATCTTTGTGCCTTGTATTATAGTTATGGATATCTGAGTGGGAAAAAAATGTGTTAATATTATTTCTTACGAACAGAAGGTTTTGATAGATTATTACTGCATAGAGTGTCATAATTTTAAGTTCCGGGAATACTGGTCTACAACTGGCTTGCCAAGATTTTTGCAAAATAAAGAATCTTGAGATATGTGTGTCAGCAGCATTGCCCCAACATATTGTCCCGTATGTCAAATGACTATGAAATAGAGCATAGTAAGCAGTAATTACTGCATTTTGACCACATATTTGGCATATTTTCCTGATAGCAAAAACTGCTTGTGATAATTTGGAACAAAGTGCTTCAATATGATCTGTCCATCTGAGATGTGGATCAATTTGAATGCCAAGTGTTTTAACAGAATTGTTATTAACTTGTTCACTATTTACTGTAAATAATTAGGAGATAGATTTTGTGTCATTTAAAAACAGGTCGTTTACAGAAAACCACCTCTTCATCTGAATCATGACATCAGAGTAAACTTGATCATGATCTGTTCCTCTTTTAGTATTAATACAAAAAGAAGTATCATCAGCAAATATACATGTGATAAGGTTTTCAAAATGCATATGGTCAGGAAGATCATTAATGTATATCAAAAAGAGTAATGGACCTAAAATTGAGCCCTGAGGGACACCTCTCCTGATATGCATCAATAAACTTTTGCAATTTTCGATGATGACTGTTTGACATCTGTCAATTAAATAAGATTCAAAAAACTAAACAAATCCCCCGTACTCCATACCTCTCCAGTTTTGATAATAGAATTGAATGATCTACACAGTCAAAAGCAGAGCTTAGATCTGTAAATACACCTAAACAGTTTTCAGCTTTTTCAAAACAATTTTCTATATATTGTACTAGAGATAATACTGCATCTATTGTAGATCGCCCCCTTCTAAAACCATACTGGAATGGCGTGAGTATGTTGGAAGAATTTAAAAATGATATTAGATTATTATACATAATTTTTTCCAAGATTTTGGAGAACATGGGAAGTACAGCAATTTGTCTGAAGTTGCAAGGCTGAGAAGGGTCCCTTTTTTTAAATAGAGGACAGACCTTAGCAATTTTCATGCTATCAGGAAATATTCCTTCAGTTAGACATTTATAATTATAGTTAAAGGTTTAGACAAAAAAGAAATACATTTTATCATTATAAATACATTAAATCCATCAATATCCTCTTTTACAATTGATTCTATATCGGTTTGGGTAACTGGCTGAAAAAACATTGAATTTTTTAATTGTGGTATATTTATAGAGAAGTAGCAGGTATATCTGGTTTCTCTAGATTCTGAATTATGTTTTCTGCATTATTAATAAAAAAATTATTAAGATCTTCAGGAGTGAAATTTTCTGGCTTTGTATTTGCTTTATTTCAATTTCTTTGTTAATAATATTCCACAAAGTCTTTGCCTTATTATCAGAATTTAATATAATATAATTATTGCAAAAATCATGTTTCACTGCTCCCAAAATTTTTAAATATGTTAATTTATAATCTTTATATAATTGAATATTTTGAGTACTAGGATGCTGTTTTTGCCATTCATGCAAAAACAGCAGTCATTTTTTGCCTCAGTAATTGTGGGAGAAACCCAATAAGAGCCCTGCCTTTTATTCTGCATTTGAGGTTTGGATTTAAAACATATATTGTAACATGAACTGAAGATTGTAATAAAAGCATTATATTTATCTTTCGCCAAATATGCATCATAAACTTCTAGCCATTTTTCAGAATTTAAATAGTTCAATATTGTTGTGTGATTATTATAACTATTGACATTGTTTTACCCACCCAGCACCCCTATGCACTCCCTTTCCCATAAAATTATCAATTTTAATTGAAAAAAATGGCATTTTTTTTTATTCATTTGCACAAGATATTAAACTTAGGTTTTTTGTTTACAATAGCGATACCTACAAATACACATGCTTAGTTTTTATTAATCGAAAATATGTCAATCTAGATATTCGCCAAAATAAGTTATCTCAACTAACCTTAGTAGCTTGTTTCTGAATATCTGATAATCCTGAGTTAATGAAATAAAACAATTCTTTTGTATTTGAAAATATCCTTCTTCTTAATAATTCATACTGAGTGTTAGGTTCTTCTTTGGGAGTTATATTTTCTATCTTTTCTTTATCAAAAGGATGTTCAACTTTAGTCAATCTTGATTGGAAATTTTCGATAGCTTCTTTTTGATCGTCATTTAAATTGTTTATGCTTATATCTCTAAATATTTCATGTATTTCTTCGTTTTGTTTGCGTAGAGCTTCTAAATCGTTTAAAGCCCTTGCTAATCTTTCTGCTACTTTAGTATCTGAATATGTTATGTTTGATGTTAACACCGAGAAAGCAGATATCATTAAAACTACTAACCAGAGGGTTAAAAGCAGTCTGTAAAGAATTCTGTAACGTCCAACGTAATTTAGTTGTTTCACACATGTTAACATTTTTATTCAAATACAGGATAATGTTAATATTAAAACTTTTTGGTGTGATCTAATGGCAGAAGCAGATAACACCGATGACATATTTTACCACAAACCAACCAACTACTAAAAGATATAATGACAAATTTTCACTTCATCGATCAATCTTTTAGTTCGCACTCACTAGTCTGAGGACGCTGCTGGCGTAAAAACAACTCGCAACTCGCAGATCTTCTATATAAATAAAATATCTAGAGCGTTGTTTTTTTTGCGAACATAAGTAAATAAACATTTTCCTCCGAAAACAATGACTTGCTTTTGATTTTTATTTTCGTCAAATTTTTAAGACGAGTCTTCATTCGAATCACGTGACTTTAAAAATGGACGATTGGCAAAAACAATTCAAAATAATTGTTTTGTGTCTTTTGCGACAGAAACGCTTCTAGTGAAGTATATTGTTTTTATGAAGACTAGACTTCATAATTGTTTTGGAGTTTTTTTTTAAATGGCAAAACTCAATATTAATTAAAAATTAATGCATAATAAATGTACGATTGACAATGGCCAAGTAAGTTTATAAGATATAAACATAAAAGAAGCGGAAGCAGATTATTAAGCCTAATAATCCTTCTTCCATACCCTGGATTAATAGTTGATCCGACTCCTTCATACGTCGCTCAAAGCAAATTTGTTGCCACATTTTTAAACATGATTGACTACTCCATTGCTATTTACTTGATGGTTTCCTTTCCTCTTTCATCTGCTGTGTCCATGTCATGTCATTGGCCTTGTTTTTGTGAACAATACCAGCGTTGCCAGTTTTCAGTTTTCTTTGCTTGTTAGAGCTAGTAGGTTCGTACTAAATCTCCCTTTTCAAAGTTTCTAGTACGTTAGTTAGTACGCCCCATTGAGAGAGGAGATTCTTTGACAATACTAATAAAAGTGTCCGCACCTTTGCATTACGGTTTTGTATATGTGAAACTCGAGCTAGTGAAGCTAGTCAGTTTTGTTGAGAATATATGCAATTTTTTAATAGCTTAATTTAAATGATGTAAAAACATCATCATATAAAATTATTGACTTCAAATAAATCAAAGTACGACATTAAGTCGCCATTTTGATTACACTTTTCCATCACTCGAAGTGCGTTCATCTGTTATTTTAAGCGATGCAATTCTTTTTTATCTTTACACAGACACTCCGCTTTCAAACTTTGAACAATGAAGATGCCTCGGCGTCGGTATTATATCTATCGTTACACAAAACACTCCAGTTTTAACCTTCGAACAGTAAAGATGCCTCAGCATACTTTATTGTTACATAGACTCCACCGTCAAACATTTATCAGGTAACATGTTTCGAGGTCGACCAGTTCACTTCTTTTTGTTATCGTCCCTATAGCGTGCGGTTGAAACAAAACACATATACTTTATCTTGTAAATAATTTGTGTTCTCAGTTATTGAATAATTAAATTAACAGTATGCCATTAGTCAGAGTTGTTTTGATTTAGCCAAGAGTTTCCCTTTCAAGATACAGTCCAGCAAATGTACCATGTTCGCCTAATGATAACACTAGAATCATTCTACAAGTTAACAAGCTGTTTAACTATTTGTCCGACTTCGGAAAAGTCGAATAAATTTTAACTTTTAACCGATGATTCATCTAGTCATTTTTTTGAAATAATCAAGAGAAAAATTTCGGATCATCATATTGTCGGATATCGTACGTATGAATAGTAAGATGTTAGCTCAAGCACTCATTTTTTTATTTTGAAAAACGCTCTCCGTTAACGAACGGTTTTTTATTAAATGTGTTAAAAAGTTTAGTACATCTTTTGTTAATCTAGTACCTTTCATTAAAATTTTAGTACATTTATATTGGCAACACTGCAGTACATAGCTCTTGTTTTTGACATTAGATTTATAGGTTATGTTTTATGTTATGTCAAAAGAGTAAAAATAATTTAATTAAGTTTATTAATTAATTATCTGCTGGTGAAAAGTGAAACAAAATCAGAGACTGATGCACGAAAATGACAAAAAATGTTGGTTCCTACAAGAAAATTAAGTCGAATAGTTCTAGTACTAATATCATTCACCATTTTATATATTTTTGGAGTGCATAATCATTTATTTGAAATCAATTTTTACGAAGATTTTCATTATCCTTATGACGGAAATATTGAACCACTAGTGGAACAACTTAAAAATAATTTAACACCCGATGTACCACCTATAAATTCTTATAATTTCAAATACTACAGATCCTGTGCTTATAAGTGTAACAATGTAAAAAAATTAAAACTTGTTTATATAATTAAAAGTGCTCCAGAAAATATTAATAAAAGAATAGGAATTCGACAAACTTGGGGCTATGAGAAGAGATTTTCCGATGTAGAAATTAGAACTGTGTTTTTAGTAGGAGAGACGAAGACTAAGGTATTAGAGCAATCTTTAGATGAAGAATACCGAAAATTTACCGACGTTATTAGAGCAAATTTTACTGATAGTTATTACAATAATACTTTAAAAACCATGATGGGTTTGCAGTGGGTTAATAAATATTGCCTAAATTCAGAGTTTTATATGTTTGTTGATGATGATTACTATGTATCAACTAAAAATGTATTACGCTTTTTAAGGCACCCTAAAAAATATCCTGATTACGTAAAGGAATTATTTGTACAAGTACCTACATTTTTAAGAACTAAACGAGAACTTTCTAATTACGAAGAAAATATTTCAAGACTATATGCTGGTTATGTATTTCAGTCTTCTCCTCACAGACACTTTACAAGTAAATGGTATGTCTCATTAGAAGAATATCCTTACCATAAGTGGCCCCCTTATGTAACTGCAGGGGCCTATGTATTATCTAAACATGCCTTGATTGATATGTATTATACTAGTTTTTATACCAAACACTTTAGATTTGATGATATATACATCGGACTTCTAGCTTATAAAGCTAAAATTGAGCCATTAAACTGTGATGAATTCCATTTTTATAAACTTCATTATAATAAATTAAATTTTAAGTATGTTATTGCATCGCATGGATATGGAGATCCTCAAGAATTATTGCAAATTTGGACTGAACAAAAGAGCTTAGGAAATGCTTAATACAATTTGGAAGTTATTTATATTTTTATTTTAAATGTTCCTTGGTATTTGTTTACCAAAAAAGTCAGGTTGATATAGTTGGTGTAATTGATTTTTTTTCACCATGTTTCCTTAATTATGTATTATTTTATTGAATACAATAATTATGTATGTCATTTACAGTATTGTTCATTTTTTCAAATTTCTTGACTGAATGCTATTTCAAATAGTACAAAATAAAGATATTTATTATTGCATTAATCTGCAACTTTTGTGTTTCATTTTATTTATTGTGTACATTCCATTAATTTAAATACATTCATAAAATAAAATAGAACTTTGATATGTGAGGAATACAATAGGCTTGCATAAAAGCAAACAATGCCTTATTTTTAGCACCGGTTCTTGCAAAGTTTTCAGGAAATGACAAAATTTAGGAAGGAGAATCCACTTTTTTTTATAAAATTTTCGAAAACTTATTTCCCAGACAACACACCAAATCCCAGAGATATCCACAGAATATCTTTTGTGGATATCCAATATATCCACTGGATATCAGGAATATTCCCTGGATCTAATATGGATATCCAAATGTCCGTCTATATCCAGAATATAGAAGATATTCAGCAAAATATTTTATGGGTATCTTTAGTAGAGGTTCATTCATAAGTAACCAATTATTGAATAACGTCGAAAGAAAATAGCAGAGATAAAAAATATTTTCAACACTCTGCCTTTGATTTTGCCCACTAAGGAGAAAGTCATCCTTATTAGGACTCTTTAGCAATAAATGAAAATTCTCGACTCCAGTCTCTAATGGAGTGATAAGAGACATATTTCGATCGAACTCAATTACTGCGGGTCGAGCATGAGTAGATGCGATAGTGGTATCGCCATCTATACTTAGTAAGCAGTAAGCAGAATCAAATAACATCTAGTTACAGAATACTTTATTATTATTATTGTGTGATCTAGTGGATATCCACGATGGTTTGCGTTCGCGCCTAGACTTTGATATATTTAGTGGATGTTCATGGGATATTGAATACACCTTAAAATAATTAATTTTAAATATCTGAACGGTACTATTAGCCACAATGGCGTAATTTTTTAATAATTTGCTATATAATTACTATTATTTATGGACATTTGCAAGTCTATAAATTACATTTCATGGATATAAAATAGATATCTACCATGGACTGGACATTCAGTGGATATTGGGATGTTCAGTAGATATCCAAAGGATTTGGTGTGCTGTCTGGGTTATTTTTAAATGCAATTTAAAAAAAAGTCTGTTGGCACATCTTTTATGTAGCGCCCCCTGCACTGTACCTCGAGTCAGTTTGACATGAGATAGTTCTTGTTTTGATGAACTTTCATTTTGTCATTTTGACATACTCTTCACACTTTCACACAATAGTCTGTGAAGAGTATTTGCCCCGTTTGAGAATCCACATCGGATGCATTTTTTACATCTTGAGCGTTTTTTTATCCACATCGGACACATCTGTCCCATTACATTTACGTATACTGAATCACATATGATCAAAGATTTACTACATCTCGGATGCATCCGATGTGGATTCTCAAACGCGGCAATATTTGTGTGTTTTGCTAAATGGCCTTGATCTCGGATCGTTTGGCCAGAGCTAATGTTATTAAAACGAATCTAAACCTATTTACAATTTTAACAAATTACTACAATACAAATATTTTTTTTTTGTTTTTATTGTTTTATTTATATATGTACCTATATCTGTATTTTTTATATATCATGATTCATTTTTTTCAAATGTTTATATATAACGTAGTACAGTTTTACATTTTTTGAACATAAAAGTGCATCTAAGTTGGTGGAGAGTGTTCTCAGACAACACACCAAATCCCACAGATATCTACAGAATGTCTTTTGTGGATATCCAATATATCCACAGGATATCATAGATATCTCGAGAATCTAATATGGATATCCAAATGTCCGTCTATATCCAGGATATAGAAGATATCCTATGGATATCCAGCAAAATATCTAATGGGTATCTCCCAGACAATACACGAAATCCCAGGAATATCCACAAAATATCCAATATCCAGTGGATCTAATATGGATATCCAAATGTCCCTCTATTTCCAGGATATAGAAGATATTCTATGGATATCCAGCAAAATATCTAATGGGTACCTTTAGTAGAGGTTCATAAGTAACCAATGGATATATCCTATGGATCCAGAGTGTACATTCATTATTTCGAAAATTATATGCCTATAGGGTGTCGTATTTAATGCTTCATTATTTTTTTTTTTTTTTGGAAGATAAGTGGAACAATGTACTGTTTAATCGAAAAACATTCCACATGAAGAAAATCAGCATTTCAGTAGCATAATATCGGAACGCCCTGTATTTTAAATTTGGTATACACCCATACAAAGTTTTCTATTCTAGTGTTAACTATTTTTGATGCTACACAGCATAGGTGTAGCATGTAGAGTAGAAAGAGTATCAACATTTTATTTTTACAATTAAATATACACCTTACCTAAAAAAACACCAAAATATTGAATATGTGAAGTAAGTTTTAAATTGAATGCAACACACGAGTCATCTAACATATAAGCATCTTACAAATAAATCTTATTCTTTATTGTTGTTATAATAAGTATAGTTAGATAAAACAAAGAAAAATATTATGAGCAGGCTAAATATATTTAAAAAAAGTAAACTATAGTATATAGTACATTATATACCTAGGGTGAGAAGTGAGCTATTATTTACCGAGCACTTTTATATCCTGAGGCGCGTAGCGCCGAGGGATATAATGTGCGAGGTAAATAATAGCTTTCTCAGCCGAGGTATATATAGAATTTTTTTTACTACTAACATTAATGTATTAGCAATTTTAATTTTGACATAAGTAATTTCCTAACAATTTGTTAAATATTTCGAAATATCAAGCAGACTGGAGCGTGTTTCTAATCAGACTGGCTTTATTTATGTAAAAATTTGGCATGTGTCAAATTTTGGTATGATTCTAGGAAATATCCCATTGCATTTTTGATATTTTAATGACATGGATTTATTGTTATTAATTAATAATTTTTAAAGCCGGTGTTGAATTTCCTAGTTAATATATATTTTTACTGTTTACACTGATATATATTTTTACTGTTTACACTGATATATATTATCATATTTGATTTGATTAGATTTGATAAACCCAGCTTTAGTTATTTCCTACTTATTTTTCAAATATTTCAAAATATCAAGTAGTCTGGGAGTTTAGTTGTCAAATTTACAAAATGAAACTAATGAAATTTAGTTTCATTATTTACCTAGGTTTTTTTTTATTATCATTATTTACCTAGGGAGAGAAATATTACTTCTCATTAGAGGAATGGAGTAAATAATGGTGATTTCTCATGTTAGTAGTAAAAAAAATATATTAAATAACATATTACATTTAAGCTGACGAATGAACATAGGACCCTCAGTCAAGGAAAACCTAATCACACACACATTATAAATTGGCGCCGCAATTTCAATGGAATTTTCTTCCTGAAAAAAAAAAGACGTTCTGTTCTAGAATTCCTCAAAAAGTGAAACTGAAAAAAAGCCTTTTGTGCAGATTGTCACTTATACAATAGATAACAGTAACTAATAATATAAAAGGGCTGGATCTGTGTATATATTATACTTATTTATCTAAACTGTTGGTCCAGAGCTAAACATAACCTAACCTTACTTGTTAAATTATTCATGTATGCTATTAAATACAAGGCAGATGTAATAAGATTACCTTAACCAGTGAAAAAAATACCTCTTTCTAATTAATTATAACAACCATTAAACAATAAAAACCAAACCGAAACAACATTAATCAAACAAAATAAGTAGGTATATATGAAGTTAGGTAAAAACGACATGAATTTCTACTTGTGAATTACCTAAAAACGACACGGATTTTAACGTACATTGCATACAACCTACTTAATCTTAATAACGTGAATTTAACCATTGTCTTATTTAATTAAAGCTATCAACCTTTTACACTAATAAATTTAAGTTTTAAAGCTTACTTACCTCCTTTTAATCCAAAATTATCAAATGAAACTCATGCACACGACACAAACAAAACGAAAACAAACTATAAAATGGCCGATGGCACCTGCGAGGGTAGAAAATATCCGCGCCTGCGTTCATTGCCAATATTATTTATCTAGCGGATATCTGTGGGATATTGAATACAACTCACTAATTTTAAATTTCTTTAAACCATACCTATATACATGCTTTCTTAGTTATCACATGGCGTAATATTTAAGTAATTTAATAATTATTACATCTAGTGGATATCCTCCATGGTTTGCGTCGCGCCTAAACTTTCATATATTTAGTGGATATCCATGGGATATTGAATACATCTTTAAAAAAATTTAATCTTAAATATCTAAACGGTACTATTAGCCACAATGGCGTAATTGTTTAATAATTTGTTATATAATTACTATTATGTATGGACATTTGCCTGTCTATATATTACATCTCATGGATATAAAATAGATATCCACCATTGACTGGACATTCAGTGGATATTGGGATGTCCAGTAGATATCCAAAGAATTTGGTGTGCTGTCTGGGCCCAGACAACACACCAAATCCCAGAGATATCCACAAAATATCTTTTGTGGATATCCAATATAACCACAGGATATCAGAAATATTCCGTGGATCTAATATGGATATCCAGAATATAGAAGATATCCTATGGATTATATATTATACAATACGAGAAATCCCAGAGATATCCACAGAATATATTTTGTGGATATCCAATATGGATATCCAACCAAATGTCCGTCTATATCCCAGGATATTGTACTGGATTAAAAACAGTTTTTGGTTGCTTTTAAAACAGATTCGGGTTCTTTTAAGAAAACAAATATAGTGCGGAATATTTTCTATTAAATGATGAGAGTAGATATATATTTTGTGGTTTTAGATAATTAAGCGCAAATGGATTATAAACAGGTGAGTAATTATATACCTTAATTATTATTTGATATAAATATAAATGATTTTAGGTAGTTTGAAAAGCAATTATAAATCGAAGATATTCTGAAGATTTAAAGGCTTGAAGAGCTTGAAATACATTGAATTAAATTTTAGTAATTGCTGTAACAACCTACGGTAAGATGTAGTTTATTTCTAGAAATAAATAGTTAGTAAATAATATTAATAAAATTAGATTAAACAATAAATTTTATAAAATCAAAGCAAATTATATTAAACGTCACCAATTGGGTGTAGAGACAAGTGCATAAAAAAAAAATGATTAGGTAAAGATAAAGTTGGTATTTAAATATTCTTAGCTGTTTTTTTCCAGGTCTTCTGGCTGTTAACCATGAGTCGAGTCTCCAGTTATCTTAAATCCAAAGAGATGGACTGGTTGGATTCCTCCACTAGTTCTATTTAATGTCTTTAAATAATTCGGTGTCTAGGAACCTCCAGGTTCCAGACTAGATATAGTAAATTCAAAAATTAATCTTCAGGTTGTAATTTGAATGGGAATGAGATTGACAATCAGCATAAGAGTGAGAGTCTGCATAAGAGTGAAAGTCTGCATAAGAGTGAAAGTCTGCATATGAGTGAAAGTCTGCATATGAGTGAAAGTCTGCATAAGAGTGAAAGTCTGCATATGAGTGAAAGTCTGCATATGAGTGAAAGTCTGCATAAGAGGCCTAAAAATATATTGCCAAAATTAGGATGATAAAATGTTTAATAATATTCTTTTTTTATAGGGGTTATTCCTTAAAAACTCACCTTGGATGATGGGTGGCCACAAAGGGGCTTCAACTGAAGTTACTATAAAAAGTTGAAAAACTCTAAATATTCGGAACTTTTATCCACAATGGTGAGATTATTGTTCAGTATTATCACAAAATCTTTTAGTTCACTAAATATGAGGTTCTTCGAAGAAAATCCGCAAAATGCGGGCACGCTTCTTTCTCAGAAAATGTGCTCAATGCAAAAAAAAGCAAGAACCACTTTTTTTGCTAATATTTTGCCGCGAAGTTTTAGGAATAAATTAATTGTTTTAGTTGGTATCCTGTTTTCTTCTTTTAATTGATTTAAGAGAAATTACTGTTTTAAGAATAAATGACAAATTAGAAATTAAGAGAAGAAATGTGGAAGAATATGACAATTCTTAGACAAGGTTATAATAATTGTTTGTTTACAATATTTGAATATTTTTAATTATTATTTTTTTTTTTATTTTAGAAATGAAATATGGGGAAACTAACCAGCCAAGATCATTGGATTCTTAACGAAAAATAGCATATAAAATTTATAGTTATACAAATTATTTTATTAAATAAAGTTCATTTGTTTTGTTTTGACTCTTGAATCGCATCGAGGTATGAAAATAATTAAATTTAAATATTTATATGATTGAAAATATGATAGAATCATAAAAAAAAGGTAACTAATGTAAATTTTAAATATATAGCTTAGTAAGGTACTTTTAGCCTGTAACAACACCACCCCTTCCTAAATAAAGTTTCGAAGAAACTTTTAAAATATCCGCCTAAAATCTAATTAAAAAAAAATACAATAAACTTAAGCTAAGAGTCCTTCATCATCTGGAGGTTTGGATTTAATATCCTTGGCATTCCAAACGCCTGCAGTTTTTCCTTTATCGTCTACTAACTCATACGACCAAGGGGACAACACATTATGGACTCTGAACGGTCCTACGTATTTTTGAGCCAGTTTGGCACTGAAATACTTTGAAGCATCTGACTGAACGTAATTCTTTCTATATACAATATCTCCTACATTGTACTTTTCATTTCTGTGGCGTAGATTATAGGTTTTACTCGATTTATCAAAAGCAATCTTAAGACGCTTTTTAACATCGGAAAACAATTTACCTAGTGCTTCGGATTTATCGAATTTTACTGTGGATGATGGCTGTTCAACGGAAATGGGAGGAATAATGTCTGAACCATTAAGGATAATTTCTCGTCCAAAATTTATTAGATTCGGAGTAACTCCAGTTACATCGTGTTTCGACGATCGAATCGCACACGTAATTTTTGGGAGAAGTAAATCCCAATGGCGCTGGTCTTCCGAAACGTAAGCGGTTAGCATTGTCTTGATCACTCTATGAGTTCTCTCAACTGGGTTTGCCTGTGGATGATAGAGTGCTGTGAATTTTATTCCTACGTTATAGCGGTTCATGGTTTCCTTGAATAGTTTACTTACGAATTGAACGCCGTTATCTACTATAATTCTTTTCGGAACCCCGTATACCAAAAACACTTGGTTTTCTAAAATGTTTACTATGTTAGGGGCTGTCGCTGATCTTAGTGGAAAAGCTAATAAAAATTTACCAAAGCAATCTAGGATAGTCAAAATATAAGCGAAACCGGTAGTTGTTCGTGGAAGAGGACCAACCAAGTCGCAACTTATGAGTTCCCAAGGCCTTGACGCGGTTACTTGAGCAGAAAGCATCTGTCCAACAGGCTTTTTCTGTTCAGGTTTAATACGTTGGCAGGTAGAACATCTACGAATATAGCGTGCTACATCGGATCTTAATTTCGGCCAGTAAAATTTTTGACTTATCCTTGCGGTTGTTTTAGAAACTCCCATGTGTCCGAAAGTCGGAGGGTCATGATGGTCTTTAATTGTTTGACTTCTTTGGTCGCGCGGTACAACAATTAACCACTCTGAAAGGTCCAAGTCAGGGTAACGCGTTTTCGTATGTCGATAAAGTTTACCTCCATCCAACATCCAAAGTGGATATTTACTTGGAGAATCTTTTACTCTACGTATCATGTCAGAATACCAACGATCAGTTGTAATGGTTACCGTATCTATAGATTCCGAACCTTCGAGATCTACACACGGAACCACTCGTGAGAGGGCATCAGGCACTAAATGGTCCTTTCCCTTTCGGTGAACGATTTCAAAATCATATGCCTGGAGGCGTAATCCCCAGCGAGCAATACGACCAACCGGATCTTTAATGCTAAATAGCCATTTAAGGCTATAATGATCGGTGATAACTACAAATTTAGAGCCTTCGAGATATGGTCGAAGTTTTTCTATCGCAAATAGTACCGCAAGACATTCTTTCTCTGTGGTAGAGAATTTTTTCTCATTTTTAGTTAAAGAACGACTTAAATAGGCAATGACATGGTCTCCATCGGTATGATGTTGCGATAAAACTGCTCCGATCCCGTAGTCACTTGCGTCTGTTTCAACTATGAACGGTAGTGAGAAGTCAGGGCACGTTAAAATCGGCGCTGATACAAGCGACTCTTTAATTTTATTAAGAGCCTCATCACAAGATGAAGTCCACTGAAAAGAGACATTTTTCTGGGTTAGACGAGTTAACGGTGAAACTATAGACGAGAAAGATGGGATAAATCTACGATACCAAGATGCCATACCGACTATTCGTCTAACTTCTACAACGGTTCGAGGGATAGGAATTTTTAAAATGGCGTCGATTTTATCAGGGTCTACTAAGAGTCCAGATTTATTTACAACGTAACCAAGATATTTGAGTTCAGGGCGGCAAAATAAGCATTTATCCCTATTAAGAGTAAGACCTGATTCTAGAATGCGATTGAGAACAGTTTTCAGAACTTCAATATGCTGCTCGAACGTAGTCGTACAGATAATGATATCGTCCAAATACACAAAAGTATATTTATCTAATTCTGGTCCTAAAACAGTGTCAATGGCTCTTTGCCAAGTGGCGGGAGCCGAATGAAGACCAAACGGCATTCTACAAAACTGGAAAAGACCCCTATTGGGTACAGTAAAAGCCGTTAATGATCTTGATTCCTTCGCCACTGGTATTTGCCAGTAAGCTGATTTTACATCCAGTGTAGTTAGATAACGCGCGTCTCTGAGTTTATCTAGAATAGCTGACACATAAGGAATGGGATATGCATCGGGAGTACTGACGGAATTTAGTTTTTTATAATTAATGCAGAACCTCCATTTGTCTTTCCGGTTCACCATAACGATAGGTGACGACCAGGGAGAAGATGAAGGCTCTACAATCCCCTTCTTTAACATTTCATCGAGCTCAGTGTTAACAACTTTTTGTAAGGCCGGTGATAGCGGGTAGTATCTTTGTTTGATAGGTGGTGAGTCAGTGCGAATAACGTGTTCGACTGTTTTAATGCATCCCATTTCTCTATCCCCTATTGTCGCAAAGGCTTTATCTATAACAAGGTTGAGACGAGTCCTTTGCTCTTCAGTTAAGGAATCGAGGTCTTGAATACCAGGAGTTTGAACACTTCCGATAGTTTCACTATGACAAAATTGCCATTCTCCTTTAAACAAATCCGGTACAATATTCATAGAGGTCCAAAAGTCAATTCCGAGAATCAAAACTTGGGAAACAGAAGGAACGACTAGAATATCTAAAATACGAATTCTGTCTCGCAATCGTATTGGTACAGTGAGAGTGCCAAGGCTGTCACATGACTGTCCAGATGCTACAACACAAGATATCTTGTTTGAGGAATTAACTCGAACAATATCTTTAAATATTTCCCAACCAGGTCCTCCTAAAATTGTCCTAGATGCTCCGCTATCGAGCAAACCTAAAACTTGTTTTCCTAAAATTGAGACCATTAGATAGGGGCGCTGGTCACCTTGAGCGTGAGCGAGGATGTATTCAAGAATTACTAAATTAGATGAATTTATGGTCGTCTTAGGAGTCTCTTGTACCTCTTCCACCAGTTGACCTACTGAGTGGAAGGAATCTTGCCATTTTTTGAACATCGAGAGCAAGATTTTGATGTTACGCCTTCAAGGCCACACTTAAAGCAAAATAACTTTTTCGTTTGATTGCAATTTCGAAATTTATGTTTTTCTGAGCCACAGTTCCAACAAATTGGTTGAGTTTGTGCAGCCGTCACAGTATTTCGGGAGTGAACTATTTCAGCTACAGGGAAAGATGGATTGATCGATTTCCTGTATGCCAACTCAGGTTCCACTAGCGACCTAACATTAGAAGGGGGTGGGCAATATTGTCGCACCCTCGATTCAGTCTCTTCTATAGACTTACCAAAATTACATAACTCAGAAATGCTGTTTACGTTTTTAAGAGAAAGAGCCGTCTGAATATACGGAAGCATATTTCTTTTGATTAATTGCACACGGGTTTGTTCTGATGGTGGGATCTCAAGTTTTTTGAACATATTTTCCATCACCGAGATGTAATTAATTACACGCTCCTGTGAACCTTGTGTTCTCCGCCTTATTTCTTCCCAGAGAGCAAACTCATAGTCGTGAGGCTGGAATGCGACTCGTAAGTTGGTGACTAACTCATCCCAGGTATGGAATCTTCCCATCCTATACCAAAGGAGAGCGTCTTTCGTAAATAATTCCGGGGCCGAGCGGAGTAGACGTTCCTTAGAGACACCTCGACTTAACCTAAGTTCTTCTAGTCTCTCAAGGAAACTATTCACGCTAGAAACCCCATCATATTGTAACCTCCATCTACTGATATCAAAATTCTGAGACGTATTTTCATAAAAATGAGAGTTGTGGTCAAAAGAAGGGTTATTAAAAATAGGTGATTTATGGTCTAATTCCATATTTTTAAAAGAATTACAGAGATTAGGTGAATAAAAAGAAAGATTAGTACGTTTGCTAGGCTTAAAAGTATCGTTAGAAAACGAAACACGACGAGTGTCTGTAAAATCTTCGGAAAATTGATTATACCTTTCATTAGAATCAGAATACATGGAAGAATTGGCTAGATTGGAAAAGCGATCAAATAATTCGGAATTCAAAATGGGTTCTTCTAGATGGTCCGAAGTAGTTGAATTGGATGGGGAATATAATCTATTTAAGTCTGCTGATGATGATTCTCTATTTAAAGTAGAACTATGGCCATGTTCGAACACTTGCCTAAGAGCTGAAACCCTACCGGTTTGAAAAGCGGTCGATACCTGTTTTGCTTCCTGTAGCGAGGCATTCAACAAACTTACATGTCTCACCCTATTATTTATACATCCATCTTCGTTATTCTCAGCTTCTATTATTGATCTAGTATGCTGTGGTCCTACAATTTCTGGTAGTAACGGTACTGGTGTGTCCAATAATGACAAATGAAGATTCGATGTAGATTGATCACTTTGTTCAGAAGTTTCATACGCTGTCTTTAGTTCGATTGATAATTGATTATGCAAATTTAACAAGGTAGTTAATTTCGAAGTAATATTTGCGTCATCGCATTGAAGTCTGATAAGACGTAAGTTTAAATGAATTAATCTAGCTGAAATTCTTTTATATTCATTTACTCGGTTAGATGAACTAAAGCATTTTATACTATCCTCTAAATCTCCTAGTTTTCCCGAACAAATTGACATTTCGTGCAAGGGATCTAAATTTACTGCACAATGAGAAGACCTTATCCCTGATCTTTCCTCCTTAAGAGCTTCACGTAAAACTGCTCTTTTTCTATCTAGGGTACCCTCAACAGGTAAACCTCTGATAGAAAGTTCATATGTGACTTCGTCACCTAAAAGTCTGTTTACTTCCATAATTAAATTTATTTAATCTATACAAGCTTAAAAGTACACGGCAGTGCAACCCTACCCTTCGTTAAAAAAAAAAAGAAAAAAAAAAGAAAAAAAATCCTTAAGTACCTAAGTACGGCTTTGTCACTAGAAAATCTATTTACAAAAAAAACAGGTAGTGAGAATTCCCGAAAATAATGACTATCCGTAATGTCGGAAAACAAGATTATAAAAACCGCAAAGTAATATTAACTAGCATTAATAAAGAAAAAGTGCGCTTTTGCAAAGCTACTGCGCATTCAGTTTTGCTTCAATAAAGTTACTGCGCATGAATACACTTACTGCGCATCCAAATTTACTTCAGTAGAGTCAATGCGCACAAATACGCTTACTGCGCATCCAAATTTGCTTCAATAAAGTCAATGCGCACGAATACGCTTACTGCGCATCCAAATTTGCTTCAATAAAGTCAATGCGCACAAATACAATTACTGCGCATATATTCCTACAACCTATTGTACACCCAAAATGTACTCTGCCCAAAATATCAAATAATTAATCCTAAGTTTGTACCTATTACTGCGCACGTAAATATCAAATTATTCCTAAAAAAAAAAATCTACTGCGCATCAATGATACATTTAAAAAAAAATCAATTCATTTCACCAAAAGATGAATATAATAAAAATTAAACAAAAGCAGAGTCAAATCAAACCAAATAAATCGTAGCTAATCGTGCTCAAAAAAAGAATTATCTCTTATCAATAAGATAATAAATTGCTTCAGTAGCGACTCAAAAAAATATTATAGTTAATTTAAATATCTTAAATTCGAACCAAAATATTTAATAAAATATCAAAATATTTAATAAAATATCAAAATATTTAAGAAAATATTAAAATCAACTTATTTTAATACTGCAAATGTACAATATGCATCTATCATAATATGATTTAATATCAATTTTATTTTCATTCAATTCAAAATAACCAATGCTGTTGGTAAAAATTTACAAGATTCGATGACGTCAGAAGAGATGGATCGTTTATTCTACTACACGAAACAGCTGCTTATAAATCTATAATGATGGCAAACCTGTCTATCACCTATCAATTTTATTGTTTTATGAAATGTCTGTCAAAATTTTATTGTCAACGTCGACTGTCGACACTTGACGTTTGAAGGTTATGTGTCACTATACCTAACAAAATCAAAACAATATGACATAAAAGTATATAGAAATCACCACAAATGCTTTGAAATATATTTCCAACCCTTAAAACTAATAGAAAATTGTGCACTATAAATAAAAACACGTTGGGGCCATTTTGTACTGGATTAAAAACAGTTTTTGGTTGCTTTTAAAACAGATTCGGGTTCTTTTAAGAAAACAAATATAGTGCGGAATATTTTCTATTAAATGATGAGAGTAGATATATATTTTGTGGTTTTAGATAATTAAGCGCAAATGGATTATAAACAGGTGAGTAATTATATACCTTAATTATTATTTGATATAAATATAAATGATTTTAGGTAGTTTGAAAAGCAATTATAAATCGAAGATATTCTGAAGATTTAAAGGCTTGAAGAGCTTGAAATACATTGAATTAAATTTTAGTAATTGCTGTAACAACCTACGGTAAGATGTAGTTTATTTCTAGAAATAAATAGTTAGTAAATAATATTAATAAAATTAGATTAAACAATAAATTTTATAAAATCAAAGCAAATTATATTAAACGTCACCAATTGGGTGTAGAGACAAGTGCATAAAAAAAAAAATGATTAGGTAAAGATAAAGTTGGTATTTAAATATTCTTAGCTGTTTTTTTCCAGGTCTTCTGGCTGTTAACCATGAGTCGAGTCTCCAGTTATCTTAAATCCAAAGAGATGGACTGGTTGGATTCCTCCACTAGTTCTATTTAATGTCTTTAAATAATTCGGTGTCTAGGAACCTCCAGGTTCCAGACTAGATATAGTAAATTCAAAAATTAATCTTCAGGTTGTAATTTGAATGGGAATGAGATTGACAATCAGCATAAGAGTGAGAGTCTGCATAAGAGTGAAAGTCTGCATAAGAGTGAAAGTCTGCATATGAGTGAAAGTCTGCATATGAGTGAAAGTCTGCATAAGAGTGAAAGTCTGCATATGAGTGAAAGTCTGCATATGAGTGAAAGTCTGCATAAGAGGCCTAAAAATATATTGCCAAAATTAGGATGATAAAATGTTTAATAATATTCTTTTTTTATAGGGGTTATTCCTTAAAAACTCACCTTGGATGATGGGTGGCCACAAAGGGGCTTCAACTGAAGTTACTATAAAAAGTTGAAAAACTCTAAATATTCGGAACTTTTATCCACAATGGTGAGATTATTGTTCAGTATTATCACAAAATCTTTTAGTTCACTAAATATGAGGTTCTTCGAAGAAAATCCGCAAAATGCGGGCACGCTTCTTTCTCAGAAAATGTGCTCAATGCAAAAAAAAGCAAGAACCACTTTTTTTGCTAATATTTTGCCGCGAAGTTTTAGGAATAAATTAATTGTTTTAGTTGGTATCCTGTTTTCTTCTTTTAATTGATTTAAGAGAAATTACTGTTTTAAGAATAAATGACAAATTAGAAATTAAGAGAAGAAATGTGGAAGAATATGACAATTCTTAGACAAGGTTATAATAATTGTTTGTTTACAATATTTGAATATTTTTAATTATTATTTTTTTTTTTATTTTAGAAATGAAATATGGGGAAACTAACCAGCCAAGATCATTGGATTCTTAACGAAAAATAGCATATAAAATTTATAGTTATACAAATTATTTTATTAAATAAAGTTCATTTGTTTTGTTTTGACTCTTGAATCGCATCGAGGTATGAAAATAATTAAATTTAAATATTTATATGATTGAAAATATGATAGAATCATAAAAAAAAGGTAACTAATGTAAATTTTAAATATATAGCTTAGTAAGGTACTTTTAGCCTGTAACAATATAGAAGAATTCGGATATTCAGCAAAATATTTTATGGGTATCTTTAGTAGAGGTTCATAAAAGTTTATTGAATAACGCCGAAAGAAAATAACAGAGAAAAAATATTTTCAACACTCTGCCTTTGATTTTGCCCACTAAGGAAAAAGTCATCCTTATTAGGACTCTTCAGCAATAAATGGAAATTCTCGACTCAAGTCTCTAACGGAGTCTGATTGGAAAACAAATTTCGATCTAACTCAATTACGGCGGGTTAAGCATAAGTAGATGCGAAAGTGGTATTGCCATCTATACTTAGTAAGCAAAATTAAAAATTACATCTAGTGGATATCCACGATGGATTGCGTTCGCGCCTAGACTTTGATTATTTAGTGGATGTCCATGGGATATTGAATACATCTTAAAAAAATTAATTTTAAATATCTGAACGGTACTATTAGCCACAATGGCGTAATTTTTTAATAATTTGCTATATAATTACTATTATTTATGGACATTTGCATGTCTATAAATTACATCTCATGGATATAAAATAGATATTCACCATGGATTGGACATTCAGTGGATATTGGGATGTTCAGTAGATATCCAAAGGATTTGGTGTGCTGTCTGTGAGGAAAAGATCAAAGACAAACACGCTAGGAATTCAAGGTTATTTACTACTACTACTACTACCCTACTTTTTATATGGGTTCGGACGTTGCTTAAATAAAACAAGTAGAGCATTCAACAATTGCCGCGTTTGAGAATCCACATCGGATGCATTTTTTGGTGACGTGAGATCGAGCAAACCATATCAATGGAGCAAACGAAGCAAAAGGGGCGATAATATAGAGTAAAAAAACAAGACGAGGTACTTTTCAAACGCAGCATAAATAGTTTTTAAGTTAGCTGTGTCCGAAAATTCCAAAGGTGCTTTTATCACCTTAAAATCAAACAATTTTAGCATAAAAAACATTTATTAAAGCCGATTTTCCTACTCGTATAAAATAGTATAAATACATATAACTTTTTCAATAAATAATAAAAACAACAGACTAAAACAAAAAAATATGAATTTGATTATAAAATGTGCATTTTAATTATATTTTCATAGCATTACTGAAAAATTATTTCCATATTGCATACGGACAAAGAGGAAAACAGATTTAATTGTCTGCACTAATTTTCACAATATTGTTAAATGGTATAAATAAAGCAATATTTCTTAACTTCCTAATTCAAAAGGTTCACGGTCACAATTTGGTTCTCCAGGATGATTTATTCACTTTTGAGATTAAAAAAAAACTACAACTAAATATAATGATAACAGTTTGCGTTTAAAATGTATTAACAACTTATCAAATCAATTTATCGAGTTTTGAAAGTTGTGGAACCGCATACATCATACATTTTTAGAAGGTAAATAAAAACATATCAAAAAAATGGCTATAGAATGATCATTTTTATTTGGATCTTTTATAGCATCGATTTTTAAACAAATCTATAAACTGTTTACTATTCCTTTCGATTTCTCGGTACATCTCTATTTACCGTTTTATAGGTTAATTATGACGTTTTACTTCCCTGAATAAATATTATTCTGGTCCCGAAGAAGTGAAGTCAGACTAAATTTGAAAAAAAATATATATAAATGCTAAATAAGAAGTAACACATTTCATAATAATTTTGAGATATTGACGTTTAAAATAATGCAGCTTTATATACGGATAATATATCGGGTGTTCAAATTAAAGTGTTACAGCTAAATACCGCCTTTCATAAAAAAAAAAAAAAAACGTTTTAGACGAAAGTTTTATAGTTGTGTGGGGAAAAATTTTTGGCTAAAATCGTTTTTTATAGTTAACCATAATATGGCCAACTTTTTTTTCGCTCAGCAAAATTTTCAAGTAGCTGTTACTCAAAAAGTAAAAGTCCAATAAAAAAATATTTCCCTCAAAATTTTCTTATTTTTTTATGTACTTTAAGAATATGCAAAAAAATATGGGGTTCCAATTTAAAAAAAACAAAGTCCACCTCGATATGGCCATATTATAGTCAGCTATAAAAAAATGAATTTAGCCAAAATGTTTCCCCCAAAAAACTATAAAACTTTTTTTCCTAAAATGCATATTTTCGGCGGTATTTAACTGTAACACTTTAATTTGAACACCCGGTATATTAATACTGTCTACTGTCCCGATATTCTTCTTAAAAAATACAAATATTGTGTACAAGAGCCCATAAACATTTAGTTGTGGTTGTTTAGTAATACCGTCAAATGCTCTTATGTGACCTGTTGTTATTTACATTGCTCAAAATAAATAATATATATTTCATTCCTGAAAATGGAGCTGAACCTTCCCTCATAAATATTCAGATTTCAAACTAAAAAGGCTGATAAACTTTACTGTTCAATTCGATACAATTCTAGTTTTTTTCCCGAAAGGAATTCCAACGACCTATCAAAATGCTGCATGTGGTTAATGACAGGTTATGATATGACAGCCCGGCAGGCCTGTTGGCTTTTAAAGGATCAATTATATGTATAGTTTTATAGAATGCTCAAAGCGGTTCGTTTTGCGAGCGGCCATATTTAGAAAAATGTGTTTTAAAGCCAATTTTCAGCCTTTGAATATAATAAACAAAACAATTAAGGTAAGGTGGGGTAAGTGCTTAGAGGCATCATAACTTCTATTCGGCGGTTTATTGTGTCTCCATCTATGAGCAAGGGGTGCAACAACATGGTGTCATTTTCTAATGTAGAATGTTTGAGCTCAAATAATTCCTAGACAAGCAGTGGTATCCAAAGAAAGCACATGACAGTGTGGGCACTGAACACAATTTGGTTAATAATTTTTAATCTGCCGTCGTTCTCAAAAAGCAAATTGATTTAATCAATTAAATCGATATAGCAAGTTGAAAAAGTCTTTTCGTAGTTTTGCAAATATTTTTGTATTTTTTAGATATAACCTAAAAAATTTATTTACTAAACAAGTTGCCCCACAGAAATCTCATGTGTGTGCAAGTGTGTAGTAAATAGTATGGGCAAGTGTGTAGTATACTACAACAGCTTTTCTCTGGATCCATCAAAGACTAAAGTGGTGATCTGGAAGGAAAAATACCACTGTACTGATGGCTGTTAGCGCTGACGGAATTAAAGCTTTCCCATTGATCGTGTTTAAAGCAAAAAACATGTGGGATGACTGGATTGCTCCTTCTACAGACGAATGCCCAGGAACTTCATATGCCGCGACTGCCAATGGATGGATGGATTCCCAACTGTTCTTAAATTACTTCGAAAAATTTTTATTATAAGTATTTGTACCTGATCGGCCCGGCTTATATATGACGGTCACGTGTCTCATGTCGATGACAGACTAATAAAAGTTGCCCGCGATAATAGAGTAACAATCCTTAAGCTTTCGCCTCATTCATTTCACATTTTACAACCCCTCTAATACGGTTTGAACTAAATTTTTTAGCTTATAACATACAATAAAACTATATCATCTAAAATTAATGGTTAAACAATGTATTTTTTCTATTTTTGCATACTTAAATTTGATTTTTAGTTTAATTTAGCGATTGTAACTTTTACGTTTCATTATTATTTTTAAATAAAAAGTTTGTAACTCATAGATCGATTTTCCTTTTTTATAAATGTTTATAGTATATTAAACATCGTTCTTTTGAGACTTACACACATGCCCCTGACCTCTCTAAACGCATAAATAAGCAAAATATACAGTAAGTACACACTTGCCCCCACTTCAAGGGGTAAGTGTGTAATACATACCTTTGTGTTTAAAAAAAATAGCACAAAATGAAAAGTTTTAACATTTTAATGATATTGCTACCTACCGCATATTAGGAAGACAACAAGTAACGTACTGATGTCAAGAAATTTAATTATTTTCTTTGGTTGAATTTTTACGAGTACATATAAATAAACTTGCATAATTTTACTAAACTCTTACCCCACCTTACCTATATTTTTACGTCAAGGCATAAGCTTGTTTATTTTGAAAAACATGGAATGATCAATCTATATAACTATATATCATTGACCTGGTCAACTCACCAGGGTTGTCATATCATAACCTGTCATTACCCGGGGAGGAACCATTTTGTTTGGAATGCCTAGTTCTTTGTAATATCTACCCAATACATGTGGGTATAATAACCTTTCAGTACTTGTACGATCCATGGTTAGTTTTAATGTGCGTTAAGAATTGAATTGACTGATTCATGTTGATAAAAGATATATAATAAATGCAACCTGGGGGCAGATTCTCGACTTGTAGGTACCGTTTCCTATAGGAATTTGTGATACTTTGCTATATATAGGAAAATGTCATAAATTTCCGATGAATAGAAAAATGTCAAAAATTCCTATAGGAAAAAAATCCTACGAGTCGAGAATCGACCCCCTGGGGGGATTGAAGTAAATAATTAGAGAGTTGAAAAGGGGTGAAAAAAAGTATTATCACAATTTTCGACGAAAATTTACGTCAAAAAGTTGTAGATCAAGCAAAAACCTACAGCTTCTCTAGGTCTAAGTCAAAATTTTCGATAAAAATGCAAAATTTCATTCGATTTTTTTTTCGTTTTTTATTTTTCATTTCTCCAAAATTAATTTAATTTTGATAAAAATTTGGTGAAAATATACCGTCGTATGTCTTAAATAAGCACATATTTTTTTTTTTTTTAAATAATAAAATCCAAAAGATTTCAAGATATTATTTTTTTTCGGTTTAAAACTTTTTTTTTTTAAGAAATTCTTCAGGTACTTTTTTCGTTTTGACATGAATTTCACAGTGTAAGACCTCGAAGCACTTTTCAAACAACGTTTGGTGTGGGCTACTTGATAATCAGTAATAGGACCACAAGGGAAGGTTTTTGAGATTCATTGCATCCACCCCTAACTTTTTTTAAAAGTCGCCAAGAAATAAAATTGAAGAAATATTATTGCGTGGGTACTTTATGGGACCAAAAGTCGAACACTTTGGTACCAAAATTTTCTCTCTAAAAATTAATTTCAGATGAAATCCTTTTGGTAGGGTATTTAGGACCAAAATCTAAGAGTGTTGAGGGTGTTCACTACATCCCCCCCTTTTCCAAAAATATTCCAAGAGTAAACTTGATATTTTTGAATGTAATAAAATTCAGTTTATAGGATACTAAATTTTAAAATTTTTAAGGTATATGACTTAATCGCTCCCCCCCCCGCCCCCCAAAAATTAAAAAATATTAATTTTATTAAAAATTTTAAAATATATGAAAAAATGTTTTAAGTAATTTTGATAGATTTTTAAGATAAATACAAAAATTTTTATTTTGTTTCCCCCCCCTTATCCCCCTTTTATGCATTGCCTTATATTTTATATTAAAAAAAATAAAATAACATATAGGTAGATTATAATACTTTTGATCTCCCCAGGTTTTGTTCCACACTTTTTCTAATTAAAAAAAAAAAAAATTAAATATTGAAATTTTGAAAAAAAAAAAAGTGATGGCATGTTATTATGTGAATTATTTTAAGAAAAAAATGTTATATGGTGATACCTCCCAAACGCCCTCCAAGTATGAGAAAATTAGGATTTTTATATAAAAATTGGAAATTTATTATAAAAAAAGTTAAATCAGTCAGAGACCCCGCAGGGGTCGCTTTATAATTATCAGCGGCCCCGTAGGGGACGCTTTATAATTAACAGCGACCCCGAATTTTTTTTATTTATCAAAAACTACATGTCAAAACGAAAAAAATGAGTACTTGAAAAACATAATTTTCACAGAATTTCTTTTTAAAAAAGTATTTTGGACCGAAAAAAATTAATATCTCGAAATATTTTAGATTTTTTTTATCTAAAAAAATCGTGATTATTTAAAACATACGAAGGTACAATTTCATTAAATTTAATCAAAATTAAATTACCCAACAAACAAAAAAATGCCGAGATATTACTGGCCTTTTACTGTAATTGAGGAGAAAATAAATGCGACGATTAAAAGATAAAGGCCTACTTTTGGCCTTTCGATAGTGGCCCAGCATTATGTTGCTTGATGATGGCCTTATGAAGGGTAAGTAACTGTATTGGGTAAAAGCATGGTAAAAGTCAAAAGGCTTTTAACTGCCGCAGACCCAACTCCAACGGTCCAGGAGGGCTCCATCCTGCGTTCACAGATGGAGACATCGATGATCGCTTGTTACATACTCAACGAGTGGACATGTACTATGAGGCCAGTCTTGCATTGCTGGTATTCACTATTCAGTATTCATTGTAATTTTTTACTTTCCTATGTGTATACAGATAAGGAAAGTATAGGAATCATGATTTTTTTCGACCTCCAGTTTTCGACGGATTTTTACGTTTTGGGGTCCCCTGAATCCGTTTTGACTATTTTCGGGATGATGTCTGTGTGTGTGTGTGTCAGTGTGTGTGTGTCTGTATCCACCATAACTCATGAACCGATACAAAAAAAAAACACCAAATTTTAAACTTAAGCTTTATTCCAGCCTGCGGTGAACTGATTAGATTTTGGGCAGAGTCGGAACATTTGGGGGAGGGGGGTACTTTATTGGTGGTCATTTTTATATTTTATTAAATATATCCGTTATTTACGTTTGTAGAAGAAAAATTTTCAAATAAAAGTTACTTATAATATTATTATCTATAATTTTTGTTCTATACAAAATTTTCCTAAAATGGTCCGTATTCGAGAAATTTGACAAAATGTAAAAAAAATATTTTTTTATAAAAATTGTTCAAATGAAAGTTGTTTGTAATATAATTCTCTATAATTTTTATCCCATACATAAGGCGGAACATTTGGGGGGGGGTACTTTATGGGAGGCCATTTTTATATTTTATGGAATATATCTGTTATTGATGTTTGGAGAAGAAAATTGTTCAGATAAAAATTACTTACAATATTATCTATAATTTTGGTTCTATATCAATTTTTTGTTAAAATGGTCCGTATTCGAGAAATTTTACAAAATGTAATAAAATTCAAATTTTTAGGAAAATTGTTTAAATAAAAGTTATTTGTGATATCGATCTCTATAATTTTTGTTTTTTATGATTTTTCTAAAATGGACCGTATTGGAAAAATTGAAGGAAAAGTGCTAAATTTAAATTTTTCAGTATTTTCGTTTTCAATGAATATCTACAGAAAAATGTTTCGATTTAGATGTATGTGGAAAATGTATATATTTAGTTTATCCTCTAAACATTTATAGAGGTGCCGCAATAGGTTGTACAAACTAACCGGAAAAAGCCTATAATAACTAGATAGGAAAGTCACATCAGATTTTTCATGTTAATTTAGAATATTTTATGAATAATTTTTTGAAGAAGACATGTTTTCTGTATTATTATATTATATAGCAGAATTAAATAAAATGTCTACAATATTCTATACTAAAATGCCTTCTGTTTTTGTATAGAATTTATAGTTCAAATGGTACTACTCGTCAAAGAGGTACTATCGAATATCCTGCCTGGTCATGTGCCTGATACATGGCCTTTATTCAGCAGTCAGTATTAATATGGTAAAAGGCCAGAAATTTACCGTTAACTTCCCATCAATAGGCCATTAATTGCCAATATATTTATTTCTAGACATTAAAGGGAAAATGGAGGTCTATTAACTGGATTTAATGGCTAAGTGACTTCAGCCCGACTGGCGGCCGTAGTGATCTATATATGCCGGCCTTTTAATTATAAAAATTAAATGGCCATTATTACAACTGGAGGGTAACAGTTATTGGGCCTTTTATTGCCCTATACAAAATGTTTGCTGGGTATTTTTTGAGATATGAAAAATAAGAAACAAAAAAAATCGAACGAACTTTTGCATTTTTATCGAAAATTTTGAGGTTACGTTAAAAGTGCCCTCTACAAAGTTGTAAATTTTTGCTTGTTCTACAACTTTCGCACTATACATTTTTGTTTATGACGTCAACTTTCGCTGGAAATCACGATAATACCTTTTTTTATCCCCCCAGGTTGCATTAATTTTTTTTTACTTATTACATCCCCTCTACAATTTACAGTTATCAAAATCCAATTTTCCCTCTAAATGAATTAATTCGACTGGTCTAATAACTGAAAATATTCATATAAAAATTAAACACGCCAATAATACCAAGAAGAAAAAAAGTAATAGTAAACAGATATCCAATTTTTATATAGTAGAATTGAAGGACCGAGAGGATATAAATAGCATTTTTTAAGTACTTTTATTCACAAATCCCTTCAATCTGTATCCCTTCCATCTGTAACATTAATAATTTTAACAGTATATTAGTTCTAACAACGCAAAAATTTATTTATTAATACTAATCTTCTTTTAATAGTATTCGAAGACTTTAAATGGTAAAAATAAAAAAAACTTAGTACAAGACACCTTAAAAATAATGTATAAATATAATAATTTTAGTATAGGGTTCAGGACAAAAATTCTCACTCTCTCTCTTTTCTGTTTTCTTTCGAACAGGTTCGCAATCTTAGGAAAATTTGGTATTGGGTCATTCTAAAAATTTTATTTCTAGATATAGAGAACTTTTGGACCTTTGCCGTATATTTCAAGACCGTTTTCATTTCTCCCGAAGTAACTATTTTAAAATCATCTAGTATTTTTTAGGAATGTTTTTAAAAACAAGAATGAATTCTTTTGTAAGTCTAGTTTCCAAAACATAAAATGTATTTTCAATTATTATATTTACTTTAAATCTTAAGTACATGCATTTATTAGCGTTACATTAAATATATTAACTTTATTTATATTGATATGACATCTACCTTCTTCGAATACAAATAAATACATTTTATGTTATAAAACTAGCTTCATATAGATTTTTCTTGATATATGTGCAATGAATTACTTCTTCGTTTCCTATTTTCAACTTTTTCCTTCTTCATGGAACTGAAGTAGGCACCCTACGGCTCCAAAGTAACCTTCGTGCTCTAAAAATAGAGCTTTCATTGTGCCATTCGACCAGTAATCCATAGCGTATGCGAGCAGTTTCATGGCTATCGGATTCACTCTCAAAAAGTTCCCAATAAACACCACCTATAAATAATTGTACTGAATTAAAATGATGATCTCATAAAATTAAATACATGTATATATTAAAAGTGACAAGAGACAGCCAAAAACGGATGGCACCAATTTTAGCATTTAACAGAAATAGGCTATTGATTATGTCATATAGAAAGAAACAATCACCTTCTTGGGTTTTAATCCCATGAATGCTATTAAATTAGAGGGTGGAAATTGATGAATATTCAAACGAAACAAAATTCAGCTATAGTTAATACTTAATAGAAAATTTTCTGTAGAGAATGCGATTTCATATCGTAAAGGTACCATTTGGGAACGCGCGACAAGCGACTCGAAACCAACACAGAAGTAAGGCAGCAAATATTGCCATATTAAATCTGTTGTCGTCGCCCAGCTAGCAAGGGACGTCGTTTCACGTCATAATCACGTTGAATTTTGGTCAAATACGTCAATATGATTTTTTGACGCAAAAGTAACGTAATAAAAAAACCTATTTGTGTCATTAATGCACTGCAAGTTTTTGTTATTCATTATTAAATAAATATAAGGTAATTCATGCAACATCGTTTTTTAACGGTCATTGTGACACCAAAATAAGACGTACTATGACGTCATTTAGGATCAGTTTGTCACGTTCCGAAATGAAGCGTTAAACTACTCACGCATACATGTCAATTCTATATCTTCGTTGTTTTACATTCTATTTATTAATAAAAGTATCTTTAGTGTTTATATTAATTTATGATTCTCATTTTAAATATAGATATTTTTTGGAATTTTCCTTTTCATATAAAATTGTAATTTGTCCACACTGTTTAGAAATGTCAGATGTCACGCCATTGTCCAAGGTTTGCCGCATTTGCACTTTTTGCAACATTCATAATAACTAACATTTTATCATTTGATTTTGCATGTTTTTTGAAAGTAAGTAGTTAGGAATTTTAGTGCGATTATTAATGTTTATATTTAGTATGTTTATAGGAATTCAATACGCCAACAAGCACGGCAGCGGAGTATCATTATTCCACACAAAGTGGCTGACATCCCGAAAGGAGGAGGTTCTTGTAAACAACAAGAATCTTTTAAGAACAGCTTAAAAAAAACGACTCCTCAGGAGAAAATTTGACTCTTTTTCCTATTCATAGAACATATTTTACCGAAGGTGTGATTTGTTATATTGTAAAGGTGTCTGTAGATAGCCTAATTTTGTTTTAATTATTAACATAGACAATAATATAAACATACATTTAGGGATTTTAAAACAAAACCGTTTATACAGATAATTCAAACATTACCATAAGATTTGACAAATCATTAAAAGTGGGAAAAAGACATTTGGTAGCTGCTTTTAAAATTTTTCTAGTATCTCACAAATATTATTAATAAATAGATGTAAAAAAATACCTTACTTTTTAAACTCACATATGCAATTGTATTGTCGACATTAAGTGGGGGGTAAGGTTAATTCGTGCAAAAAAAGGAACATTTTTGTGAATTGTTTTGACGACACAGTTAAAATCTGTTTATTTAAACTAATGGTACATTAAAGTATATCATTCAAAGAATATTGGGTCAAATTTTCATGTAGAAATATTAAAAAATACGGAAATGGCAGCAATTATTCGGATGCGTCTCAGAAAAAAGTAGAATTGCGGTGCCCCTCCTAACTCGGTCCTGAATGTATAAGTGCATTTTGGGGTCGGAAAATTTTTCTGAGAAGGAAAAACGAATTTTCCATTTGTTATCCCCAAGAGCGACTCGTACATTTTATTTTATTCTACTCAATATCAATGTACTTTTCAATCTTCTTTAAAGCTTGTATGCGAAAATGGGGCACCTAAATCGGTCACTATATGACGGTCTATTATAGTATTTCATATTTTATTTATTTAAAAAAAATTGTGTATAAAATAATTAATCTATTTTAGATAACTACCAAAAAGCTAGCCAAAAAACAACAAAGGTTCTTATAACATTAGATATAATAAGTGATGATGATGTAGAACTTCCTCCTAAAAGAAAACCGAAGCCATTAAAAAGATTGATAAATTCATTATTGATGACGAACCTATTAGTAAATACTGATTTGTCTAGCATAACTTATGTTTTATTATGAGTAAAAGTGATACTTTTGTAACATTTATTTTATTCCAAACAATTTTTTTCTTCAAATGTCAATAATTGTTTTTCACAATTATTAAACATCTTACCAATATATACCTTGTAAAAAAAATATTTCTTCATTCTATTAACCTTCACCTGTCCTCGTGAGGTACGTACATACCCCACGTTCTTTCTCGTCGATTTTCGACATCTAAATCTTCGCAATCGAAACTCGTAACATCTATCGGTAGTCATATCTGGGCCAGTGGGATAGCGCTCTCAAAATAAATACCTTTTTTTAAAGACCCATGAAAACAATTATTATTCTTTTATATTAATGTAACAGAAGAAGACACAATTAATATTTCAGCCCTTTTTACCTAAAAACAAAAACGTAAAATTTTTTTATGAACGCTGATCTTTTTTTTCAACTCTGACTATTCTACAGTCTAAAGTGGGATCTAAAGAGGATCTTTGAATTTTTTTGAGATAAAATAATCAATATTTAAATTTTTACAAAGATTTTTATCACTGGGGTTCGTACGTACCCCACGACTCCAGGTATGTTACTCAGGATGAGCATGTCAGGTGAAGGTTAATTATAAAAAAAGTCAGGTTAACCTGTTTTAAAATTAACAATTAAACATCACTTTAAAAATTAGCATCATAAATTTATTATTAAAATATTAGGTTTTTAACCTATGAAGAAAAACTAAATTTTGTATGTTAGTTAGGAGCCTCTAGTACTCTTTAGTTAGGAGCATTTAGTACTCTACATATTTAAGTTTCTCATTGATTTCTCTTGACAGGTCTGATTTTATTTATCTTATTTGCGAATAATAAAAAGGTGTGAACCATCGAATATACAATTCTTGTGAGAGCTTAATGATATAAACAAAAATTGGATTGTATTGATAGTCGAACAGTACGGATGTGTCGAGTGATCCCTCCTAAAATTTGTGCAAAAAGAGGCCGAAATTAGAGTTTTTTAAAGGCAAGTGATTATAAACATACCTACTATTTCAATAAGATACATTCAAATATTGACTAAGAATCTGCACTTAGATTGTATCTAAAAAAAGGGAAGTCAGTTTATTAGTACGGGTGATTAAACAAAAAAAACAGAGAACAAATAATGTCTGAAAAATCAGCAACCTTAGAGGATATTTTAAGTGAAATAGTTAAAACTAGAGAAGATCTTAATACTCAGATAGTTCAAGTTAGGTCCGATATTAAGAGCAGCTTAGAAGCGAGTGAAGCGCGAATATTATTTAAAACTGAAAACCTAAAAGAGCGTATCAAAGAACTCGAAAAAGAAAATTTAGGATTACGAGATCAAGTGGAGGTACTCGAAAGAAATCAAAAGAAAAATACCATTCTGATATTTGGCTTAAATAAACCCGTGGAAGAGCGATCCATTTGTCTATTCTGTGACGAGATAGGGAATTTGCTTGATATACAAATTTCAGAAGCGGATATAAAAGATTTCTACTCATTAGGAAAATTACCTGAGAGCCCCCTTAAAGCAGAATTATTAACAAACCATAAAAAAAGATTAATTTTACAAAATACGAAAAAACTTAAAAACACCGGATGGATTATCGCGAATGATTTAACTGAATTACAAAGAAACAATATTAAATATCTTCGTGAGCGAATGAACTGTTATAGAGAAACTAATTCAGAAAAGTGCTATATCAGGGGCGAGAAACTTTTTATTGGAAATAAAGGATATTCTGTTGATGAGTTGGAGGATTTCGAAACTACAGCAAATACAACTTCTCATAGTGCGCCAGCGACCCCCACTCCTGAAAACCTTCCTGATGCTAGCGTCACACGAGAATTGGATAAAGTTCAAGAAAACGATTCATATAAAAATCCAAACTTAGCACAAGGACCTGGATCTAAAAATAATAAAAAAATCCAACAATTACCCAAAACGAATCTAAAAGTTTTGTCAAACATTAAAGGGTCACCTACAACCAAAAATACTACATCCAAACCAGTCGATATCAGGGAGAAACTAAGAAACAGAAACGGATCTACCAACAAGTAAATCTTAATTCTTTTAATTATTTTCGCACATACCTTCCGTACTATTAAAATTCTCTTTTAAATTTTATTTCTTACTTGCTATCTTATCGTGTTAATTGTATGTATTTTTAGTATAAGAACATTTTAAAATACTATTATTATTGTATATATTTGAAAGGTAAAATTTTATTGAAATTGTTCTTCTATCGAAATTAATTAAATTTTATATAGGTACCTATACTGTTTTAACCATTTTAAATCTTTTCAATTTTTATTTTCAATTGTAAATAAATTTTTTAATAAAACATTATATTATGGATCCCTTTATGAGGGACTATAACAATACGAAATTTCCAACTACTGTATTACGAACTGCTGAAGACTTTAATAATAAGGATCACAATAGAACGGGTTTTAGCGTTTTACATCAAAATATAAGAAGTTTAAATTGTAATATGGATCATTTTGAAGCATACCTACAATTATTTAAACAATCTTTCGATATTTTGATTTTAACTGAAACTTGGAACAAATTTGATATAAACTTGTATGCTAAAGAAGGTTACAATATGATTTACAATAATGCTGATTTTAATAAATCGGATGGCACTATTGTCTATTTAAAAGAATCTATTATGTACAATTTTGAAATAAAACAAATTGATCAGAGTACGGTAATAGTTATTGAAGTTATCAATGATAAGTATAAAATGCTACTCTTATGCATTTATAGATCTCCATCCACAAATGAAGAAAATTTTGTTAGGGAACTGTACGACTTTTTAGAAACATCAAACGATAATTACGACTTAAATATCATTATAGGCGATATAAACATTAATATTTTTTCACAAGACAGAGTAACAACGGAATACTTAAATATGTTGAGTGAATATGGTTTTACTTCAACGATAAATAAATATACAAGGGTGCCATCCAAAACATGTATAGATCATGCATTTGTAAAGGTCAAAAATCAAAATTTAGAAGAAATCTGTGAAGCTTACGTTTTAGACAGTAATATCAATGACCATCGCAGTTGTATACTAAAGTTTTTGATGCCATTAACTTCAAACACGGAAACAAAAAATGATAATTATAGAGATGTGATTAATTACAAAAATTTAAAAAATAATTTAATACATTTTAATTGGGCCGGATTGTATTGTATAACTGAAGTGCAACAAGCATGGGATTATTTTCTTACTCATATAACAGATCTCCTAAAAACACATACAACTCGATTAAAGATAAACAAAAAAACAAATAAGAAAAAAAATTGGATTACTTCGAGAATAATAACTTCAATCCTACATAGAGATAAACTCTACAAAACCTATCAAAAAAATAAAGATGAACAATCAAAACAAACATTTATTAATTATAGAAATAAATTAGGTACAATAATTAAAAAATCAAAAATAGAATTTCACAAAAAAATGATAAAAGATAATAAAGATAATCCCAGTAATTTATGGAAAACTATAAACAAAATATGTGGCAAAAACCCCAAAAACAAGAATTTAAAGCGTTATATAATCAAAATAATGAAAAAACCAGTGATAAATCTGAAATAGCAGAAATATTTAATACGTTTTTTTTCCAATGTAGGAATTAATTTAGCTAGTCAAATAATCTTGCCAAATACGCTTCGTCCAATGAGATTTGTATGTTCAAATTCAATATTCTTGAATCCTTCAAATGAAAAGGAAATATTAGAAATAATTAAAAAATTAAAAAATAAAAAAGCACCAGGTATTGACGACCTAATCGCAGAAACAATTAAACAAATTGATTCGGAAATAGTATCCCCGCTAACTTACTTAATTAACATATCTATCGAAAAAGGCATTTGTCCAAATCAATTTAAAATTGCAACAATTAAACCGTTACATAAAAACGGTGACAAATGCACACCATCAAATTATAGACCCATATCGATAACTACGACCTTTACAAAAATATTTGAAAAAATAATTAAGTCACGATTAGAATCATTTTTTGATAAAAACAATACAATTTCACCGAAACAATTTGGATTTCAAAAAAGTAAATCTACGGAGGATGCTATTGCCGAACTTACGAAAGAAATGTATTTAGCTCTGGATAAAAGTAAACCATCTCTGGCAGTGTTTCTGGATCTTGCAAAGGCTTTCGACACTGTTGATCACCAACAGTTATTGGAAGCCCTGCAAGATGCAGGAATAAGAGGCAATGCTTACAATTTGTTTAAAAGTTATTTGTTTAATAGACAACAAAGTGTAAGAATAGATAATACGAATAGCACTTACCAACAAATAAAATGCGGTGTACCACAAGGTACAGTACTTGGTCCTATTTTATTTAATTTATATATCAATAACTTGCTAATAATAAATCATCAGGGTCGGATAATTAGTTTTGCTGATGACACGGTTATTTTCTATTCTGCTGATAGTTGGGAAGAATTAAAAGTAATTGTTGAAAATGATTTAAAATACATATTCGACTGGTTTAATCATAAAATCTTAACAATTAATTTCTCTAAAACATTCTTTTTACCAATAGTTAGCTATGAAAATAATCTACCGGAATATAACAACTTAGTAATCATCAGCAATAATCAGGTGCCTTTAACTATAAGTTCATCAAATAAAACGAAATATTTAGGAATAATTATTGATAGTCATTTGCGTTGGAATCATAATATAAATAACATTGTAAATATACTAAGAACCCTATTATTTAAGTTTAAATATCTTTCCAAAATACTAGAATTACCTTACCTAAAAATGTTGTACTACGCTTTAGTTCATTCTAGAATAACGTATGGAATATTAGGATGGGGTGGAGCCTCAAATGTGTATATGGACAAAGTCGAAGTAATACAAAAATATTTTTTAAAAATTATATTAAAAAAAGAACGCACTTACCCATCTGACCAATTATATAAAGAAGCAGAAATACTTGATCCTAAATAAAACTTTTTCTTTAAAATAGCAAACTATTATTTTAAAAATCAGAGTCTTCTTAAAAATGTAACATAAATATGAAACAAGATCCAAGGAAATGAATAAATTAGAAGAATCAGTAGCCCGTAAAACAATAGGACAAAAAAGCCATTTGTTTTTAGCACCCAAGGTTTTAAATTCACTACCCATAAAAATTAAAAATTCTCTGTCGATATCTCAGTTTAAGACAAGACTAAAAAAACATATACTCTCCATGAATAGAATAAAAATAATCGAATTAACGTATTAACCAGTAACTAAAAGTCAACTATAAAGTAGGTACCTACAAATAAAAAATTAATTTTTTTCTAAAGTATATTTTTTTATTTTTTGTAATAACAATAAAAATAATTTTTATTATTCATTATCATCAATATTATTATTATTAAATATAATTTTTAAGGTTATTATTATTATTATTATTATTATTATTGTTATTATCATCAATATTATTATTAAATATTGTTGCTGTCATTATGATTGTTATTATTATTGTATTTTTTAATAACATTAATCTCGATAATTTAATTATAAAATTATACTTTATAGTATCTTAACCACGGACAGTCTCTGACTTTGTGGACATTTACTGTTTGTTTGTATTTTATATGTATTTTTTCTTGATTATTGTGTGTACATTTTTACAAATAAACAAATTATTATTATTATTATTATTATTATTATTATTATTATTATTATTATATTATATTATTTAATTCAGAGGCGTGTGTATATTTGTGTCTGTCAGTCATTGCTAACTCTATTTTTTTGGCTCACATTTTATTTAAATACTTAAGTTTCTGGTAGTTATGACTATTATATTTTTATTTTAGTAAGAAGAAAATTTAATAGGGATACCATTAACGCTGCTGCAAGCCTGTATGCTCGGAATGATTTGTTGAATATCTGGATACTGTTATATAATCTTTTTTAATTTATGCTTTTTAAGTACATATTCCAAGAAGTTATGTTTATTTAGTAATAGTTCAGGTTAGTATACGTACTATGTTTCAATTCAGAAATTTTATGCAGTAACAAGAATGCAATACCTATTTTTTGTTTTATAAAACATTTTTTAGAAACAATTTTTTTATAAATTAAACATTTTTAAATGAGTATTATGATGTTTCTTTTGTCGTCTAAACACGTTATCTGGTGACATATTTATCAAGTCGCTGTATGACGTCTTTGATCTGTGACATATTGCTGTCATAATCACGTCACCAGCACGTCATAAATTTGGTGATATAAACGTAAAATGTGACGTGTGTTTCACGTGAAAATCACGTGTCTGTGCTAGCTGGGCGGTCTCCTCTACCAAAATTTGTTTCATATAATCAGGGGCGTGCCGTCCATGGGTGCAGTGTGCAATGCACACAGGCGGCCAAAATTTAGGGCGGCCGTAGGCCGCCACAGCAATGATCCCTTCTTGCCGAAAGCGCGCACCGACTAGACTGGCAAAAAAGTAAGGAGGTAGCTTTATTGTAATAAAAATGTTTACCGTTTTAAAATGTGGCACGTGGACCTTAACAAACAAGGGGCGGCAGCCGGCCGCGGCAAGATATGACGATTTAATTACCCACTTCACTTATCCACAAACGACCGGCCGGCGGTAGTCGGTAGTAATGTTCGAAGTCAAAAACTGGCGACTGCTTTGATAGCGTTCGTTAGGCGGTCGCATCAAATGGTGCGGTGGACAAAATATGGGAAAATTATTATTTTTTATCATTTCAAAATGTAATGTTGGCTACCCCTACCTACATTAAAAATAATATAAAAAAAAAGGTTCATCAAAATGCATCTGCATTACTATTGTTTTCTTTGTCTCAATAACATAAATAATACTTATTTACTTAACTGATTTGATTTCTATTTCTGATTTTGATTTGATTGATAATTGATAACTGATATTGTATTTGTATTGTATCTTATGTAATGCGATCGTGAAAAGTGAAAACTTTGCCTATGAAAGATGGTAAGTAATTGTAATTAATTAGTATTATTAGCAATTTTATTTATATTCTATTTTCATTTTTGTTATTATTCAGTGAAATTTAATATAATAACTAACCATTCTTAAGATTTATTTTTGATTTTTGGCATAATAAATATTATTGAAAATTGAAACTTAATTTAATTTCAAACAAATTAATAATCAATTTAGTGTAGGTAGGTATATTAATTCTTATTTTAACCTATATAAATTTTTATTTTGACTAAGGAATACAGGAATAATAGATAAATAGATATTTATGTATGTGTGTTTATTATATTCGCATGTTAGAAACAAATACTTTTAACTTTTACTTTTAATTTTATGAAAATATTGGCATAAACAATTTCAATAGTAGAATAGTATTTTTTAATACATTATTTAATCTTCTCCTTCATCAAAAATTAAAAAAATTGACAATAAACTTTGTAAATTGTAATTTTTTGTTTATACAGTATACATATCTATCTTAATATGGTATACATATCATCTAACACTACGTTTTAAAATTATTTTGTAATATACAGGGTGTTCCAGAAAAGTGTGCCATATCAAAGTTACTATTTTTTAAATGGAACACCCTATATATTTTCGTAATATTGAATTCTCATTGAAGAGCTGATTTCGCAGATACCACATACTTGCGGTCTAAATTAAATATTTACAGAGTTAGGGTGTTAAAATCACCTATTTTTCAACTTTAGGTCAATGTTTTGTGAAAACTGCTGAATATTTGGCAAAACGGCTTACATCTTCCGATCCTAATTTTTCAAGGGCTGCTCGATGGTGCTAAAGAAAAATTAATACAATGTGGTCAAAAAATCAGAATGTGGTAAATTTTTGACCACACTGTATTAATTTTTCTTTAGCGCCATCGAGTAGCCTTAGAAGAGTTAGGATATGTTTGGATTTATGTATAATATGTTCACCTTAACAAATGAGATATTGTTAAAATCATGTAAACATTTGAATTCTCTTTTGACGGATGATTCTCGTAACGAATTTGATATTGATGCATCTGATTTATATGAAGAAATTAAAACACTCAATATTTACTTTGAATCAGCTTCAACTTCAGAAGGTTCTCAACAAGATCCTAAGTTCATTTTGGAGTTTATATTTCAAAATCAATTATTGTCAACTTTTCCAAATATTTCAATAGCCCTTAGACTTTTACTCACTTTGCCCGTATCAGTAACCTCGGTAGAAAGATTTTCTAAGCTAAAAATTATTAAAAAGTATTTGAGATCTACCATGTTACAAGATAGACTCAATGATTTATCTATAATTGCCATAGAAAATGATATTATGGATACCCTGAATTTGGAAGAATTGATTAGGGATTTTTCCGCAAAGAAAGCAAGAAAAACGATTTTTCTATGATTTCTCACAGTAGGGACAATGACAATCCATTTTTAAACTAGTAAAAACATGTCATTCATGTCATGTAAACTTATTATTCAGCTAGTAAATTTACAGCAACAATGCAACAAAAAATAAATATAATTTTGTAGTATATTCATTAATGTTAAACTAACTGATCCGATTGTATTAGATCAATTAGATGTCACTTTGTAATGTTATAACATTTTTATTTTTGTTATACATATTATAAATAGAATATTTTATGTTTTATTCAGTTAATTAAAAAATTACTGTTAAAATTGTAGTTTTTATTAGTGAGATGCAAACTTTCACCTAAATATTTTTGCTATTACTCAAAAATATTTAAATGAAAACAATATTAACTAACTTTATGTCATGTCTTGAATTAAATTTTTGACGAAAGTATTTTGAAATAGGGGCGGCTAAATTTAAGTTTTGCACAGGGGCGGACAAATGTCACGGCACGCCCCTGCATATAATTACATGTGTTCAGACGTGAAGAGACTGTTTTTGGTCTCTCTTGCTGTCGCGTCGCATTTTGAAGTCGGTCTCGGATTGCGAAATGTTCACTTATTTATTTTTATGTAAAAAAATTCATATAAAAAAAGAATTTATTAAAAAACCAATATATCCAATTTTTTATTTTATTTAACCTTTTTGCTTTTTTGCGTTTTCTGATCAGAGATTGCTACATATAAAAAAAGAATAATTTTTCTTTAAAATGGTGGATTAAAAAAGCTTTTTGGATAAAAACGAACTGAGATACAGCCGCTCAACTTAGCTACTTTGTTTTTTCGATTTTTATCGCGTATCCTAGTGGCAGTTTTCAAAACTACTTCTAAACCAGTAGCTGTTGAAAATTAGTTTCATATATACATATAAACTTACCCTGTCGATTCTTTCTTGAAGAGCGCACATTCTCGCTATCGAACCGATGTTGTTGGTGATGGTGACCAGAGTCGCCTTGGCCAGGTCCTGTTTGCTGACTTTGCTTCGTCGCTCCTTCGAATTCATTTGTCCAAAGCTACACAAGGCCGAGAAACTTCAGAGTGTGCACCAATTACGAAAAAAAGCAGAAAAGAAGAGAAAGACGAAAGAAAATTACAAACAAAGCAGGCAGCAAACACTAGGAAATGAGCTCGAGTATGGTTAATCTAATGTGTGCATTACGTTTATTATTTAAAGTACTACTAAATTAGACGAAAAACTACCAACATTATTCATTCCAACGACAAAAAATAACACTTTTTTATTTATTACATTTTTAAATATAACATTCAATAATATTTATTAAATACATAAATTTTTGAATGCATCGTTCAATTTTTTAATTCGGTATTGTTATAAATAATCATATTATTTAATTGAGTTAATTATTGAATGAAATTATAATTTATTCCAAGTGTTTCATGATTCAATTAATTTATATGATTAGTAAAACGTACATAAGAGTCTGCTTGCTAATATGACAAGTAATTGATACGGGTGAGACTAGTCCAACGTATTTGTAATCAAAGATTGACTCATTCAAAAGACAAATCTTAGTTTTAAAAAGATTCAATACATTTTTCAACTTTTTAGACTTATTATTTACTACTAAATTCGACTTTATCACTTTGATTTTTCTTCAATCTATATTAGCGATATTTTCTATTTCTTCCACAAGTACAGAAAAAACACCCATTTTAACAATTTGCAATTGTGACAAAGTCAAAGATTTCTTCTTTTAATCAGGTTTGCTTTTCTTCTCAAAACCTTTCTTATTCTTGTCATTCAGTTGAAATTTAAATTGTTATTTTTCAGATAAGTCCTATCACCAAGATATATAAGAACTAAAATACGAATATCCCCAGCAAAATCTATCTTTTTGCTCATATTTGACATAATTCCATCCAGTTTAGCAACGCATCACTCAATTTTATAGGCCAGTCATTAGAGATAATCAAAAGTTTTCAAACTTTGTTGGAATATTTATTAAATTGAAATCATTGTAAATTTAATTTTGCAACTTTTTCTGAGGTCCGGAACATATTAATAATTCCAAAATATTAAAATTTATTATTACTTTTTTATAAAAATTGTAAAAGTGCTGCAAACTTGAAGCAATATATACTCTATTATTTTCAACATTTTTGAAAGTCTGGATCATGATTTTTTTTTGTTAAATAGTGTTTTTTTTATATCACAGACAAAGAATTGCAAAAGTGCTGCAAACCGATGACATAACTCAAGTTTTTGGAACAGCTATTCCAATTTGCAACCTTTTATTTTGACAGAAATTTTATTTTTGTAAAAATTATAAAATAATTTTTTATTTTCCTCTAATTTTCTTTAACAATCTGGTAAATATGCAACTTCGGACAAATTCCGGAACCTTGAAAAATTAACAAAAATCAAGAATTCGCACCATGACGAATTAATTCAATTTTATTTTTAAAAATCTTTATATATAGAAACTAAAAGAAAAATGTACAATATAAAGATGCATGCGGGGTATTATTTTACTTGTTAAACATGTGTTTTTCATAAATTTATTTTTAGGATTTAGTGGCTCATGTAATGTACGAAATCACTCTCGGCTACCGCAGCAATATTTTCTGCACCTCTTGGCGACGTTGTCAACTACATTAAAACTGTAGGCTAGCTCACGAGCTAGGAGGTGCCTATCATCTTAGGAGGATGCACAATGGGCCTAATGAGGCTTAAGTGCCGTGGGGGTATCCCACCCTACACACGTTACAGATACAGATGCAGATGTACACAACGCAGCTTTTTTTTTTCATCAAAAATTTGAAATATGTGAATCCATCACAATACCTACTTAAAAATATGTCCTTAATACAAAAATTCCGCATAACTACATAAATTGGAATTTTAAATTTGGCGGCATATTTGAATCCATCACAGAACCTACTTAAAAATATTTCCTTGATACAGAATTCCGAATTTGGCTGCACATAGGCCACACCCCGGCTGATGCCGGAGTGTTCTCATTGGCTGGGCACATTTACATTTTAATGTATGCTGTTGTACCTTACTCTTGGCAACCGTGTGAACAGTTTACGCCGACCGTGTGCCGTGTGATTCGTGATTATTGATTACTATTGAACTATATATATTTTACTAATTTTGTATTTGCATTTTGATTGTTGTGTATTGAAATAAATATTATTTGAATCAGTAAAAACATATAACTAGCAAAGTTTACAACTAAGTTTTGACACACTATACAGAATTCCTTCAAACGAAATATAATAAAAAATCTGCAAATTAGTGGAAAACTTCCTATTAGGCCGGTCAATATAATGTTGCTACTATTATATACTTCTACAATTCTACACGTTCAATGCATGAATACCTCAAAGTAGTTTACCTTTAGCTCAAAATAACGAGAATTTTAGAAGTTGTATCATTTACTTGCCATATTACTCGAAAGATTAATTACTATTATTTTCAAAAATTATCGGTATCTACCAGAAAATAGCAACAGGTTATTAATTCAAAACCAGATATGGATTATAATATATACAAGAGAATATTTTTTTTAACCCAATCAACGTCAACTCAAATCAAACACATTTTTTAAACATAAAAAAGTTATTAAAATAAATCTTTTAATATCTAAATTCAATAGTTAAAACGTGCTTTTTTATTCAAATTAATACTATTAGTTAAGCAGTCAAGTGTACTACGTCCAAAAAAATAATAGATGCAACGTAAAACGTTAACTACAGAAGAGAAATATAAGTAAAGCAAATGAAAAGGAGAATTTACAGATACGTGTTTCAAATTACTTACCTACTGGCTACTAGATCGCCAGGAAGACCGAATCTCTCGTAATCGCCGCCATATATATCTCTAACTAGTTTATCGACGTTTCTATTATCACCTTCAGCTGCCAATCCTATTGCCTCTTCGAATGTGTTGCAACCGGTTAATAGGCAACACAGCCCCAGGAATGTACCTCCTCCTAAACTGTAATTAAAGAAATATTTAAACATGCTGCTCTAGGTGCATAATTAGGTACCATTTCCAATAAGTTTTACAGCCGTTTGCAAGAAAGTTAATTAATAGGTATTTTGAAAACAGTTTTTTGTGTTGCAATGTCACAGAACACCTAGAAAAAGGATACATATTATGAACCATTTTTGCGAATAAACTGTTAACTTTCTATCAGTGATTAATGAATTAAGTCCGAAGTCAACTCGTCCCTCATTCACACTCTTATTTTCTAATTTGCAATACATCTGCATAATTTTTGTACAATTTGTACAATTTAAAATTTTTAAAGCCGGTCCTGTTTAGTTTTCAACGCGTATTATGCATGTGCGCGAACAACTTTCAAGTTTTACAAGTAATCAATTTAATTGTGTTTTTTTGTGCAAAATCGAGTGTCATTAAGGCTAAAAAATAATAGATCTGAACAACTTTGATGAGAGTGATGTAAACTATTTTTTCTAATTTTGATATATAAGTGACATATTTTGTAATCGCAGCAAGTGTCAAAACGAACATTATGCAACTAATTAGGGAAAGTTGATTATGTCACTAGTTACGAAATGAAAATAAATAAAATTGTCTGTTTTGGTTTTTAAATCGAAAAATCAAAAAATTGAAAAAAAGGCAATGAATAGTGACATTTCACATTTGACAATTTGACACTACGTTTAATCAAAAAGAAAATAAAAAAATAATCTGTAAATTACGTTTTATTTTTTAAACAATTAAAACCGTTATTGAAAACTGCCCAGAAATGTTGTGGGTAAAATTTTAATGTACTCCTTTGAGGATAACGAGTAAAAACGTTTTTTTTTCAAATACCCGCGGGTAATGTCAAAAATCAAATCGGGAACACTGCACATTATTACTATTGAAAAAAAAAAACAACGTCATAGGGCAATCAAATACAACAATTTTCTGAAATATTTGATTGGTAGTATCTAAAAAGAAAGATGGTGAATCATTTTTTTAACCAAATACAATTTTATAAATAATCAAGTCAAAATTAGAAAAAATCTTGTATGTAACACGTTACATAAATAGCTATTAGACCACTCTTGTTTCAAACACAAATACAATATGTAATACAACTTTGATAAGAGATATAAACAGTTTTGGTAAGACATCATCAGCTTAATTTGCGCAATGCACACTGTGACGTCACAAAGTAGGGCGGGGCACAAGAACTTTCCAATCATTGATATTAAATAAAAAGGAGATGCTATGACGATACTAAAAGTGTCCGCACAGTTTTACGACATATGTCAAACTCGAGCAAGTGGAGTTAGTCAGTTTTAGTGAGAATAAATACCATTTTTTTAAAATAGCGTGACTTAAATGATATAAAAACATTTTCATTTAGTCAATCTTCAAACATACAATTATTAACGTCAAATTAATCAAAATACGAAGTGCGCTCACTTGTCATATGGCAAAATAGTGTTTGTCCTTTCTACATTATTTTATCTTGATGTTTCCAATCAAGCTGTAAAACTTTAAAATTCACCATAAGACAATTTTAATTATGTTTATTTAAAAACCGTGTTTAAATAAAACTGCGAATGTAATAAATCGGAAGTATGTGTGTCAATTCAATGATTATTAAAGAAACACGTCTCCAAGCTCCAGGTAAAACATTTACTATTATTTTTGGGGTTATGTTTATATTTTGTTTTGTTCCAGTTTCTACAAAATAGTCGTGTGTTTTATACCCAACCCTAAAACAGAAAACTGCGTAAATGGATACAATGTCATCGGAACTCTTTTATAGGAAAACCATCAAAATTAAGCTATGACTGAGTTCCATCAAGAAATAGGCTCTTTTGGCAATTATATAAACTACCTAACTTTAAACAGATCTTAGATTGCAGTTGCCAGCCAAGAAAAATCATTATAAAGGGTGTCTAAATTTGATCTTCGGATTTAATTTAATAATAAAACAAAAAGTCCCTGAAATAATATAATATTATTATATTATTTTAAAGTTTAAATGTTACGGTTAATAATGAAAAATGATATCCGGCATGCGACACCTCAGCTTTCTTTAGCATTCTAACATTCTTTATCGTAAAATCCGTCTGATTTTATAAGGTAAGTTTTAATACTAATGTATTGTTGAAAATATATATTTTATACAAGGATTTCTTAAATAATTGTATTGAACATAACCTCAATATCAACAATGGATAACACATGTTCGTTTTATATTAATTTATATATTATTTTTTTGGAATAATATATTATGCTTTACTATGTTTGAATATATTAAATAAGATTTTTCCTTTTCATATTAATTTTAGTCTCTGTAAAATTATTCAGTTAATAGTTTTAAATTGTTCATTTAATAGTTAAAGCATTTTATCTAAATCCTGTTCAAATTTCCTATTTCCTGTCTTAACATTTTAACCCTTTCTTTTTAGCATGGCTATATCTAGACGGTTTATTTGGATTTATATCTAGACGTAGTTGAATTCCTATCAAGAAGTTTTAGGGTTTTTATATCTAGAAGTTTGTTTTGGTTTTGGTACAATCTGAAGACCGTGGTTTGATTCTTCTCTAGAAGAAGTTCGAGTTTAAGTTAGAATACCAAATATCACGAGATCATTCAAGTTGCGGAATTACGAATAAGGATCCCGAATCCCTTTGAAGAAGTTGCCTGAAGATATACCATGCGATAAACATTCCTTATATTACCTCCTTTTAACTAAAGATAAGTACTTTTGAATAAATAATTTAAAATTTGAATTTAGTAAAACTATGTGAATTAGAATTTGCTACTACCTTATCTAAAGCATGGTTTAAATATAATTTATTAGTGGTTAGTGATTTTCTATATTTTTATCACTAATCTAAAGTCAAGTATAGTAAGATTGAAATATAGTGGTGCCCAACTTCTTTTTCAAAGTTATTCGAGTTATTTAATAACCTAACCCACGCCCAATTAATTGAATTCAAACACATTATACAAGTAGATAGAATAATTATTAGAGATCACGTTACAATTAAATTAATGGAAAAAATCAAGCTTAACAAGGGGATGAAAAATCTGATTGAAAATGAGAGTTAAGGAGGTTTGTTAAACTGTGAAGAGTATAATTTAGAATGTCACGCATTATATATCTTCATTCTAAAGGGTGAACCATTAATAAGGGCCGATCTAAATTGTAAATAAAACGCAAACATTTAGGAAATAGTTTTATAGTTCAAGGCAATTATGTGTGAAACAAAATATCGGCCAAATGTTCGCCACGGCTTCGGCGGCACACTTCCATTTGATAGTCGATATTTTCGATGACGCTTAGGCATAATTGAGGTTCAATGTTTTTAATGTGCCGGGTTATCTCATCTTTTAGCTCTTAAATTATTGTAGCCTTATTGACGTACATCAATTCTTTCAAATAACATCAAAGAAAGAAATCCATCGGTGTCAAATCGCATGACCTTTGCAGCCAATTGACATCACTATTCCGTGAGATAACACGCCCATTGAATTTTTCGCGCAAAAGAGCCATTGTTTCGTTAGCTGTGTGGCAAATAGCACCACCTTGTTGGAACCACATATCTTCCAGATTCATATCTTCCATTCCGGCCACAAAAAGTTTGTTATCATCTCGTGATAACAAACACCATTCACGATAACTGCCCGATGATGCCGCCAGCCCATAAACCCCTACAAACATGCACAGGTGTTTTCACATCTCCTTCTGAAATTTGAGTACAATTTTTCCGAATGTACGCACATTTGGTCGATTATGCTGACCAAAAAAATCACGAAGTACACGATATGCATTTTTATTTGAACGCCTATTTTCATAAAAAATTTCAACCACCTAACGCGTTGCTCAATGGTGTACCTATCCATTGTTGAATTTGCCAACCATTGAATGTTAAAAACATTACAAGAAATGCCACACCAAACTTGACGTTTAAGTGTGGTTCACAATTAAAATCGGCCCGAACTGCTGGTTCACCCTGTAGTTTGTATCTGGGCAATGTTATGTATTGTGATGGGACTGATCTTATAAAATAAACATTTTAGTTCACTTGGCTTATTTGCCAGTAAAAGGTATTTAAAAAATATATTATTTTATTTGACATGTGTGACAAATTGTGAAAATGATTAAATTTACAATAAAAACCGAAAAACGGTAGGTTAAGTTTCATATATTTTTTAAACAAAAATCAATGTCAAGCTTTGTACATAACCTGATATATATTTAAAAATAATCTCAAAATATGAAGAAAGGTCAGCAAACTATAACTACGTTTTCAACGTATTAAAAACAAAATAAATATTACATTAACTAAAAATATTCATTAATAGTTGTGGTGCTTGCAAACAGTATGATATTGATAATATCCCACCGTTGGCCGGAATTTTTTCATTTAATTTATTTATTTAAAATTAATTCTGATGCCTTGGTAGGATTCCCCACTCGACCATTCACTGTTGGGTTCTAATTAACAGTGCTGTCCCTAAAGAGGCGCTGGGAAACAGTAACAAAGCCTACACAGAACACGAGGTGAAATAACCTTAGCAGTTGAAGCCGATGACACACAAAAAAAAATAAAAAAAAAACAGCGATATTGGCGGTTGTACAAAGTTTTGAACCGAACTTAAAAACGATAAAATTATTGGAAAAAGTGAACACCCTTTTTAAAATCACAAGCCGCCACTGCTTATATATTGAGTTTCCATATATGCAGATTTCTACAATTTCTTCTATTTATAACATAAAATAATCCATTATAAAATAATGTAAAAAACTATGGTTCTTGTAACTCGGTTGCAAGAATGCTTGTTAAATTTCTCAATAACAAATATAAAATGCCATAACGTTATCACATTGTGCGTAATTTGAGTTGATGTCATTTACGAGGTAGGCGCCAATAATTCCCGGCCTGACAATGAAGGAGGCAAAGTACAACAACAAGTTTTTATTATTTTTCAATGTAATCTCCCTTAACCTCAATGCACTTCTTAGAACGTTTAATTAACAATTCAATCCCTTTAAAAAAATATTCTTTCGGTTTATCCTCAAAATGGGCCAAAACAGCTTCTTGTAACTCAAAATCGTCCCGAAAACGTCGACCGCGAAGGTCCTTTTTCAAATAACTAAACAAATAATAATCGCTGGGAGCCATATCTGGACTATAAGGAGGGTGATCTATATTTTGAAACCGCAATCTAGGATGGCAGCTTGTGTAACGCCAGCAGTATGAACGGGCGCATTGTCGTGCAACAACCGCACGCCTCTGGTCAATTTTGCTCGATATTTTTCTCGAATACATTCCCGCAACTTATGAAGTAATGCGGCATAATATGTGCCATTAACGGTGGTATTTGTCTCTTTAAAATCAATCGGAAGGATTCCTTCACAATCCCAAAAGATCGTAGCCATCACCTTTTTCGTTGATTGGCAAACTCTAAATTTTCGTGGGGGGCTTCACCCTTACGGCGCCACCCCATTGATTCTTTTTTCGACAGAGGATCATAATAAAGAACCATAGTTTCATCTCCAGTGACTATTGTTTCCAACACGGGGTTCGGATCATCTCCACATAGTTCCAAAAACGATCGAGCACACTCGACACGACGTTGCTTCTGATTCGCCGAAAGGTGTTTGGGCCATCATCTTGCACTAACCTTATACATACCCAAATGATCATGGAGGATTCGGCGAACAGTGGTATCAGAAAGCTTTGTCATTTCTGACATTTCCTTGACCTTCAAACGTCGGTCACTTAGGACCAGGTTTTCCACAAGGGCCACTTTGTCCTCCGTTATCACCTTCACTGGCCGTCCAGGTCTTTCGTCATCTTCAAGGCATTCCTGACCCATGCGAAAACGTTTTGCCCATTCCTTCACTACCAAATAGGAAGGCGAACTTTGGCCATATACGCCATCGAGTCTTTCTTTAATAATTTTAGGTGTAAGCCCTTCTTTTGTTAAAAATTTAATAACCGCTCTGTACTCAATTTTCGTCACCTGAGACATTTTCGGAGATACTTTAGTTCAAAATGCTGACAATTAAAAACTATTTGACGTAAGTCGCTTATTTTGTTACCACAGCCTACTAAGATTTGTAGTTATAAAATGTTAAACTTTTATCCTGATAAAATATCTGCAACTATGTCAGGCCGGGAATTATTGGCGCTTACCTCGTATATACACATATCGCCAAAATTCTTGGACCCCCTCGTAAATATTAAAACGAAATGTTTATCATGGGTGCTTTTTTGTACATTTAATCTTTATTTATTTCACCGTTGATACGCATCTAAAAATGTTTACAAAAACAATTTCCCACAATTTAAGGTACCAATGTTTAAAAAGTGGTTCATATCGATTTTACGTGTTTAAGTGATTGTTGAGTTTTTCTTTGCAACTATGCCTGGCAATAGAATTTCAGTGTTCAATAGAGCAATAATAATGGCTTTGTATGACCAGAGTCTGCCGAAGCATCGAATCGTAGATAGACTAGGGATTCCCCACGCTTCAGTTATCTCAATGGTGCGTTTGTACCAGGAAACTAACAGCGTTGACCGGAGACGTGGGACTATGGGCCGTTTGCACCACTTCAACTTACGATTACGGTTTAGCTAAGGTGTATCTTGACTTAAGGTGAACCTTAAGTTTGGTATGTTTTGCATAGGTTTCACTTAACAAAATCTATGCTAAGGTGAAGAACAACTTGGCAGCAGTGTAAAATTTTAGAGAATTTGTATATTACTAATCAATGTCAGTGTCGAATTGTCATCTATTTGATTAAAGTTTGTGTTGTAATTTTGCATTTTGTACTTTAACAGTTAAGATGGAAAATAAAACAAAATTAAAAACTGAAACCAAGCGTGCACCAAACTATTCAGTTAAAGAAAAGAGTTTATTATTAAACATTCTATACCGCTATCAAAACTTTCAAAATATTGCGTTCTGTGATAAATATGTCGAGATATCCCAAAAATAATTAAATTTAACTCATCAAAATCGTCATCATCATCATCATCGAAAATATGTTCCAAAAATTCCATTTATACTTTATTTCGGCCACACTTTTATCTAATTCTAATTATATTATTTTCTATTGATAAACATATTAAACTTGTCAGATTGACGTTAAAAACACGCAAAGTAGAACTTAAACCGATGATACCTTCGGCTTAGTTTCACTATTACTTAAGTACAACTTAAACTATTTGGATTGTGGTCAGAAAATGAAATGTGCAACTTAGGTGATACTCAAAGTTAAGGTTCACCTAAGAGGAAGTGGTGCAAACGGCCCTGCGTCCTAGGGTAATTAATCCAAGAGAAGATTGGTATGTAGCAGGTTATGTACGTCGGAATCGAACCGTAACAGTCTCAGCTGTCCGAACTCATTTTAGAAGAACGTATGGTCGATTCATTTCTAGTACCACAATATGGCGGAGACTTGCTGGAGCCAATTTACGATCTAGGAGACCATTAAGAGTACCCAGGTTACTTTCCAGACATATAGCTGCTCGTCTACAGGCACAGGAACACAGAGACTGGCTTTTAGCTCAGTGGCGAAATGTTATATTTTCGGACGAAACCAGATATGGTTTAATTAGTAATAGTCGGCGACAAAGAGTTTAGACCAGAAAGACTATCTTTTGCAAAAGAAGTCGTTCCATACCAAGGAGGAACAGTAATGTTTTGGAGAGGCATAATACATGGTCGTCGTACGCAGCTTATTCCCATTCCAGACATTATGACAGCCGATAGATACCCAGGTAGCAATGAATCTTGGCTGTGGCTTGGCAAAATGTTGGTTCCATATTTGAAACTTGGACCAATATTAATGACCTGCAGCCAATATTGGCAAAAGAACTTTATGTTATGACTAAAAGATATTGCTTTATAATATTGCCCTTATATTAGTCCAACATATGGTTCTAACGTTTATATTGGCAACACCTATTTTCACAATATTGATCCAATATAATTTATCATTTTTGTTCCAATGTGGGTGAGATATAGTAAATAACGGCAGTTTATTAGATTTTTAATGATTTTCTATTTAGGTTTAATATTTGTTTTATAGATAGGGCCAATCTTGAAGAATTATGTTCTCTAAATGATAAAAAAATAGCAGTTGCCCATATTGGTAACAGAATTCAATTTTATATCAAAAAAATATTTGTTCAAAACATATGATTAATATCAGCCCAACATATTTTTCTAAAGTTCATAGTGGCAATGCCTATTTTTTCAATATTAATCCAATATACAGTATCACTTTTGTACCAATGTGGATGAAATATAGCAAATATTGGTAGTTTATTGTATTTTCTATGTAGGTTTAATCTTTGTTTAGTACATAGTGCCAATGTTGGAGAGCTATGTTCTATCTATAATGTAAATATTGGAGTAGGCTAAAGAATTTAATATTATATTAAAAAAATATTGATTCTAAACATAGGATTAATAACAGTCCAACATATTTTTCTAATGTTAATATCGGCAACGCCTATTTTTTCTATATTAATCCAATATAATTTATCATTTTTGTTCCAATGTGGGAGCAATATAGCAAATGATGGTAATTTATTGGATTTTTATTGATTTTCTATTTAGGTTTAAACTATGTTTTGTTGATATTGCCAATGTTAGAGAGCTATGTTCTCTTAATGATGACAAAATAGCAGTAGCCTATATTGGCAACAGAATTCAGTCTGATATCAAAAAAATATTGATTTAAAACATATGAACAATATCAGCCCAACATATTTTTTTAATGTTCATATTGGCAGCGCCTATTTTTCTAATATTAATCCAATATAATTTACTATTTTTTTGCAATGTGGGTTCAATATAGCATATAATATGGTAGTTTTTTATTGATTTTCTATCAAGGTTTTAAACTTAATTTTTTAGATAGTACCAATGTTGGAGAATTAGTTTCTTCCATTTCATATTGGACAAATAATTCAATTGTTCAATTGTTTGCAAAAAAAAGATTTTTTTCAGTCCATTAAAAAATGCGTTGTGGGACTTGTGGGTTGAGACGAGAAGTCAAATCTTGCATTTTTTTAGAATAACTAAAGAGTTAAATATTCAAATTATAAAAATATAAAGGTAATAATTTAATATGGAAATAGCTGATTTTTAGTTTATGGAAATTTTTATAAATACCTACTACCTATATTAGAAAAGTATTAATTTTGCAAATAAATCCTAATATCAATATATACCTACGAATTTGACCACTACATCATAATATTTTACTCAAACCAAATAAATGTTCTGGACAATTATTATTGTATTAAAATTATAAGGTTTCGAACATTTTACTAGGCAAAAATGTATAAAAACAAACTAGCAGCTAGTCCCAGTTTAACCAGAGCCTAACCTTATCCACCTCTCCGACCTAAGTCACGTGAGTGATCACGAGATCACGCGCGATCCTGCCTCACTGCTCACTGCCTCAGTCTTGTAATATTAATTAACAGATCTGTATGGACGCAGGACACCTCCCGGATACTTGTTTTAATATAAGCTACGAATTTTGTTTAGTGAAAACTGTGCTTTTGAGTGAGGGATGTTTTTTCATAAAATGTAAGTACAATCTTTTTTTGACAATTAACAAATAAGAATTCAAAGCTATGTATTTTGAAATGTTTGCCAATATTAGGCCAATTGTTTGCCTATATCTCAAACCAATATTGAATGTAATCGTTAATTATTTTAGACATGTGGCAATCCGGCAGTTTCAGTTTACTTTGTTAATAATTGCGCGCACCTATTAAACCTGTTTTGCTAATTAAAAAAAAATATATTATAGTTTGAAATTATTGCCAATATTAGGCCAATTGCATGTCTATCTCAAGCCAATATTGATTCTAATCGTTGATCACTTTAACCAAATGGCAATCCGGCTTCAGTTTACAACAGGTCTGTTCCAATATACTCAAAAACCATAATATTACGGTACGGTACAAAAAAACACCATGCGCTGTACGCATAAAGTTCATACAGTGCATAATTTGTACTGTAATATTTTGGTATATACCTACTTAATATTGTGGATTTCGAGTGTGTAGTGTGCCAGTATTGCCAGTCTAGTACAATTTTAAAAAATCTGATATTTGGTGCGCTCAAGGCAAAAGCTAGTGGGTACTTTTATTCCCAGCCTGTGCGTATGCCTTCATTTGGCTGGGTGTCTATTAGTGTACCTATTAGATACACTGTTTTTTATTTTTTTTTGCTTTTCTATGAATATAATCAGACTGTCACTGGTAAAACACATAACAGAAAAATATTCTGGCAACACTGAATAATTGTTTGAAGAAATAATATTTTCTATTACTAAGATAAAAGTTATTTTGTTTAAACATTTTTAAGAACCTCTCACATAACAACTGATGTAGTCTTTTTACTATTAATTGAAATATGTAATACGCCATGATGTAAAATGCCGGATTACCGTTAAAGCTTTATATTTCCACACATTTTCTTTTAAATTTGAGGGGAGCTAATTTTTTGTTTTTTTATTTAAAGAGTTTTCTGCATTATTGAGAAGTGCCTCTTCATCTGGATTTTGGATTAAAAGAAAAATGGTAAGTAGAAATCAAAGTTTTTGTTCATTAACAAACAACCGAATAAATCGACTGTATTTCGAAATATTTGCCAATATTAGGCCAATGTCATGATTGTCTTGGACCAATATTGATTCGAACCGTCAACCTTAATAAATGTATAAAAATGTATAAACATGTATTATCATATAATACATACCTAGGTACCCTATGGTAATATTTAGGACAGTGATGCCACTTTCGAATTTCCATAATCATCCAGGATTCTTGCCAAAAATATTTTCCAATTTTCATAAAATTACTATAGGTATTTTTTAATTCTTTTTTTTTATTTGTTTCTAAACCTAAAATGTAATTCTAAAAATCTGATTTGTCATACCTAAAGTTATAAATATGATTGTCTTTTTACACTTTTTCTCAAATTTCTCGAATACGGTCTGTTTTAGGAAAATCATGTATTTGACAAAAATTATAGAAAATGACGTCACAACAACTTTTATTTTAAAAATTTTCTTAAAAATTTGAATTTTACACTTTTTGTCAAATTTCTTGAATACGGTCCATTTTAGGGATATTATGTATAGAACAAAAATTATATAGAATGACATTACAGGCAACTGTTATGTAAAGAAAGTAAAAAACAATTTGTATTTTTTTGTATGTTTAAAATTATACGTAGTTTATTGTATTAGTTTAACACGAAACAGGGCCCAAACCTCACATAAACAATGTTAAACTCAAATAACGTTTATGTCATTTACTAAAAAAATATCAATTTCAGAACTCAAAAATTCCAGACAATGATGGCATCGTGCAGTTAAGTGCCGAAGAATTAACAGGGCGGTCAAATAGCACTTAGCGGATCTTTCTGAAATATCCAGTGATACTCCTCTCACTTCGCCTGAAATTTTCAATACTCAATATGTTTCAGTGAACAAGGTACAGATCAATAGGAATGTCAGTATGCCATAAAGAACATAAATCTCACACCTCTGTTAATACAAATATATCCAACATATCAAATGTATCAATATTTTCTAATGAACATATTTAATTCAGATATTTTTTCCAATAATAATTGTTCTAAAAACAGAACTTTGATAATAAAAAATGATAAATTACCCAAGTCATACAAACTGAAAGTAATGTTTTTCTAGAAGGCTATTGCTATACAAATCCGATAAACTATTTCCCTGATGAGTTAGCAATTGACTTAAGAGATTTGGGTATTTTAAAGTTCATGTCATCACATACAAACATTGGAAAGGGTTTCTGTTAAAGAAATTAATATAAAATAATTGATATTTAATCTTGAAAATAATGTTGTGGTGTTTCTACTGCATACTGAACTATAATTAAAATAAATTTTCTAAATTTTAAGTTCTTCCGATCTTTCATCACATGTATTTTGCATAACAAAAATTTAATTCTTAATTTTAACTCCTTGTTTTGCTTAATGTTATTGTAATATTAATATGTATTGGTTCTTTTTTTTTAAGTAATATTAAACTTTTTTATGAAGTTTTATAATTGTTTTATTATTATAGCCCTTATATTATTCACGTCCACATGCAATCATTGAAATATTTGAAAATGGCTTTTAAAAGCTGGGTAGCCCAGTAAAATAAGGAAAAAGGGGCTTCTGGGATCAACATAAACAAACATGTAAAAATAGCGTTTTTCATTAAAGTATTTGGCCAGAAAAAATAAGTATAAAATGCATATTTGGCTCAGTTTATATAGCGTTATCCTACAAACAAATATGTAATGACTTTATATATACGCTCAGTGAAAAAATAGTGTTTTACTTTTTTGTTCATATCGATCCCAGGAATATTTGTGGAAAGGTTTGAGAATTAATATTGAATGCCAATATTGATATTAAACTAAATGGTAAAATGGGTTTTAAACTAGATTCCAGTATTTATTTCATACCAATATAGTATGACAATAAAAATTGGACCTATCCTGTTGTACATAAATTTGCCGATATTGGTTTCAAATTGAAAGCCAATATTGCATGATAATGATGGCGTAAAATGGGACCAATATTGAAAAAGAATATTGAATTTGGTTTGTACTGCATTATAATTTCTATATTGTATCCAATCTACACTTTAATATAAGCTCAATATTGTTTACTTATATTGGCGATTTACTGAAATATATATTGGATAAATGTTTCAATACAACGTTGGCCCTTGTTTTTCAGGCGTTAGCACTTTGATCCGCAGCCAATATTTAAATACGTTTTTAACCTAACATTGTTTTTAGAATGAATGCATAACTTAAACCAATATTATAGAACAATGTAGGTGCAAAATTAAAGACAAATATAGGACCAATGATGAAACTCAATATTGAGTTTTGTTTGTCGTGCGGCATAATTTCTATATTGTATTCAATATACACGTTAATCTTCATCCAATTTTGTTTACTTATATTGGCATTTTATCGAAAAAATATATTGAATTAATGTTTGAATATAACGTTGGCCCTCGTTTTTCAGGCGTTAGCACTTTGATGCGCAGCCAATATTGAAATAGTTTGTCAAGCCAACATTGTAATCTTGGGGCAATATTGACTTTCTATATCAGGCCAATATTCATTGCTACCTGGGTATGTTCAAAACATTATTGAACCCATTATTTATCCTCTTCGAAATGAAATTGGAGCCAATTTTATTTTCACAGATGACAATGCTAGGCCCCATCGCACGAGAATGGTACAAAATGCACTAGAAATTCAGAATATTCAAAGATTACCGTGGCCAGCAAATTCGCCAGATATGAATCCCACTGAGCACATGTGGGATTTCGTTGGATGAGCAATCTCAAACAGAATTAATCCTTCTGTCACCCTCCAGGAACTCACAGTCGCGTCCTAAGATAAATGGAACAACATCCCAATGGATTACATTAACACCCTTATTGTTTCCATGCACATGCGAGTTAATGCCTTACTACAGAACAAGGGAGGACACACCGAAAATTTTTGATTTCGCTCTAAAGTGGTTTAACCCATTTACGCCTACCGTCCTTTTAAAAGGACTTCAAAAAATAAACCTATATTTTTCTGATTCAGCTGACGGTTTGAAGATGTCGCCAGTGTCACGTTATATTTAGTTGACATCTTAAACAAGATCAATCGCCATGTTAGGGTTTTGTTAAGTTTTGGATCGATAGTGACGGTTAAAAAACACTGTGTTGTTAGTGATTTTGCAATGAGTGACTCAAGGTAAGATATGTTAAACCTCGTTTATTTTTTCGTTGCTGTTTTGATTATTTTTAACAAATAACATAATATATTTACCTTTTTTTATATTTGTGGTTATGTTTCACACTTCTCAATCATTCCAGGGGCGTTCAATTTAACGAGTCCTTTTAAAAGGACGGTAGGATTATATGCTACTATATGCGTTTTTTTGCAGGCGTTGGAAAAAGCCACTAACCATGGCACAACTCTTAGAAGACTTGGAGAATGACTCTACGCCGGACATTCCTACAGGAATTACAATTTTTCCACCCGAAAATGCCAACGAAAACTGCGATACCGATGAAGATTCTGGGGCTGAAGACGATGTAGATCCAAATAATTTACCCGGAGTGCAACTAAGGACCCCGGCGGAAATCGAATTTGACGTGGAAGGTGATGACGACGGGGACAGTGATGAGGATCTACCACTGTCCACTTTTGTTAAAAGGCGACCTAAACACATAAAGACGTTTGACTATACTCTCAATGAAGATTTAGATTCTACGTTTATACAATGGCAACCAGTTCAAACTGCACAAAGCAATCGTTCCCCTGGAAATATTTTCAAGCTGTTTTTTGATAAAATTGTCAATTTTACCAATATTTATGCACAACAAAAAAACCGCCCCGGTAACGTTACTGTAGACGAGATGTATTGCTTCATAGGGGTGTTACTTGTCAGTGGATATACAACTGTTCCAAGGCGACATATCTATTGGTAAAATTGCAACGATACCCAGAATAAACTTATATCAGCCGCTATTTCCAGAGATAGATTTCAATTCATAATGAGTAATCTTCATTGCAATGATAATACTTCCCTTGATAAAAATGACAAGTACTCTAAATTGCGTCCTCTTTTCAACAGCCTAAATAAAACGTTTTTTGATTATGCTCCAGTTGAAGAGAATCACAGCTTTGATGAGGCTATGATACCGTATTTTGGGAGACAGCGGTAAGCAATTTATTAGAGGCAAGCCTATAAGGTGGGGGTATAAATTTTGGCTAGGTACCCTACGCCTTGGATACATTGTTTATTTTGATACCTATCAAGGTGCGTCGACAACAATTCCGGACAAATATAAACACATGGGTTTGGGAGCGTCAGTTGTTCTCCAATATGCAGATGTTTTACAGAAAATGCCTTACCAGCCCTTTCACTTATTTTTTGACAATTTTTTTACATCTTTGTCACTTCTAAAGGAGCTAAAATTGAGGAACATCAAGACAACTGGTACTATACGTGAAAACCGGATCCCTCAATCTCCATTTAGCAATGCTAAAGTTCTGAAGAAAAAGGCACGAGGTACATTTGAATGGGGTGTTGCCGATAATGAAATCGCTTTATGCAAATGGAATGACAACGTTGTTACTTTAGCCACCAATGCTTGTTCAGTTTTACCAATAAATAAGGTCAAACGATTTTCACAGGCTGAAAAAAAGCATGTTTATATAGATCAGCCACAATTGATCAAGGCGTACAACGAAAATATGGGAGGTGTAGACCGTACTGACCAAAACATAAGCCAATATAGACAATACGAGGTAAAAAGTGGTATTTTCCGTTATTTTCCCACTGTGTCGACATGGCCTCACAAAACTCATAGCACCTCTATAGGAATGATGGTGGTACCCTAGACCGACTTCAGTTTAGGAGGGACTAGGGACTCAGCTGCTCGAAACGTACAGGAAAACGACTAAGAAAGGACCTTCGAAAATACCAAAAACCGCGCACCAATTCTCACGTTACGATAGACTAGATCATTTAGTTACATATCAGGAGAGTCAGCGAAAATGTGCTGTGTGCCACAAAAAAGCAAATTTTGTGTGCCAAAAATGTGACGTTGGTCTTCATCCAAAAAACTGTTTTGTGGCCTATCATACTAATTAATTTTTAAGTTTGAGTTTTAAGTATTTTGCTAAGCATTTTGTAAGATATATAAAAATATTTTTAAATCTTTATTTAATTTTCTAATAGTAGCCCTTTATCCTACCGTCCTTTTAAAAGGACCGCTGTTTTTTTCCGAAAATGGAAATCGAAATTTTTTTTATGATTTTTTCTCGACTTATGGGACCTTCTATTAACCGTTTTTGAGAAAAAATTATACAAAATTGAAAAAAAATAGTTTTAGGGTCAAATGGGTTAATTCAGGATTTCAAATTCTAGTAATAATTGATCTATTTTTCGGTTGCATTTTTTTTTGTTTAGTTAAAATTTAATTCAGCCAATTTGTATTGACATAACGAAAATAAATGTACTATGTAACACACTTCTTGACTTTTATTAATAGTGTCTCATTTTGACAAACATAAGGGGGTTCAAGAATTTTGGCGATGTGTGTAGATCGGTTAAAGTTTATCGGAACCATAAATTTTATTGAAAGTTGTTTCAATCGGCTGTTAGTATTTTTAATAATCATTATTACTATAAGGTAATTCTAAACTGTACGATTTTAAAACTTTAATTATATAAATCAGATTAAAAGGACTTACCTTGTACCGGAAATTCGTTTATAATTCGTTGCAGAGTATACAGCTAATACGCTGACTCCGGAGCCAATATTAACAATAAGAAAAGGATATGGACTCGAAAAATCGTAATTTACTTTGGCACATTTACTTTCATCTGTAGCATCCGTCCAATAATAACACTCCGAAGGATTGTTTCTATCTATGTAGTGTATGCCGGTCAATAACGAATCGAATTCGTCAAATTTCGCTAACTTTAAATTCACTTCCTAAAAATTAAAAACCATAGATAAATTAATATGTAAGATAAACCGTTTAAATGCACGGCACTGGTAACAAGTTTAGTTCCTCAGCATACTATTTGGAGCTACCATCGCAATAAGATAAAAGTGATGTTGCCAGTTTCCATAAACTTTCATGAGATTAGAGTTATTTTAAACATCTTATTTCGATTTTGTCAAGCTCGATACCATCCATACTATTGTATACTATTGCTGGAATATTTTAAAGAGGGGTTTGACAACTATGTTGACAACCTCGTAAAAATGAAAAACGGAATGGCGAAAGGCGAAATGGGAAAATTACAATTAAATAAAAACATATTAAAAGTTATTTTCATGATATATCCCCTCAGGCGATATATTGTGGTTATTTCATGATTATGATGTAAGTTCCATAGGATTATTTTTTAGGTTAAGAAGATTCATAAATGCTGATTTGATGTAATTAATAAATATTAACAATTTAATTTAATATTAGGCGTTACATTCAGTTTAACTATACCCAACTAAACTTAATCCGAGAGTCAGATTGAAGAAAATGTTGAGGCTGAAAAACATACACAAGCAGCATAAGATAGATTTGCTTACCTATCCACAACGAAAAACAAGACATGAGTTGCAAACGTAAACTTAGTATTAGTGATAAACAATTTGAACAACCCTCAAAACGAAGAAAAACTGTTTTGTAACAAATAAATGAAAATAGAGTCAAAAATTTAACTCCTAAAGAGAAAAAGCTTAATTTTATTAATAGAAAACAAAGTATTTGAATTTGTAAGCTAGAGAAAGCTTAAAAATAACTTGTACTTATAAGAATGGCCAACATTTTGATAGGTAAGAGAAAATGTCCAGTAACACTTTTTTTGTTTTTATAGAAACACCTACATCGAAATTTGATCCATTTGCCAAGAATAAGAGGAGACTACTATTAATTTCACTTACAATTATTGTTTTTAATATTGAGTACATGTTATGTATGTAATATACGTTTAAATGCACCTTACTTGTATTAAATGATTAAACTATACCTGTGTTTCAAATATTTTAATATAAATATTTTTTTATTTATATTTTTTGAGGTTTTATTACTTTAACAAACTAATATTTATGATAAATACATTTTTTTAATTTAAATATTAGTTTTTTTAGAGTAATAAATGCCAAAAAATGTAAATAAATAAAGGACATTTGAATGAACCGCGAGTACGCTTTACAATCTTCTTTTTATTTTCTTCTTTTTTGCTGCCTTCAATCAGCCAATTGTGTAGTGTGCGATAATGGCTCCAAATAGTATGTTGAGGAACTAACAATTTGTTACCACTGCCATGCATTTAAACGGTTTATCTTCCATATTATTTTATCTATGTTAAAAACAGTCAGTTAAAACAATAAAATGAATGTAATTACACCATGGCGAAAATATTTTTGAATGTCGCACTTACTCGTTTGAAATCTTCTTCAAATTTATATGCACCGCCTCCTGTTGCCGATACTGTGGATACCAATTTTGCCATTCCTTTGTATTTTGCCAACGATAAGAAGTTCCTCATTTCGCAAGTTGGAAATCTAATGAAATGTAAAGTACCCATTATCCCCCTAATTTTAACGTTCTCCATCTAAAGCAAAAAAAAGCGAAAATAATTAATTTAGGGAATACGGGAATACCATGAGAATTACGAATAAAAGAAGGAATATTCAGTTATTGTTGTAAAGGACTTAAAAAAAACCAAAATGTATCCGTTTTGGGTCTCTTCCTGTTTTATATTAAAAGCTTAATAATCAAGCAGCTTTACATTTGATATTTTTTTGCACCGAAAGTGTAGCACTTCTGAAAATATCGTTCCATTTATACAAATTGTACCTATGGATGAAACGATATTTTCAGAAGTAACGTAGTTCAGTGCTACACTTTCGATGCAAAGGAAAAGACCTAATATTTGCAAAATTATGACACTCCAAATGTATAACAGATTTTCATTCTATTGTTATAATGCGCGTTTTACATCTGACAATTGCTTAATGAATTAATTCATGAAGTAATTTCTTAAAGTTCTTCACGATAAATAGAACATTTGTTATACGTAGGTCGTAACCATCTCTTTAGTGATCTGTACATCAGTTCGACAACAGCGATCCAGACTTACGGAGCGATTAAACTATTTGTCCTTGTTATACGGTAGCAATTCAAGAAGGAGAGTGCCTATGATTCACGCCAAATTAGGTTAAAGTATTTATCAATACAACTAACGCCATTTTTATCTTGGCTTTGCAAAGCCCAGAATAGATATAGTACATATTGCATAGCCAGACAATGAAAAAATTTAATAAAGAATTGCTTCACTAAAAAAGCATAATATTTGTGCAAAGCATAAAAAACATATTTCAGGATTTACTGACAGCTCTCACGTTTGTCCGTCTTGACAGTTTAATTAGACTTTATCAAAGATAACAGAGATATAATTGATAAAATATAATATTCACGATGCCAAAATTAATTCGACAATCGATACACTTTACTTGTAGGAACAGGGCGAGGCGACGAAAGGTGAGAAGTAAGAGAAGGGATAAAGAGAAGAATTTTACGCAGATACAACTTATTTATAAGCCGCTGTGCGCTTATAATAAAAAAAAACGTAAATATCCCCGTCGGTGTAAGCCCTGTTGCCACTTCCAACCTAACATCACTAGGTTTTGGAATTTATTGAAAATTATTACATCTAATTTAGTTAAATTTAATATAACTAATGATTCAATTTTTTTTTTGGGTTTAGTTGCAATAAAATAGGTTGAATTATTTTAGCTTTTTTAATATATCGTCGATCTAAAGCACACATATTGTAACTCCAAATTTAATGTTATAACGATTTTGGTACCAATTAAATTGCATTTTAGTCTTCTTTATTGGGCACAAACATTGTAGCTCCAACATGGCTCCAACACCCACCAAACTAGAATAAATTCAAGTTAAAACTGAGAATTAAGGCATTTAATTACATTTTCTAGAAGTTTAAATTTGCGATTGTCCAAAAATGCGTTTTTGGATATAAAATAAGTGTGCTTTAGACCGACGATATGTAAATTTTGTAAACAAAACGAGAATAATGAAATAGGCAAATGACAACAACGAATATTATACCCGCCTGTGTCTCTTAGAATATGTCTTATTCAGGACCGCACGATATTTGTTTGTAGTTACATCTCCTCGTTATCTCTGGCCTTTATTCAGCCTTGCAACTTTTATCCGTCTTCAGCATTTATTATATTTTTTATATCTGCCTTCAGCTAATTGAATTTTTTATTTTGAAAAGCTTTCAACATCTGTATTTTTTTATAAAATAGTCTGAATTTAATTTCCATTTTCAATTCATCCATCACTACATCTATTTTCCAGCAGTATTATTTTCGTTTAATAGAAGACCATTATAATATCAACTTAATTACCTACTTGTTAGCTAAATCAATATTTTTTTTTTTGGTTTCATGTTAGTTTTTTAATTATAAAAAAAAATCAATAAGATAACGCTCTATTAACGAAAAAGTTAACGACATTCAAGTAGGGGAAGAGGGGGTACAGTGTTACACGGGGTACAGTGTTAAACTTAATGCCGTGACGTCATTACTCGAATAACGCCGGTGCCATTCAAGTCAAAGCTAGTTTCAGTTACGTTCGATGCCCCGATGTGTTTGCATCAACTTCGGAAGTGTTTTGATTGTTTCATCGGTAAGTATTCATTTTTATAACCCTAATGTAAAATAAGGACAGTTACTAATTTTTGTTTCTACTCAAAACTGGTTCATATCAGAATTTATTTGGTTAGACATAATTTTAATGTAGGATGATATAGCTCTAATAAAGTGCCAAATTTAACCTAAAAAAAATTGATGTTGATGTGAGACCAATTTCTTTGTGAAATCGATGTATGGGGCGCAGTGTTACAGCCAGCAGTGGGGCACAGTGTGACAGTGTAACACTGTACCCCATTATTTTAAAAAACATTTAAATTGCGAGAATGATGATGACTTGCTTGTTTCTAAAACATTTCTTTATTATTTATTATTTTCAGAAAATTTTCAAAATGGTGCGAAACCGAAAGGAAGAAAAAAAATTGCTATATTTGATGGAGAAACAATGAAGCGTGCAGTGCTGGAAGTTATTAATAATGGAAAATCGATCAGGTCAGTTGCTGCATCTGAAAATTTGGTACATATGACCTTAAAAAGATATGTGGACAAATATAAACAGTGTTCAGAAGAAAATAGGGAAAATTTCAGGTTTGAGCCAAATTATAAAGTGAATCAAATATTTCCCAAAGATTTAGAGGATGTTTTGAAGACTTACCTCATTGAAGCTTGCAAAATGCACCATGGATTAACAAGAAAAAATGTTATGGATCTAGCATACCAACTTGCCATAAGAAATAATTTGAAAATTCCAGATTCGTGGCAACGACGTCAACAAGCTGGAATAGATTGGTTATATGGTTACATGAAGCGTTATCCAGAACTATCACTTAGGAAACCTGAAGCCACAAGTCTTGGGCGAGCAACAAGTTTCAATCGAACTACTGTAAACGAATTTTATAATAATTTATACAAAGCATACGATAAATTTCTAAACGGTCCATTTCCAGAAAATATATATAATTTGGATGAAACAGCCCTAACAGCGGTACATAATCCTCCAAATATAATTGGACAAAGAGGCTTAAAACAGATTGGACAAGTAACATCTGGCGAAAGAGGTGTATTGGTGACTGCTTGTTGTTTCATTAATACAACCGGAAATTCGGTTCCTCCATTTTTGGTGTTCCCACGCGTACATTTTAAAGATAGAATGTTAACAGGAGCCCCTCCGGGAACTGGGGGTTCGGCTGCAAAAACTGGATGGGTCAATGGAGAAGTTTTCGTGGATATTTTAAAACATTTCCAACGTTTTGTAAAAGCTGCTAAAGAGGCGCCCATACTTCTCATACTGGATAACCACGAGTCACACATAACCATTGATTCCTTAGAATTTTGTAAAAGCAACGGTATAATTCTTTTGACCCTACCACCTCACACTAGTGGAAAACTTCAGCCACTTGATAAAACGGTATACAAGTCTTTGAAGACAAATTTCAATAAAGTTTGTAATGATTGGATGGTCATGAATCCTGGAAAGACCATAACAATTTATGAAGTTGCTGGTTTGCTGGGTAGAGCGTATCCATTAGCATTCACTCCCAATAATATTGTAAATGGATTCAGATGTACTGGAATTTGGCCAATAAATAGACATCTATACAGATGATGATTTTTTGGCATCAGCTATTACAGATAGACCACAGCCATCTTTAGATCAGACTATTAATGTGGAAGCCGAAATCGAAAATTTAGGAAATCAAGGAGACGATGAATTGGAGCCACCTTTACATTCTACTCCGCCACATTCTCCGATTCCATCTACTTCAAGGCACTCCCAGTCCTCTGTTCTGGTACAGTCAAGTAAAAATTCTACTTGTCTTGTGATGCCCACAGACGTTCGACCTCATCCAAAAGCATCCGAAAGGAAAAACAAAAAAACCCGGAAACGCAAAAGCGAGATTCTCACTGAAACTCCAATCAAAGATCAAATCATTGCAGACATAAATAGTCGTAAAAACAAAGCTACCCGAAACGTATTCAAACTAAAAAAATCAAAATTACAGAAAAAAGTTCAACAAGATTCTTCATCAGAAGATTCACATTTTTCATGTGCAGAAAGTGACGCAAGTGTTGGCTCATTTGTCAGCGATGATGTGGAACAGATAGATTTTCATCAGGAAATGGAATTAAATAAGGGAGATTATGTTCTCATAAAAGAAGGGATTACGAAGGGACACGAAGTTATGTCGGTAGGGCTAATAAAAAATAAAAGAGATACCGAAATTAATGTGGTATATATCCGTCGATTACATCCAACCTTCAAATTTGTTCGTACTCTTGAAGAATATTCTTTCGACTTGGTCAAGGTTCTAGCAAAATTGCCTGCTCCAAAACCATCTGGAGGAACAGCCAGGCGATCCGAGATGTTAACTTTCTCAGTAGACCTCGGTCAATATTATAATACTTTAAAATAACTTTAACTTACTATCACTTATTATTTTTAGGTCGTAGTTAAAGTTGAGTAAATGTGTTTTTGATTTATGTTACATATTTTTTAAATAAAAATTTCATAAGAAACTGTTGTTTATTATAAAACATCATAGGTACTCCATTCTAACTTTCACTGTAACATTGTACCCCAGTATGTGTAACACTGTACCCCAGTGGTGGGGAACAGTGTTACTTGTGTATCCCGAATAAAAAATGTGTCACTCTAACCTTATCTTTAAAACTGGATCCGTGATTAATTCTCCGATGATAGTCAACATTTATACCAACCTATTGCTTAAGACAGAATTGGTCTACTATATCTGCTTGAAGCAATAATAATTAATACATTTTTTGTGTAACACTGTGCCCCCTCTTCCCCTACCCCAAGCCGAACTACGACCCGAGATGAGCTGTGAGCATAAATAACTTTAGAATTACTACGTATTACAACTCACTGATAAGGTAAGGCACTCTAATTATAGTTGTATTAAACAATAAACTTCCGTTTGAAGATGCTCCTACAAACATTACTGTATTATTATACAATCGAAAATGCAATACAAAGTACATTTAACATAATATGTCAACGCTATACCAACCTTGCACTGACCTCGTCATTACTGTTTTTAGTTATTACTGTTATTAGAGTACCGTTAAATGGTTTTTCATAATTTTCATTTTTTGTTCTTATCCTAGAGTGCATAAAATAGCGTATAAACCACGGGAGTGAAGTATCTTTTTATCCCTATACGAATTATAGCCCTCCCTCCGGCTGAAAACTTTTCGCCTCGGAATAAAAAGCGTCACTTCAGTCCCTTGGTGAATAATGTACTATATTAAATCATTTTTATATTAAAGAAATTGATGAATATAATAAAAAACGTATACTTTATTACTTCATACAATATAAAAACCAATGCACGTCATCGATGACGTATTTCCTCTACTGCAGTAATACCAACAAATGAAATATTACGATTTGGAGGTCTGACTAGTTGAATTGGCGTGCGTATGTTTTTAGAGATTACCTGTTCGTAATTTATTTTCTATCATATCATGACGATAAATATTAATTTACTTCTTTTTCTTATTTAGTTGCATTGAAGATAAACTATTACAAGTATAAAATTGTTTTTATCGTCCTTATTATGGTTAAATCACGTTATTAATTTTTTTAATTCTATGACATTGAATTCCTACGCCTATGAGTTTTCAATTGTGTAGTGACAGCTAAGTTTATAATACGCTAGTTCAGTGATGATGTAATTATGGTTCCACTGACAAAGTGACAGTATATTTTTTGAGTGCGTTTTGTTCGTTTTGTATACCTAAATTATATCATTTTTTCACTTTTATAAATATATTCCTAAAGTAAGTAGATAACATGCATCAAATATACAATCGTTTAGGTACTAATTACATACCTTTAAACTATTTTTTATGACCTGCAAACAATATTTAGAAATAAACTAAAAACAGTAAAAACGTATATGTCAAAGGACCCCGCAATAATCTTATCGAAATTGGGTTTCTGTCAAATTGTCTGAATTTTTAATATGTTGTAGATTTAGTCATCCTGAACAAAAGTCTCAATGGGGACAAAGTGCCAAAATGAATATTTTGGCAGCTACGGAGCTGCCAAAGATCCCCTGACCCGTTGCAAAACTATTAATTTTCAATACAATTTACAGATATCAAAAGCATATTTTAATTATTCTAATATATAGGGTAATGTTTTTGAGGTCACTGGATTCAACCCTCATTTCAGATTGGACAAATTGACCATTGGCAGCTGTCAATTCACTGTCAATAGGGAATATAAAAGTAAATATCCTCTTTTCACATTGAGAGTTTGGGTTTTTGAGGTCGCTGAATTCAATTCTCATGTCAGATTAGACAAATTGATAGTTGACAGCTGTCAATTGACTGTCAACAAGGCATATAAAAGTAAATATCCTCTTTTCACATTAAGAGTTTGGGTTTTTGAGGTCTCTGAATTCAATTCTCATGTCAGATTGGACAAATTAACCGTTGACAGCTGTCAATTCACGGTCAACGAGGAATATAAAAGTAAATATCCTCTTTTCACATTGAGAGTTTGAGTTTTTGAGGTCGCTGAATTCAATTCTCATGTCAGATTGGACAAATTGACAGTTAAAGCTGTCAACTGTTAACGACCTCAAAAACCCAAACTGTCAATGTGAAAAGAGGATATTTACTTTTATACTCCTTGTTGACCGTGAATTGAGAGCTGTCAACGGTCAATTTGTCCAATCTGACATGAGGGTTGAATCCAATAACCTCAGAAAGATTATCCTATATATTAGAATAATCAAAATATGCTTTTGACATCTGTAAATAGTATTGAAAATTAATAGTTTTGCAACGGGTCAGGGGAAATTTGGAAGCTCCGTAGCTGCCAAAATATTCATTTTAGCACTTTGTGCCCATGGAGACTTTTGTTCAGGATAACAAAATATACAACATATCAAAAATTCAGACAATTTGACAGAAACCCAATTTCCATAAGATTATTGCGGGGTCCTTTATTGATGTTTTTCTTAAAAGTTTGGTTAGAATTTAATGTCAGTGGAACCAAAATGACATCACACCGAACTAGCGTATAAAGTTGGTATTTTTTTATGAACTGTCATTTTAAGTTCAATGTTATCATATATTTATGTATCTTGTAATTGCAATTTGTTGATATTTTGAGTTATTTATTATTTTTGGTTATTTCGTTATTATTTTTGGTTATTTGGTCATTATTTTTAGTTATAAAAAACTGTTCTTTTAAGAACAATCATATTGTCTTCCTCTCAGGTTTAAAAATGCCAAAGAAATTAAATAGTCGATGTAAGGAGCTCATAGCTTCATTGATACAGTATTTTGAACAAGAACGCGATAACAATGGTCCTTTTCTACCTTTAACTGCTTGTTAAAGAAGTAAGTTTTACTGATATTGTCTAGAAACATCAAACTAATCTCATTTTTTAGCGTGTATCGGCAGCACTTAACTTAAATTTGTCCACTGTAAGTGCTATTTCTCAAGCAGCTAAGAATGATGTCGTTTTGAATTCGCCTCGAAAAAAGAAAGTAACTAATACAAGTACAATAATTTGAGATGTTATTTACAACATGTATGAAGCTAGTAAGTGTAGATTATTCATTTTATATCATCTAATTATAAATACCCATATATTTGTTTGCAGACGAACATGTAACTTTGGATTCTTTATTAGAAAAATTGAAAGAAAAAGAATTGTTTAATGGATGCTGCAAGTTATTATGCACCTTATTAAAAGATATTGGTTTTAAATGGAAAAAAGATTATCCAAGGCGAGGGCTTATGGAACTTTCCGATGTTGCTGTGAAACGGGCTGTATTTTTAAGAAATTACATGAAAGAAGAGGAAACAGGTTTATTTCCGTTTGTTTTTATCGAGAAGACGTGAATTTTTCAAAATGGGACTATAAACCATATTTATTTAAGACCTTTCAGACTACATAAAATCATAAGTGTTACATATGGTTGAACTATTATTGAATAGGAGATTCCAATAATGACTGAATATACAGGGCGATGAATTTGAAAAACCAAAGTGACTCATAATATAAGAGAAACGACAAATCTGGCAACATTGCAAATATCAAATCTAAAATCTCCGTGTCCCAAAATAGGTGTACCCCAAATTTTGTACAATTAGGATTAGCAATTTACGAGATAATTGGCCATTTCCAGACTTTTGGGTCACTCCGTATAACTAACAAAAGTCGTTATGTTTCGAAAAATATTTATTTTTTCATTTTTTGATACCCAAATATTGTTCAGGTAGTTAAAATAACTGCAACATTATAATAATGCTTCTACATGCTATGTTAATAGAATCCCATAAAGCACGTTTTAATATTATTTTTTAAAAACCTTACTCAACTGATATTCTTAATAGATTCATGCTTATACTTATACTACTGATTAGTATTTCTTATTGGCTAACATCACAACGATTTACAGCTGCTTTTCTTTTCTGCAGCTACAATTGTCGGAACTTTCAAAGATACCCCAATTATTTTCAAAATTTGGCAACGGTGTGGAGCTGAGACGGTCTAAAATTTATTACGTCACCGACGACGTGCATTGATTTTTATACTGTATGAAGTATAAAACATTTGTTAATTTGGTTCGGCTCGAATTTTCAGTTCAAACCATTCAAAAACTAAAAGTTTGACGTTTTAAGTGTTTTTAAGCTATTTCATAACTTTTATCGCGGGCTTTGAGCGCGGCGACCGAATCAAGAAATTCCGTAACACCGTAACGAAAAAAAACCTAACACCCCCCACTCCAACCGGCACAGCGGTGCGGCGTTAAACAATATTAACTTCTCTTTATTCAACAAAAGAAAAAACATTGTTTTCTTATCGGTCTTCACGCTCAAAAAATGTAACTTGAATTAATATCAAAGAAAAAACTTGAATTAATATCAAAGAAAAAAAAAATATTGCATAAATAAAATAAATAAATATTTATAATTGCATAAGTTGATAAAAAAATGCTATGCAATAGCTTTACCGCGGTAGTCCCCGAGTGCCACACGTATTTTTTTTTGGCAGGAACAAGTACTGGATTTAAACGTATAGGGTTTATTTATACTCCCTTATTATTAGTATTTGAATTAGTATTATGATTAAGAATTAAGTTGAACCTTCATAATGTAATGGGGACATTTATACTCGATTTATGATTAGTATTAATATTTGACAGGTTCAACTTTCATGTTAAATCTTAAATTTCTTCTTTTCTATCAAATGAATAATTTACGTATTTGGTCTTTGTTTTTAATAGACAACGGATAATGACAATTGACAATACATATATAATTATGTTGTCAGATGTTGTTAATAGGTTTGTTCCAACGAGCTCGAAAACAATAATATTTCGCTGTATACAATTTTTGTGTATCTCTAAAGTATCAGCAGTGTTCACCAAGGATAAAGTTGCCAAATGACATGTCATCACGAGGAAGCAAAGGCCTCTTATCTGTCTGATTTGTCTGAAATTTCTGCTTCTTTTTATCTGGTATAAATTTGAGACGTAAATCCGTTAAAATGTCCTTAATTAAACCTATTTTTGAATAATATAATTTTTAAATGAAATTAACTAGTAAAAATATTAATAAAAACACGTTTAAAACTCAAATATCTAAAAAAATATTCTAAAAACACAACTGGCCTCTTACGCACTTCTTCAGTAACCATACATTTTGTTAACTGCAGAATTATATCTTATTAGGAAAAATATTATTAAAAAAGAAGCACTAATACTAAATATAAAACGAGTGTAAATAACCTTTTTGAATATTTTGTCCAGTTTAATACTTAATCATAATACTAAATACAAATACTAATAATAAGGGAGTATAAATAGACCCATAGACTTAGATTTAAAAATAAAAGGCCATGCCGAATGAACTAGGATTCACGCCTGCCAATATGTTGTAGTGACTTACATGCACTACATATCTTCTTCACACTTGCATTGCGTCACAAGCGTCAAACACATCAAACACCCGTTATCCCTTGATAAACTTTTATTGCATGGCAGTTCTATAAAGACAAAAATGGAGCTCATCACCTTGTTGCTAGGGATCAAATATTTATTATTATTCCGATTTTGGGTTTTTTTTTATGTCGTTCATTTTAAAAATATAATATACAATAGATATCCTCCAATTAATTATTTCTTTATTTATGATGGGATCAAATTATAATTAAAGACCCACATATGTCTAATTTGCATTTAAGATCAATCGTTTGATTAAACTTTCGTGTTTATTTGTGAATATTCCGACCTTGTACACCTTGGACAATAGTTTTACAATAATTCTGTAATTGCATATGAATGGTTGAATTTTTAGCAAGCGAATTAAAAGGAGACAATGTGCAAAGTGGCGTTCATCGCTTTTGGTAATTGTTCCGAGCCTTTGACTTTCACAGTTTGACTTTGAATACCACAGTTCAAATTCAATATTATAACGTAGCACAAAAAATAAATAAATCATTGATGTTATCAAACTGATATGTGTGTAGGTGATAAAAACACATTATCTTAAAGGTACAAGGTTATAGAAATTCGAAAATTAGCACAGTTTGTTTAAATATTCTTTAAAATTTTCTTTTTTACACAGATTTCTTCATAGTTTGCCATCATTCTTCTTCATCATCATCAGTCTTTCATATATGCGTGACTATCTGATGCCACTTAACCAAAATTGATGCCACTGATTTTGGTAATTTATTTGTACATTCCAAAGTACGAAGGTTGTCATAGAGGGAACGTCATATACATAATAGGTATTCTTAATTCCTAATTGATATTCCTAATTGATTAACATACGAAATTAAGAAAGTACAAATGTAAATTTTAAATGCATTGTAATTGAAATCATATGCTTAATAAGGTTCCGTATTGATTTTGTTAAAGCACGTGAAAATCACATGATAAGTTTTTATATCCGAATTTATAATAAGCTCAAAATGTACTGATAATGCTTTGAACGTAAATAAATTGATAATTGATAAATATATGCATTTTAAATGGTTAGTTAAAAAAATAATATCAACATTAACTCGAGTTAAAACTTTTTTGAAAACTGAATATACAGTTTTTTATTTAATATAGTTTTATTTTAGAGAACAAGTATTAGAAATTAAAAATTTAAAAAAACCGACTTCAAAAACGTGCAGATGCCATCACCACATCTTAACCAAATTTATATGGGACCATCCCTGAGGTACCTACCCCCTTACTAACAAAAAAATAATCATATAAATCGGACAAGGTGGTAAACTTACATAAAAAATGAACAGTTTGAGGATTTTCTCATGGACCCAATTATTAGATTTTGAACAAATTTATATGGGACCACCCCTGAAGTACTCCCTTTTCAACAAAAAAAGAATGATTAAAATCGGACACTGTGTTAAAGAATTATGGCTGAACATACATAAAAAAAAATATATCGCTACGAATTGAGAACCTCCTCCTTTTTTGAAGTCGGTTAAAAATGATATTTTATGCCACTCCATCGTGTGTTATATTTCAATCCATTCTCCAATGTTAACTTTCTTCTCTTAATTGTTTTCAATGCCAACATTTAAATGTGACATATCAAGGTTATGGAGCGAACACCCAATAAGTCAAAGTCAAAGATTCGAAAACAATTTATGTTTGGTCTAAAAATCGTTCCATTCATAACAAATATGTTCCCATCATTTGTTATTTATTCTGTTCCCAATTTTAATTATGATATTTGTATTCTTAAAAACTTATTTTGTCTGACGCAAGTAACTAGTTTTCAATAAAACAATGTTTTATATAATATATAATGAATACTGTATTTTTCAAAAATTAGTTTAACAATGGAATTTACGAGGTCGTCTATTACGTAGTCTATATCTACATAATAATAAGCAATTTTTATTGACGAAGACGACGACGACGACGACGACCTTTTTCACAAATATAAATAAATGAAACTTACTTGTAAATGCATATCTCTGTGTCCCGTTTTTCCATAAGCAGAATTCTTTGTTAGATATCGCCTAATGTTTCTTATAGTTTCCAATTCAGTTGCCGATTCACCTCTTAGAATTTCCTTCGGTTCGAAGTAGACTAATTTGCAGAGGGAGCCACCTATGTCCATACCAAACCATGGCATTGCTGGAAACAAATGGTAACAATAAACGGGTGCACATAGGAATCATGAATAAAAGTTTTAGCATTGTTGACTTTTATGAAGATCATTTATGGGTGTCATCTATGGGTGCGTATGTTATATACATGTTTTTCACAGTATTTTTTAATTTTAACTCGAGTTTGAATTGCTTCTCTTCTCTACTTCTCTTCAGCAAGATTCAATTTAAACCTAAGCAAATTTGGTGTCAGAATGTATAAAATATGATTTTTTCCCCATTTTTTTCCCTAAAGACTGTCATCTATTGGTCATTTTATCTTATATTCCACAGCAAATTATCTATCGATGAGATGATGGTTCGTTACTATGGTAGACATTTCGTCAAAATGTATATTCATGGAAAGCCAATCAAATTTGACTACAAAAATTAACTAATTTAAACTAAATTATTTTTACTATTTTACTATAAACTTATAACACCCTTTAATTTCAGCTTTCAATAAAGACTGTTTTACAAAATACCATTAATTGCCTTCATTATCTAGATTATGTTATTTGTTTATTGTTGTTTAAGATTTATTAAAGTATTCAAGATAACCATAAAACCCTTTTTTAAGACACATAAATCTTTTGAATCTGCGAGATAGCCTTAGGGCTGCTATAAATCTGCTAAAGGGAAAATCCTATAACGGTTCGTAGTATTTTTAAAACATTATCTTAAAACTAATTAGATCTAAGTCAAAGTCCGTAAAAGTATATTAAGAATTTTACTAAACCATTTTTAAATATCTTTTAAGATTATGATAATAAGTGGGATGGACATTAAAACTTTACAAAACTAATCAGTTTTAAGAGAATTAAATTTTAAACTGTTTTACCTTTATTTTATTTTGTCATACTCTCTGTCAGAATAATTTTGCAAACATTTTGGGAAGACTGGCGTATTAGAAATTATTATATAGTGTAGGGGAGAGGGGGGCCATTGGGATACGGGGCACATATGGACATTTCAAATTTTAGCGCCACTAAACGTGAAGTTTAATTGTACTACTTGACCGCCTCAAGCAATTCCGTAACTTATTACTCTTTGGTGCGTAAACGTGTCCAACGTTGTAAATAAATCGAAAATCGTTTGAGATCGAATATTTTCCAAGTGGATGTTAGAATTCTAGAGGTAAGTAGACTTGTTGATCCTTACTATGTCGGTATATGCTGTTGTAATTGTTTATTTTAGTTCTTTACATAATCTTATTTTGTTCATAAGCATGATTGGGGTAGATAGGGACATGTAGTCGGGGGCACACATAGACACTGTCCCAATCTACCCCAGAGAAAACTAAGACTGCGAAATTAATTATAATTCATATGTACCTTTTGTAGTCCCCTTTTTGATATCAATAAACCCCTGAAACAACTTTAAAAAAATTAATGACTTGGGGTAAATCGCATTTCAATTCCGTTTCTGTGTTATAACCTCTTATGTACTGCTGTCCCAATCTGCCCCAGAGAAAATGTGAAAAATGACTGAACATATTTTTCAGGCTTTAAAATGGTAACAATTTATAAGAGGAATACCAACCGTTCTGCTATATCGGAGGAGAATATAATTGCCGCTGTTCAAGATGTTTTGCAAGGAAGACTTTTAATAAGAACTGCAGCCATAACCTACAATTTGAAAAAGTCGACTGTGGGTAACAGAGTGAAGAAAATAAAAAGACGTCTGGAAGACCCTAACCGAGACCCTGACGCTTCTAACAGACAAGATGCAGATGTTGACATATCATTTTCATCACCATTCCAGTCAAAGTATTCGTCTCAACAAGTTTTCACATCTGCCCAAAAAGAAGAACTAGCCAAATATTTTATCCAAAGTTCGAAAATGAATTATGGTCTCACATATACACAAGCTGAAAAACTGGCGTTCGATTATGCCAAAAAATGTATCCGCCGATCTGGAATAACTCGTTATCCGCTGGAAAGAATTGGATGAAATTATTCAAGAAGAGTCTCCGGATTTAATGAAACAAATGTGAAAGAATTTTTTAATAATTTACAGAAAATTTTAGAAAAGTATAACATACCTCCAGAATGAACCTACAATTTGGATGAAACAGGCGTTGCCACTGTTTTAGACGCACCGAAAGTTATTGCCAAAACTGGTACAAAACAAGTGGGTCAGGCAGTATCCGCAGAACGAGGAGAGTTGGTTACATTTTGCTATATAATAAGTGGAGTCGGAAATACAATTCCTCCTGTCTATGTGTTCCCAAGAGCAAAATTTAAGGATGTTTTTATGAAAGGTGCGCCCACAGGCAGTCTTGGATTAGCCAACAAGTCAGGATGACATCCATATTATTTTTGGATGTAATTAAAAATATACAGAAGCATACAAAATGTACGAAAGATGAACCCATACTGATTGTATTGGACAACCATGAGTCCCACACCAACCTCGAAACAATTTTATTTTGTAGAAAGAATGGAATTATTTTCGTTACCTTTCCCCCCATTGCACACACCGCCTCTAGCCTCTTGACGTTGTACTATATGGCCCATTTAAAACCTATTTGAATAATAATAATAATAATTATAATAATATTTATTCACACATAATAATAATATTATAAAAGTTTTACAATAATACACAAACATATGTATTGTAACTTCAATGTAAATAAGTCATTGACCCCATTAAAACTGTTTAGTCGAGCATGGGAAATGCCAATTTTTATTAAAAATTGAAATTGCCAAAACGCAGTAGATAAAAGAAATTATAATGAAGGTATACATAATAACTAAAATAATAAAATAATAATAATAATAATAATAATAATAATAATAATAATAATAATAATAATAATAATAATAATAATAATAATAATAATAATAATAATAATAATAATAATAAGATATTTATAACTTATATAAATAATAAAAATTTTAATTGGTAAAAAAATATAGTTAGCAAAAATACTGATGCGTGATAAGGGTGTGAATTATATTGTTTTAAAAAATTAGAATGATATTGCCATATTTATTGTTTATCTGCCCAAATGGATTTCAAACAGTGATCGAAAGTAAAAGAGATTTTCTTTCATTTAATATGGAGGAAAACTCTTCGGTATGCGTTTCCCTGAAAATTAGTTCAGATGATGTAACGCTAACAATTAGCCCAAATAATGATAATGAAAGCGACAAAATAGCTTTATTAAAGAAAATGTTAAAAGACATGAAGGAGAGTGCGTTAGAACAACAAGTAAAAGATAAAAAGTTGAACAAAAATACCTTCAAAATTAAGTTAGGTACGTGACATCACTAACAAAGCAATATCCAAGTTAAAATCAGATAACTTAGCGAAAGCCAAATTAAAAGATTTTGAAGAAATATTGCCATCAACATCTAAAACCTCAGAATCTAATGTTGAAATTTTTAAAAAATTAGTGTATTTTCTTGCGTATTTTTCTTTACTTTTCATATTTCCGACACATCATATCTCCGTCACTCTTTCATATTTCCGTCACCTCATGTTTTAGTGAAATTGTAATTCTACTAAGGCACTTGGAGTTAAAATTTTTCAATTTAACGTAATATTTTAGAGTTATTTAACTGTTTTATGCAATTTATATAAGCTACTTTAGATATTTTTACTAAAAAAGAGAAAAATTCCATTTTTTTATCTTTTTTTTTAATAAATTTGCAAATTTTTCTCACTACATTTATTTAGATTGTAGTAGCACATTTTGTTGATGTATTTTTAAAAGATGATGGATGGTACTTACTTTAGAAAAATATTACAAAAATAATAATTTAAAAGTTATCTAATTTTTTTTTGTAGTCTTGTATGGGTGACGGAAATCTTAAAATATAAGACATACATAGACACATTTCTACAGAAAAAAAAAGTATATGAATATTTTCAATAACCAAGGTTCAAACCAAGTATATCAAGCATGTAACAATATAAAAAGGATGATATTAAACTGATAACTTAAGGTGATATTTTCAAAATCACTTATAGTGCAAATTAAAAAGTTATTGAAAAGGACCCATATGTTCTGGGTTTAGAAAAAGCGGTATTATGCCTTTTGATAAAGGTATTTTTAAGGAAGATGACTTCGCTGCTGAATCTGTAACAGATTCAAGGGCTCCAGAAGAAACAGACGCACCTTGAACATTTGCGCTGTCACTAGCACTTCATCAAATGCACCATCAACATCTGCGCTGGTCATTAGCACTCCATCAACTTCATTACAGCCTGAAGTCATTTCACCAGACATAATACGGCCCTACCCCAAAGCAGAGAAAAAGAAATTAAAGTTAAAAGGAAGACGGCCTGGAAAATCACGATTTCTAATAGAGACGCCAGAAAAAGATAGACTAGAAGAAGAAAAGATAGTCAAACAAAAGAAGAAGCAAGTGAAATAGAATCTGTTTGATAATGTAAAGCAACAAGCAAATGATTCAGATGATTCAGGGGATGAAGTAATCTACGCTGATGATGAATCTGACTGTTTAAGTGAAATGGACCGTGAAAATTCCGACCAAGAATTCATGCAAGACGTAGAACCTATCATAGATCCTGAATCTGAGACGCCAAATATCGAAATCGGCGACTTTTTGCTGGTAAAGTACTGCATGAAGAAGACCCAAAAGTATTATGTTGGAGAAGTGGAAGAAATAATCGATGGAAAATATTTAACAAAGTTTTTAAAAAAGAAAGAAAATGGATTTACTTTTCCCCAAGTCACTGATAAGGACCTAATAGAATTGGAACAAGTGGAACTAAAACTACCTAAGCCAAGAACGTCTGAAACAACTCCAAGCTCAAGTTCAATAAAGCGGTTTCAAGTAGACTTTGGTGCCTATAACGTCAACTAAACTAAATAAACATTTTGTGTTTAAAGATGCCTTTTTTACATTTTTTATTGTTTATGCGACTTGTGTTAGATTGTTCCAGCTTTATTCACCAAATAAATATGACTAAAACTTTTAGAACATAAATTGTTTTTGTCCACACCTGCCCCTACACTGTCCAAATCTACCCCAGCCAAGGGGTACATTTGGACAATTTGGATACTTTGAAAAATTGCAAAAATCTAATTCATCGATCAGAGAATAATCGCTAAACATATGGTGATAGATAGTACATTTATCAGTGGCAACAACATAACATGATGTGATCAATATATTGAAAGCCAAGCTATACACAGATAATTATATTTTCCTACGACCACTTAGGAAAGTGACACATATCACACTATATAGTCCTATGGAAAGTGCCCTATATCACACGCGTATGAATAAGAATTTACTTTCCACCCGAGTGAGAATATGTTACTTTCCGCAGTAGTTGTCACAAAATGTCAAACACCTAATTTCTATTTTGATCTATGTAATGTCCATATTAATACTAAAATCGATATGATTGTTAAATTATTGAAATTGTTGTAAATTAGATCCTAGATATTTATCTTTAACAATTATTATTAAAATAATTTTAAAATAATGTTTGCTCTTTATTCTGGTTAAATACATAACCGATTAGATCGTTCAATTGACACAAGGGCCATTAGCTCAGGTGGTTAGGACGTCGAACTTATCAACTTTGCCATTTTTCGACCGCGTTCAAATCCTGGCGGGGCAGAATTTTTTTGTTTTTTTTTTAATTTTTTTTTGTTTAGAAAATATGAAAATTGAATAAATACGATTATTGTTGATTATTTTTTTAAATACATTTGAATTATTATAGTAATAATAACCTTGGTTTTACATTTTTTTGATGACTTTATTTTGTGGTCGTAGGAAAAACATTGTACATCACTTGTGTGAAAAGTGATTTTCCACACTCGTAATGTAATATACTATTTTAGTGTTCCAATGTCCCCCCCTCTTCCCTATGTTTAATTTGTTTGGTTATATAAGTACTGTTAAAAGTGGGCAAGGTGGGTCGTAATAAATGATGGACCTTACAATACATAAAATATATTGAAAAAAAAAAGGATTAATATACGGATTCTAATTTATTTACCGAATGTTATTTAATAGAAAATAACATTGTGAATATCGTAGATATTTTGATATAAAATATCACATTTTGTATTTTTCAAATTATTTCATGGAAGTGACTAATTGACCGCCAATATACATTTTATTGTAGATTTGTCTTTGTAGAAATACTTGTCATAGTCTGAAAACCATTTTCAATTGCGCATACTACCCACCTACTGGACTACCAGAAACAAACTTTGTGTTTAATCATAAATTAAATTAGGCGAGGCAAGAGTTGTATAACATTATAATATAGCATATTCCAATATAAATTACATTTATATACCCTAAAAGGTATTAGCTGTAGATATTTGACAAATGCAGTAAACACAATCATAAGATTTTAGAATTATTTGAACTTTGACCATAATTTATTATAATATTCAAAAGTTATTTTAATATCCATTAGGTACAGGTCTAGTAGACAGGTACTACTTTACATGATATGCAGTTAAACAGCCACTGTCATATTTAAAGAAAGAGAATTTCCTCACTGTGTTCTATCTGTACCTAAAACCGGACATTAGCTTATAAAACCAATAAAGTAACAGAAAAATACTTTTTAAGACTTTCTAGTTTTAAAAAGCTCCTGCTACACTTTTTAAAGCGTTTCATAAAACAATAACAAAAACGAAAACCACAATAAAACATTCATAAGTTCAATCAGACGGGCATAACCTAACAAGTCATTAAAATTATAAAAATTAGTAAAAATATATTAAACATTTTTCTCTTTCACTGATCATTTCTAGAATATGGTACTTATTAAACAATGGCACAAAATGAATTTGTTACAACACTGAAGAGAAGGAGAAACATACTTATCATATATTTTTTTTATTCTTTTTTGAGCAATTTATCTTTCAACTTTTTTAGTAAGCATCAGACTATTCATTAAGGTTTTTCTTCATATTACAATAAGGTATTAATTTTTTAAAGTCTTTAATTATGGGAATAATGGACGCTTGACGGGCTAATGAGATGTATTGCTTGATAATTAGTGATTTACAAGACCTTGGATTAGCTTTTTTAGTATATTTGCCCAAAACCAAGACAAAAATAACTCGAAAATTTATAATTACCGACAATTAAAAAAAAAATCCATCAGTAGTCGTCCAACACTACTATTTTTAAACTATCAGAATTGGTATTAATAAATTTACCAAATTGCCGCTTTTTTGAAAACATTTTAAATTTTTATAGTAGGTAGGCTTAAAGGGCAATGGGTGCAAATACTTTTACATGGACAGATCTAAGGGACAAAGAAAACAAATGTTTTACAAGGGCAGGCTAAAGGGGTAAAGGGACCATTTAATCTTACATGAACAGATTTTAAAAATCAAGACTTGTGACAATCATCACGTGGTTTAACCTAAGTAATGGCTTCACAAACCTGAAAATTCAAGGTCTTTATACTATTTTCGGCTTTCGGTCCAAATCAAATCAATTCTTGATTTTTTTACGTTACGAGTTTACCCTTGTCGGCCTTAGTCTCGATAAGGTGGGAACCAAAACGTACCGGTATTTCGGGAGTGGTCCACCCCTCGTTCAAATTTAATGAAAATCGTAGCATCAATGGGTCACTTTTAGACAAACGTTAGACGAGCGATGTTGAATTTGGGCTTCACATTATGTGTGTGGTTTCAAAGGTTAAGATTTTTTTTATTTTCTTATCTTATGTTACTGTTTGTACCTAGCTTGCTTTAAAAATTCAAAGACGATAAATATTAACGTTTGTACTTCTCACAAAATATAAATAACTTTAGTGTTACGAAAACAAAACATAGGATTGTTATCAATTACTTTCCTCGTTAGCCATAACCAGTAAGGTTTTTTATTTTCCCATTAGAGAACTAATTTGTAAATTGAAATTTAATGATCAGTTTATGCAAATTATAAATCTTAATTGGGAAATCCTAAAAAATCTATTGATGGAGATAAATAATAAATAAACACAGTGTGTTTGATACTAACACTACGAGCTACGAGCTATAACATGAGGATGTCAAAGTTCTGTAGCCCGTCTATTATTGCTGTTTGTTTTTCCACATCGAATGCATTCGAGATGTTGTGAATTTTTAATCACGTGACTGAGGATAAGATTCCAATGTAAACGTAATAAACAAACGTTTTACACGTAGTTGTAAGAAATATGACGACGGCGACAATGATGCTGTGTAATACGACACTCCAATAAACTCAAGACTTTATTGATCTTATGTTGATCTTGACATGGCAACACTGCTTAAGCATTCAGTATTGATTGGTAAACGATCCAGAAACGAACTGTTTTTCTGTCTGATATTATAATACGATGGAGGAACGGTATCAAGGCTACTGGAACGCACATATGATGGCTAACTATTGTTGGAGCATTCAGAACAGTTCTATGGGTTCAACCTCTGCAAGGAAGTCTTATAAAAGAAAGTTTTTTTCACCTTAAGAACTAAATAAAATTAGATTAACTTTAAACAAATTGTGTTTTACTTTGAAACGGCCACGTGTCATATTTTCTAAACTAGAGCTAATACAGAAATGATAACAGATTTGAAGTCTTCAATAAAAATTAAGCTAGTGTCATGTAATATTAACTCAATCATCAGAAATGCTGTTGTGCATAGGGTTGCCAGGTCTGAATTTGCATTTGGCGGGATTTAGGCATTAGAAAAGCGAGACAAAACAAGAAAAAGCGGGACACTTAATAAAAGAAAAAAAACAAACATACTTTTATTTTCTATAAGTACATTGCATAAAACCCATAAAAAAATAAAACTTTATCACAATCTTAAAAACATAGGAACGCAAAAACAAGTACAGGTACAGCAAAACATAAATAATCAATATCCAAAACTTTAGACTAATACAAGTATTATTTCTTTCTTGTAAAACTCATGTAACAAAAATAAATAAAACCGAAAACAAAACAGACAAAAACAAACACTTTCCAGCACAAAATATAACTATAAAATAATTTCTATTCGATAAATAAAGTTGATTAATATTCTTACTTTTTAACATAGGTATTTATCCCAGATTGAATGTGGAATTAAATGAAAATTAATCGTTTTGAAGACTATCAGTTTGGATGCTATCCTAACGATTTTCAAATTCAAGTTTTACAACTCTCAATGATGTCAAAATTTAAAATTATATACGTTTATTTTTATGTTTAATTGTTGTACAACCATCTCCTATTTCATTGCTAGAATATGGCCTACCTACTACACCCATTATTATTGTCATCATCATCATCATCATTCCTGATATGTAAAAGTCGCCAGATAATAGCGAGCAAACGCTAGGTTTAAGACACGTTTCAAATTCAAGTTCGAAGTCGCAACAGACCTTCTGAAATCGCTAGATCTAGCTACAACATCGCTAAATTGGCAACCCTGGTCGTACTCATGTACAAGACCGAAAAACGTTGATATGAATCATCCGCGACCGCGCGGCAAAGCTGGAGCGAAGATAATAGTAAATTGCCCCAATTTTTTTGTCGGGCGTCTGACCATTTGACTATTATGAAATAATAAGATGGATGGGCATTATTTTTTTATTTCTTCAAATCACGTTTCGAGGTGCATTTTATTCATGTTCATTAAAAAGCGGGACAATATGCGTCCCGCGTAGACTACCGGCGGGACGCGGGACTGAGGGTGCTGAAAACGGGACATCCGCGAAAAGCGGGACGCCTGGCAACCCTAGTTGTGCAGTGTTATAGTATATTATATTACTAGGAGTAGAAGGCGCTTATTTTTTGTTTTTTGTTGAGATCACTGCCTCGGCAGTGTAATCTGAACGAATCTTATCTTAATTCGTTATTTTTGATGACTAATTTTATTAAATACAATATAAAAATGAATTGAATTTTCGCAAAAAGTATATAACAATACGAACCTGCGCTGAAGACTTCTTATTAAGGTGGAATAATAATTAAAATGGATTGTTCCGAATCACATTAATTTGGATTAAATAAATTACTGCCCGATAAAATGTTGATTTGATTTATGTTATTTTTACTTTATTTTACAACCATTATTATTTAAGTCTAGCTGTAAATACTTTCATGTCATATTGTTCTATAATTGGATAATAAATTATACATTATCTTCCATTTTCATTCAAATAATATACGGCTACCGATTAAATATAACATAAGATTGTTTTGCAATGTACAGAGTAATCCATAAATAGACCAGAACTAATTTTAAATAAATTCAAAATATTATCCATATCTCAAAGTGGTCCCAAGTAGAATAAGAACAAATGAGAAAAATATAAAGTTTGTCATCCACACCACAGGATCTTTAATTAGATTTTTTCAAACACGTTAAAACTTGTAAGCGTTTTAGACCTTAGCAATAAGGTCAGTTGTTGGGTGTGTTCTAAAATAAAGAATTTTGAAACATACAAAAGACGGTCCTGTGCTCACAAAAGCCAGGTGTTCATTTGTAACTAGGCTGACGTGACCAAAGTCATGTATCTCGCGCGAAGAACTGTTCGGAGTAACGTAATCATATGTCCATCTTTTTCGGCAGAGCGATTCGAGCTTCCTAACCATAGATAAATTAATATTAAAAGATAAACCGTTTAAATGCACGGCACTGGTAACAAGTGGTAGTTCCCAGCCATACTATTTGGAGCCACCGTCGCAAATAAGACGACAGCGATGTTGTCAGCAGGGTTGCCAATCTGTGAGTAATTCCTCACATTTGTGAGTAATTTACTAGTCTGTGAGTAATTTTGTGAGTAAAGGGCAATTGTGAGTAATATGTGAGTAATCGGGAAGTCAGCGTGGGTATATTCATGGTAGTTAGGCAAAATCCTGATCGGATAATTTATTAAAACCGTGTTCTTTTTAAAAAATTTAATATAAGCCTTATTTTACCCTCCTAGCACTTTTAGCAGTCATTAAAATTACAACGTCCTGTATTGCTTGGTCAATGTAATAGAGTAAAAGTAATTTTGATATTTTACAACACTAGGTGTCGTTTCGATAGGGATAGTCCCATTGGGACTGTCCCAACCGTCGATTAATATCTTTTTTTTTGTTCATTTTAAAAGTATATTTTTTATTAGTAGATTTTTTTAAGTATTAGAATTAATGATTTATTATGATTTGGTCCGTTAATAAAGAAGCTACTCTGATTCTCCAATCCTTTTTATCTGTGTTTTTTGTTCAGCTGATGACAAAGATGTTTTATATACAGGGTGATTCATAACTATTGGGACATAGGCTAAGGGCAGGTTATTTGTATCAAAATATGGCGATAGGGCCAAATATACCTCAATAAAATATTGCTGTGGAATAAGATACAGGGCGTTAAATAATAATAATAATAGTATTAATAATAAACTATAATCTAACAGCAAATTATTTGACACTGCAAAGCAAATTTTTCTTAAATGAAATATTTTGTGAGTTGTTCAATTGCGTTTTTCTCGAAAACGGGTGAAATTTTCTAATCAAAAATACTAAAAAGTTTCGTAAAAAAAGTTACCACTTAATTTCATCATCAGGATTCATTCACGTGGCGCCTCCTGTAACAAAATATAAAATAATACATAAAATATTATTTCTTGTCGAAAAATATGCCTTTGTGCCAATTTTGATATCAATTCATAAATATACAGTGGCATCAGAAAAAAACAAATTCCACAGCAATATTTTATTAAGGTATATTTGGTCCTATCGCCATATTTTTGTCCAAATAACCTGCCTTAGCCTATGTCCCAATAGTTATGAATCAACCTGTATATTACTTTGTTATTAAAATAGTGAATGCACAGAAGAAAGGTGCATCTGTTTTGACTCTGGTATATTCTGAAAATTTATCTTTTAATGTTTGGCAACATTGCACAGTAGTAAAATAAATTCAAACCAAAGTGCAAGAGTACAAAATATAAATATAAATCGGTAAAGACCGGTTGGCAACCCTGGTTGTCAGTTTCCATAAACTTTCATGACATTAGAGTTATTTCAAACGCATAAGCTGCACCTTATTTTGTTTTTGTCGTGCTCGATACCGTCCATACAATGGCCATACTATTGCTGAGATATTTTAAAGAGAGGTTTGGCAACTGTGTTGATAACCTCCTTAAAAATGAAGAACAGAATGGCGGAAGGCGAAATGGTCGAAAAATGCAGAAAAACCATCATACAATAAAAGTTATTATGATGTGGATATAATTATCCTTCGATAGGTAAGTTATTATTAGGTTAAGAAGATTGATAAGTGCTGATTTGATGAAATTAGTAAGTATTAACAATATAATTTAATAAGGTGTTAGATTTGTTTGAGGACTTTGTTTATCATTTTCTTATAGCCTTAACGAAGTATAATTTCATTTTGGATCGATTTTCAATTCTTTTTTAATATACCTATTTGTAACAAAACATATATCTGGCCCTGGTAAAATTAAGTAACCTTTTTCAGCCCCTTAATTTAAATAAGTATTATTCTAATATTCAGCAGGCTGGTTATTCAAATAAAACCTTTTTTCATTTTCCTTCCGATATTAAAATTCGCGAACTGTTTTAAGAATTTACATTTTATCTTTAGATAATAAAATTCGCTATCTTTGTGAAGATCATTTTTGCCAGATTCTTTTAGTAAAATTGCTTCAAAACGTAAACGACTAATTGCAAATTCTGTACCAATTTTATTAGCTAATAGTACATCCAGTTCAACTAAATACTCAACCGAAACAGTCAGATTTTAGAAAATGTTGAGGCTGAAGCACATACACAGTAGCATAAGATAGATTTGCTAATCTGCAACGAAAAACAAGAAATTATTTGCAAACGTAAACTTAGTATTAGTGATAAACAATTTAAACAACTCTCTGTTAAAAATGAAAAGTCAAAAACTCAAAATTTGTTAGATCAACTAGAACAGATTAGTTAAAATATAATTCAAATCGACTATTGCACTATGAGAAATAAACTGAAAGTTTTTTCTATAAACTAATTTTAGACAAATTAAAAATAACTTTTTTATAAGAAAGGGCAACATTTTGATAAGAAAAATTGTTCAATAAGATGTAATTAGGTATGTACACTTTTTGTTTTTATAGGAAACCCCTGACACCTGCATCAAAATTTGGTCCAGTTTTTCAAGAATGAGAGGAGAATACTATTAATTTCACTTACAGTTGTTATTTGTACATGTTATTTATGTAATAAAAGTTTAATGGCACCTTACTTTTATTAAATGATTAAACTATACCTATATACCAGTTGTTTCAAATATTTTAATATATTTTTAATTTATATTTTTTGGAGTTTTATTACTTAAAAAAACTAATATTTATGTTAAATACAGTATTTTAATGTAAATATTAGTTTTTTTAAAGTAATGAATGCCAAAAAATGTAAATAAATAATAAAGGACATTTGAACGAGCCGTGTTTAGGCTTGACACTCTTCTTTTATGTTGACTCTAACTGTTAAGTTAATCAGCCAAATGTGTAGCGTGCGATAATCGCTCCAAGTAGTATGGCTGGGAACTACCACTTGTTACCAGTGCCGTGCATTTAAACGGTTTATCTTTTAATATTAATTTATCTATGTTCCTAACAGTAAGGATCCATGGTATAAAACATAAAAGGTAGGATATCAACAGTGTCAAAAATAGGACGGCCACGCGCATGGCGTCACGCGTAGAGTTTGTATAGGCGCGAATTTAAAAATACTAACGAAGTATGAGGAAAATATATGTTAACTTATAGAAATTTGATGAATATTAAAGATAATATTTTAGAAATTACATGAAATATCTATGGATATTATTATGGGATAGTTAAGGAAAGAACTATGAAGGAACATAAATGCAAATACATACATAAAAGAAATTTTTTTGAAAAGTTTTTACCTTTTTTTTTTAATGATTTATTATGTTTATACAAACTCGACTTCTAAAGAATAGTTTTTATAACCAGGATAATAAAATAAAGAGTATCTTTACAACTCGAAACTGGGGAACCTGGTAACAATTTCACATCTGGATATGCCGGAAATTTTTACCTGATTAGGATTTGCAACTCATTTACCTGCATTATTTTACCCAATTGAATAAAAATAAGTATTAGAAAAAAAAAATTTCCCATAATATAATGCAGAAATTCATATAATGCAAAACATAAAAAAATGTACCAAATACAAATAACTGTTACAATACAAAAATAAAATAAAATGTCGCTGCATTTTTCCTGGACCTAGTCGCTGATAGTTGTTAAATCATTCATGAAATACAAGTAGAAATTTTCTTTTTTTTGTGACATTTACAATTTTATTTTTGCTTATATTGAGAAATTTTTAGCCTTCAAAGGGTAGAGTCTCCAGTTTAGAAGTCCCAAGTTGTGAATTAACCAATGTGATTCACACTGGTTCATTCACAACTTCACATTATGTGAAGTTCTGATTTAAGATCTCTCTTATAATTGGAAGGTTGAAAGTGCTTGGAATACATATGAAAATTTATCTGCAGGGTCACAAGCCACTGAAAAGGCTGCTCCATGCCGAATTTTCTTGGGACGGATGGTAGAATTGCCTATTTAGCATATTGTTTTTTTAATAAAAGGCTCATGGATTTTAAGAATTTTAATCTAGGGAACGGCATGCTCCCCTGGGCCTCTGCTGGAGCCGCCCTTGGGCCACTTCTTACTTCTGACTAAGCTCTTACTGTCGAGGAAAGCGAAAAACCATATCTTTCTTGAATCCTTTCCTTTAATTGTTACTATTACATCCGTACCGCAATTTTTCAATGTTTTTCATTAAAGCCACTCACAGAGAACAAAGTTTACAACACAATATAATACAAATATCTGTTCATTATCTTATAAATCACTATAAACGACTCACAAACTACTGCAACATGCGTCTGTCATATGATATTTATTTCGCGCCAGCTCTACTAACTCTACGCATGACGTCAGCGCCGCCATGACACCATGCGCGATATCCCCCCCTGGTAAGGATCGTCTCTCCCATACATACATACATACATAATGAAGAATTATTTGAGCAATGATATTGTAAAGTCCTAGTGCTTAAACATGTAAGCAGTAGTTAGTAGTAAAAAACAACTGTGAATATGTACAAAGTTTTGTGGTGCAGCGTTTGTGCACAATAAAGTGTACTTTTAAGAAAATGTTGAGATTTCATTGTCCACGTGGAGATGGTTGCAGCCAGCGGCTGGCTTCAGGAGACAGTCCATTTTGGTAAACGTGCCTTAGGCCGTATTTAATATTTGTGGAGGATTCAACCATTGGAAATCCATCAGGGTGCATACACTAAAATTGACATTCCACACGTTTTTTAGAACTCCTTTTAAGTTAAAAACAAAGTTTTTCATGAAAACAAATGTTAGCTTAGTAAATTCAAAATTACCCAAGCGATAAATCTAGTTTTGTAAAACTGTAAGTAATAACGTCTTTGCTGTATTCATTTTCAATAAAAAGAATTAAAGAAAAAATTAAGGTGACGACAGGATTTTTTTTTAACTTATTAATTCTACGTTTGAATCATATTTTGAATATCCTCATCAGATACATTTTTTACCTCTCGAGCGTTTGCTTACCCACATCGGACATATATGTTCTTGTTCTTAGAATCCGTTTACAATAAGAACACCGCTACTTCATAACCATTATTTACCGAATTTCAAATATACAGGGTGATCAACTTATACTCCGGAGTTTGATATCTCCGTTGTTTTGAGGTATACGAACAATAATTTTAAATACAAATTATAGATAGAGTCCAGCTTCACATTTTCAAATAATTTTGTAATATACAGGGTATTTCATAAAGTCACAGCATACCAAAGTTATGTTTTTTAGTGGAACACGATATGTTATGTCGAATTTGAATTTTGTTCTTTTTCCCATTCCGGCAATATAGGGTTTTATCAGGTTCTACAGGGTAATTTTAAGGAAATGGTCACTTTTATGTGAAAATCCTAACGAAATTGTCACCCTGTATTATTTTAGAATTAACAACTGAGGGTTAATATCTTAAAGTCAGAATAATTTCCAAGTAGTATAGTTTTGTTGCAACTCATCATGTTTTTGATATCTTTCATTTTGTATACAGGGTAACCCAAAACTCACGACCACGATTTTCTGTTATTTCAAATGGAACACCCCGTATTTTATATCATTTTCATAAACTACTTACAATATACTTTTACTTTTGTTAAACATTTACTATACCTAAATGTTACAGTGGTAGAGTTTTTCGATTTTTAATAATAATAATACTCTCCCTAATTCACCCCCTTACGAGTGAATTTCAACCCCTGAAGTCGACTGAACGACTTGTGTAGGGGAAGGGACGGCTATTATTATTATTTGCCGTGACGATATTTTTGGAAAATACTGAAAGTTTCTTCCAAGACTGCCGTATCTGACAGAAGGTATTAAATCAGGTAATTGTCAATTAACATTTGAGTTTTAATTCGGTTCTTCTTGTTGTTTGTGTATACAATTGGAATTGGCGAATGACGAATTTTTCCAATGAGGAATTAGTCGATATAATCTGGATAATAGGAGAATGTCATAAAAATAGCAGTAATAGCAGTAATAAAAGATTCCCAGAGCACCGATTACCTGAAAAATTTAATTTCGAGAAAGCCATGGATTGATTTAATCGTACAGGTAATGTAGCGCATTAAAAAAAAAACAAAAACCGTTATTACTGAGGAAAATGAACTCAATGTATTATTAGCAGTTACGGATAGTCCAAATACAAGTATACGAGTAATTTCCACGGAACCAGAAATAAGCTATGGAAGTGTGTAAAAAATACTATCAAACAATAAGATGCACCCATATCATATTCAGTTACACCAGGAATTATTGGATGATGATTTTCGGCAAAGAACAAACTTTTGTAATTGGGCACGAAGAAAAATTCAAGATCAAAGAGATTTTTTTGCAAGTTGCAACTAAACGACATTTAGTAAACTGTCAAGAATACACAACTTGGACCTCCTTACTAAATGGAAAACCATTTTCGGTGAAATTTGTTGGGAAGGTATTTATCTACTTATAATTCGATTACTGTAAGAAATTCTTGGAATTAAAATAAAACAAAATTGGCAAATAGGTACTTATTGAAAATAATCTTAAGATACGGCTATGTAATCTTTAATACACAGGGCTTTTGGCCTGTCAAACCTTTTTCTATTGTTCTGTACAGCTTATGTTTATAAAGGACCAATAAAAGACCCAAAACTTGTAATAGCTCAGGTACATTTATTACAATTTTAGGAAATATTTAGATTATTCTGTAAAAATATTTAAAATGACCGTACTAAGTTTTGCATTAGAAATGTTGTTTTATTACTCTCTCATACATAAAAATAGACTATAGAGTTGGAGTTTCTAAAACCTCCATCTTGTTTTCAGAGTAAAGGTTATGAGTTGTGCATTGTCAGGGTTTACCAAGAGGTTTTCTCTAACGCACCACATTTCTGTCAGCCTAAGAGCTCCTTGCATGAGTTCAAAGACTGTGGTTTGGTGTTTGCCTCGGATAAGGATGACTATGTCATCGGCATATCCTCGGGCGTACAGCTCTTGATTGTTCAGTGTTTTCAGCAGTTCATCTGTCACTAGGTTCCAAAGTAGAGGAGAAAGAACTCCACCCTGTGGGCATCCCCTGTGGATATTCACCTGCATGGTTCAACTGAACATTTGTGCCTGTACTTGCCGTCCGCATAACATGTCTTCCATCCACCAGCAGATAGTGTCTTCTATTCCATGTTTGCGAGCGGCAGCTACCATAGATTTTAAGGAGGTATTATCAAAAGCTCATTCTATGTCAAAAAATGCTCCTAGGACTATTTCTTGGCTACTGAGTCCTTCCTCTATCTTGATTACGAGATGATGCAGAGCAGACTTACAAGATTTTTCTGATTGATAGGCACCAATTGTTGGTTTGTATGAAATGGCCTCTCTATCAGAATGGTTTGCCGGACATGCTGATCAATCAGTTTTTCCAATCCTTTCAATAGAAATGACGTATCAGTTTTGGGTTACCCTGTATACAAAATGAAAGATACCAAAAACATGATGAGTTACAACAAAACTAAACTACTACGAAATTATTCTAGCCTTGAGATATTAACCCTCAATTGTTGATTATAAATAATACAGGGTGAAGATTTCATTATGATTTTCACATAAAAGTGGCCATTTTTTTAAAAGTACCCTGTAGAACCTTAAAAACCCTATATTGCCGGAATTGGGAACATGAGATAATTCAAATTCGAGATAACATATAGGGTGTTCCAATAAAGAAACATAACTTTGGTATGCTGTGACTTTATGAAACACCCTTATATCACGAAATAATTTTAAAATGTGGAGCTGGACTCTATCTATAATTTGTATTTAAAACTTTTGCTCATATACCTCAAAACAACGGAGATATCAAACTCCGGTGTATAAGTTGATCACCCTGTATATTATCTATAACTATCATTGAATAAATAATGAGTAATTTGTAAGGTATACAATAATAATTCATTTTTCCTATAATATTAGCATGTCACTAAACCTACAGTAGGCGGCGTTATCCGACAAATTACTACGCCAAGTGATGACGTAGATGTGTTCTTATTATTATAATCGGACCCTGCTACATTTATCTTAAATCACGTGATCAAAGATTAACATCTCAAATGCATCCGATGTGGATAACAAACACAGTATAAAAAATCATGTTAAATTGTAAAATTGCTATCATCGAGACAGAATAAAGTAGAGACGACATAAACACTATTTTGCCATATGACAGATGGACGCAATTCAAGTGAAGGAAAAGTGTAATGAAAATGGCAACTTAAGTCGTACTTTGATTTATTCAAAGTCAATAATTTTATATCTAAATACTGACCGAATGAAAGTGATTTTATATCATTTAAATGAAGCTATTTAAAAAATGGCATTTATTTGCACCAAAACTGACTAGCTATACTATCTTGGGTTTGACATATGACGTAAAAGTGTAATGCAAAGCTGCGGATACTTTATTGATGATGCTTAAGCATCTCCTCTTTATTCTATCTCAATGATTGATATCGATGTATTAACAAACTTACTGTTATCTACATCCATAATGTATATATGTATTTATAAACTTAACTTCAAATTGGGCTATCGTTTTAACACGTTTATTACTGCAAAATCATACAAACACTGTCATCTATAGACATTAGGTAATTGTTTAACAAAACGTAACGTATGATTATTAACAGGTGATAGATTAATAGATATATCTAGATTGATGGATATAACAGATAACATCCTATCAGTAACAAATTTAATAACGTAATAATGTAGGAACATCAATTATAGTAGTAATTATTAACTAAGCGAATTAGATAAAACCTTCATTGAAAATAAACATTTGAACAGAGTAATTTGCATTCGAATTTGGTTTAGATATACTGGCGATTAAAACATGTGTTGATGTTGATTAGCATATTATAAAAGCGGTCATGGAGTGATCACGATCAAGTTCATCCAATACGAACTAGAAAAATTATTTGCATCGTTATTTGGCAGTTGAATTTATAGTTAGATAATCCTGAAACTATAAAAACTAATGTGTTCTTCTTTAAAGAATTTTTAAAGAGATTGTTTTGCAGTAAATAACGTAATTAACGGATAAGGGCTTGGTAAAGTTTTATAATTGTGCCTATTTTTGTCTTTACTGCACTAGATATGTAATATAGTGATTAAACTGACTGGAGTGGTTTTGAAAACGAATCAATTTGTCCTCTCTATTAATTGTAATGAAATTAAAACTGCACAATTACCTATCATCAAAATGACAAAGGAGCGACTTCACTGCTAGAGTCTAAGGGTTATATATTATATTTTGGAGGCGCTAAATGTACGAGGGCGGGTCAATAAGTCCATGACTTTTTGAATAAAACACAGGTTTTTAGATAAAAAGTTATTTTATTTTTCAAAGTAGTCTCCTTTGAGCTCTATACACTTAGCCCAACGTTTCTCCAGTTTTTTTATCCCTTCCGAAAAATATGATTTGTCGAGGTCTTCAAAATATGTATTTGTTTGTGAGATGACTTCGTCATTGGAGGCAAATATCTTTCCGCCGAGCCATTTCTTCAAGTTCGGAAACAAGAAATAGTCACACGGGGCTAGGACAGGTAAATAGGCCGGATGAGGGAGCAATTCGTAGCCCAATTCATGGATTTTTGCCATGGAAACTGCACATGTGTGCACCCGTGCATTATCCTGGTGGAAAAGGACTTTTTTCTTGGCCAAATGCGGTCGCTTTTTTTTCAATGCCTCATCGAATCGACCCAATAAGTTGCTGTAATATTCACCATTGATTGTTTTTCCTTTTTGAAGGTAGTCAATGTGGATAATACCGCGTGCATCCCAAAAAACAGTCGCCATGACTTTATTGGCTGACAAACCCACCTTTGCCTTCTTTGGCGCCGATTCACCCCGAGAAACCCACTGTTTTGACTGCTGTTTGGTCTCCGGTGTGTTGTGGTGGATCCACGTTTCGTCCACGGTTACGAAACGGCGCAAAAACTCGTTCATATTGCGACTGAACAACACCAAACATTCCTGCGAAATTGTCACACGGTTGCGTTTGTGGTCGATTGTGAGCAATCGCGGCACCCATCTTGCGGAAAGCTTTCTCATACCCAAATGATCATTCAAAATTGAAACCACTGAGCCATGTGAGATGCCTATGGCTTCCACAATCTCTGTCACTTTTAATCGCCGATCGGCTAAAACCATATCGTGGATTTTTTCAATTGTTTCCGATGTGGAGACCTCAACTAGGCGTCCAGAACGTTCGGCATCTTCCGTGCTTGTACGGCCACATCGGAATTCAGTAAACCACTTTTTTTACCATTGAAATGGATGGTGCAGAGTCCCCATAATATTTATCAAGCTTAGCCTTGATTTGCGTAATGGATTTTTTCCGCAAAAAATAATGCTTTATGAGCACACGAAATTCACTTTTTTCCATTTTCTTCTCAGTCAACGAGGTAGTCTGATATTAACGGCTGTCAAAAACAAACTAAATGTCGCAGCTTGTTCAATTTTTGACAAGAGTCAACAGACAGATAACTGTTGACGGGAGCATTGTTGCCATTTCAATTAAGAGGCGGGAAATTCAAAAAGTCACGGACTTATTGACCCGCCCTCGTACCTAAAAGTTTACACAAATAAAATAAATACTTATCGAAATGGTTATATATGTTTTTTTCTGTTTCATAATATAGGTTAGGTTGAAAATGAGTGGAATGTTCTCATCGCCTTTCCGCTTCGACCCAGATGCATCTGTTGTGGCTCTGTCTAACTTCTAGTTCACCGTACAATCCACACATTTTAATGAAGGCCTTCATAACATAGGACACAATTCTATGCTAAAATTAGACATTCCAACGATCTGTCAAAATGCTGACAGTGGGCACGGTTCGTAGACAACACGGTGACCTCATCACGGTTGCCAAGGACGCCGTGACGTCACGGAATGAAAAAGTGAGTTGACAAAACATATTTTACTTGGTGTCGTTTCTGGATTTTCACATTTTAAGGGGGGAAATGGGGGGTGAAAATTTATTTGGGAGTATCCATGTTTTTGGTTCTCTCTAAAGTTAAAAACATGAAAATTGGAATTGCAGCTACTGAGTACAAATTAATAATAATTTGTTTTAGGGTTTTTATATTTTGACATCTTGAGGGGGGCAAACGGGGGTAAAAGTTTGTATGGGATTATAACTTTTTTTGTTCTCTTTGAAGTTAGAAACATGAAAATTGGAATTGCAGCTAATGAGTCTAAATTAATAATGACGTGTTTTAGGGTATTTGGATTTTCAAATTTTAAGGGGGGGAAACGGTGGGGGTTGAAAGTTTATTTGGAAATATCGATTTTTTTAAAGTTAAGAACTTGAAAATTGGAATTGTAGGTTCTCATCATAAATAAATAATGAAATATTTCATGGTTTTTGGATTTTCACATTTTAAGGGTGGGAAACGGGTGAAAATTAATAAATATTATTAAAAATTAATAAAAATTAATAAAAATTATTAAAAATTAATAAAAATTAATAAAAATTAATAAAAATTAATAAAAATTAATAAAAATTATTAAAAATTAATAATAATTATTAAAAATTTTAAAAATTATTAAAAATTAATAAAAATTAATAAAAATTAATAACAATTAATAATAATTAATAAAAATAAATAAAATTTAATAAAAATTAAGAAAATTTAATAAAAATTAATAAAAATTATTAAAAATTATTAAAAATTATTAAAAATTATTAAAAATTATTAAAAATTATTAAAAATTATTAAAAATTATTAAAAATTATTAAAAATTATTAAAAATTATTAAAAATTATTAAAAATTATTAAAAATTAATAAAAGTTAATAAAAATTAATAAAAATTAATAGAAATTAATAAAAATTAATAAAAATGAATAAAAATTAATAAAAACTAATAAAAACGAATAAAAATGAATAAAAATGAATAAAAACGAATCAAAATGAATAAAAATAAATAAAAATGAATACAAATGAATAAAAAAAAAGAAAACTAAGTGTTACTAAGGGGTCGGATTATACAATAACTGTGCAACTGATAATTTATGATATTTTTTATCATGTGTTATGGTGTTTAATAACCATTCAGATATGAAATGATAATGTCGTTACAATAAAGAGTTAATTAAAAGAAAATTTATATTTTTCAATAAATTAAAATACAAAATATAAAAAAATATGACAGATAATATATATGTATTTTCTGTCATAAAAAAATGGTTGTAAAATATCGTTTCTTCAGATAAATTCATTAATCAACCTCAGAAGATAAGATGAAAAAACAGAAAATCTTAAACATTTGACCTGACTCCTAGAGATTGAATTAATCTAGAAATTATAGATAAGAGGTTTCCTATTACCTCTAAACACTGATTTTGGTGGTTCAGAATTACAAAAATAAACATTTTTATGTTATGTTCAGGTACGGTTTAGAGATAAACTGAATTTTATAAGAAATGTTCTTCCCTTTTATCTGACCTCAGTAATATTTTAAAATCGTAAAATAAATATAGACAAATAATTTAAATTGAAAGAAAATTTGTAACATGAATGGACAAGTACAAATCGTAAATTTCTCTGCTTTTTATTTAGTTTACTTTAAAAAGATTTTTATTACACCATATAAGACGTTAAGTCCTCTTGTAGATTTAGATTATCCCTAGGCTTTGAATAGTTTTATTTAATTTTAAATCATCTGCAAAAAGCAAAAACTTTGAATAAGAGAAGCACTCCACTGTTATTAATAAACAGATTAAAGAGGATTGGTTCTAAGTGTGATCCTTGAGGGACACCTGATATCTCTATAGATTTGAAATTAGCTATCCTAACAATTTGAGTTCTGCCAGTAAGACGAGTCCTCATCCAACTAAGGAAAAAACCATTTGTGCCTAAAGTCTTGAGTTTGTATAACAAAGCTTCATGATTAACGCAATAGAATGCCTTTTTCCAAGCTCTGTGGATTTGGAAGACTGGAAACCATATTGTTGGTGAATTAAAAACATTTTTAAATGAAGAGGGTAATAATGTCACAAATACAACTCTCAAAAAGTTTGGGTACAATACTAAGGATACTAATTGGACGACAGAGACATTAGACTTATCTCCACTTTTAAAGATGGGAGTTATATAGCTTGTTTTCCATGTACTAGGAAAATGCCAGTACTCATACTCATATTACTTCATTTTTATAGTTTAAATCTAATTTTTGTGAATAAAATATAACTATATATTTTTCAATTACGTCAATTCTGCAAATTCAAAATTTTTTTGTAAGTTTCTAAACCAAAACTGATTTATTGTATGAAATAATCTCTCTAGATATTCTAGTTTCTTTGTTTTATACTTGTAAAAAGGATAATTTTCCGATTTTTCTTGGGAACAATGATTCCAACTAGATCAAATTTTGGTAAAATAATACTAAAGGTTGTGTATGCCTTACACAATTTTCTTTTTATTTTTTTAACTCGTAGATACTTTTTCCGGAGGTCCATATAAACCTTAAGAAAGCTATACATAGTAAAATGTAGCAAGTTTCATTCTTATGGATATTTTTTGTAAAAGATATATTTTTAGAGCTATTACCATAGAAACATAATAGGTATTTTTATTCTGGTTTTAAGTTGATAAATACCTACTATACATATTTTATAATATCTATTGTATGTTAGTTTTCGTGTGATAATTTTATTTATTTATTTATTTATTTATTTATTTATTTATTCCAGAAACAAACAGGCATGAGCCTAATTACATGTTCCTATAAATACAGCGAAAATAGAAATCAACAAAAATACATAATATCTAATTAAATATATAAGTGAAATTATAATAAACAAACCTCGCTACTACAAAATTTTAACAAAGTTCATTAAAGAACAAAACTACTGAAATAATCAGAAATATTCAGGAATAATCAGAGCGTCTGCAAAACCCCACACCAAGGCCACGGAAATCCTACAAGGTTATGTCTCTTTAATCGAGCCCAACAATTTTGTTAAGTTCCTTTCTATATGTGCTTATAGCTACATCAAAAATACCGCAATAAATGCTTTCGGAGTGTACATTAAACAAAAGACAAATTTTTTCTACTGGACCATGATTATCCGCACGAAAAGTTAATTGACGTGGACGAATACCTGCTATTGGAACATTAATTTTTATTTGACTCAATAAATATTGACTGTCCAAATATCCATTTAATAATTTATGTAAAAAGACAAGATTGATTATAGAGCGTCTATGTTCCAATTTTTCAACTTCAAACTCTTTTCTAATAGGTCCAAATGAAACAAATCCTGGACTTGTATGATACTTTTTAAAGTATAAATATTTGACAAATTTATTTTGAATAGTTTCCAAAATGTGTTTTAAATTTTGTTGTGTAGGGTCCCATACAGTGGATGCATATTCTAATTTACTACGAACGAGAGCAAAAAATACATTTTTAATCGAGTGTGTGTCTGTAAAGTCCCTAGTCGTGCGTTTCAAAAAACCTAACAATTTGTTAGCTTCTTTGGTAATGTTATGGATATGCTCGTCAAATTTGAAATTATTTTGAAAAACTATTCCCAAGTCGGTCATTTTTGACACTCTTTCTAGTGTTGATCCTTGCATTGTGTAGATAAAATTTTGAGGATTACGAATGTTACTGAATGTAATAACCTTGCATTTGGAAAGATTAAAATGTAATTTATTTTCAAATGACCAATCCGAAATTGAGTCTAAGTCATTTTGAAGGTCTAGATAGTCATCTAGGGTGGATGTTTTCTTAAAAACTTTCAGATCATCTGCATACATTAGGCAGTCTGATGTAATACGTAGAGGAAGGTCATTAACAAATATTAAGAAAAGTAGAGGGCCCAAATTGGAGCCCTGAGGGACCCCAGAGCCTGCGAGGATTGTATGAGATACTTCACCACCAAACATTACGTATTGATACCTTAGTTTTAGATAAGACATAAAGAAATTTATTAGATGATCGCTAAGACCATAATATTTCAGTTTAGCTAGAAGAATATTGTGATTTACCTTATCGAAGGCTTTCTTAAAATCAGTATAAATACAATCTACTTGCTCACGAGAATTGACACATTTTGATATTTTATCACTGAAAGTTAATAAATTTGTATCTACAGATTTTTTACGACAAAATCCGTGTTGTTCGGTTGATATGTATTTTTGAAAGTAAGCATACAGTTTATCATACATTACAAATTCAAACAGTTTCGCCGTACAATTTAATATGGCTATGGGACGATAATTATCTATTTTATTTTTATCCCCTTTTTTAAAAATTGGTGTTAATCTCGTTCTTTTAAATTCACTAGGAAATATGGATATTTTAAGCGACTTATTAAAAATTACCAGCAAAGGGTATATTAAATAATCTTTACAAGCTTTTAGGATATAACAAGGAATATTATCAGGACCCGCTGTCTTTTTCGGTTTTAACTTTCGAAATGCCGCTTCTAAGTCTTTGACGGATATTAGATCGAAGTCAATATTCTGATAAAAATTTACGTTCCAATTGTTAGTCAAACCATTAATATCTATAAGGTTATAGTTTGAATCGTTGTCATACACTGAACTGAAATAATCAGCGAACTCTCCTGCTATAATTTTTTTGTCAGATATTTCCCTATTATTTATAATAAAATTTGATTCAGATATATTATTAGACCTCTTATCTTTAATGAACTTCCAAAAAAGCATGGGATCCTGGTTAACACAGTTCTGCATATTTTGGATATAATTATTGTGCGCCGTCCTTATTTTCAATTTTAGGTCCGCCCTAATTTTTTTATATCTACTAAAATAATATTCCGATAGATGTTTTCTTTTTCTGAAAAATTCTTTGTACTTTATGTCGATTTTTATTTCATCCGTGAACCATGGCGGAAACTGTTTGCAATATGCATGTGGCCTATTAGTAAACTTTGGTACACATATGTCAAGCATTTCATAAAAAACCTGGTAAAAATATTTGACAGAATCATCAACCTTTTCAATGTGTCCAATTTTGGACCAATTAAAATCCCTTAGTAGTTCGCATAGTAATCTAAAATCAGCTTTTGTAAAATTATATCTGCTTTGAAGATTATTATTTGTGTATGTGAGTTGATTACTTTTTTTTACTTCCGTCTTAATTATCAGAGAGGGATGTTTATTATCTATGGGAACTAAAGGTTCTTTATTCTCCTTTATATTCAAATTCAAATTACCAAGCACCAGATCTAGAGTTTTTTGATCCTCATTGAGACAATTGTTGAAAGACTGTAGACTGTAAGTGGCCATTAATAGAGACATTGTTACTATTATATCATTTTTATTAGAAAATTGAAAAGATGTGCCATTTATGCATGGTATATTGTAATCACCAATAAGTACCATGTGTGTGGTTTGAGTGATTAAGGGATCTAAATTGTCAAATAAATCTAGATATTGCCTGTAGACTTTAGCATTTGCGCCCGGTGGAATATAAGTTGAATTAATAATGACTGTGGTTCCGTGTAGTTTAAGTTTTACAAAAATTGTTTCCAAAGGTGAGTTAAAGGTACCATTTCGGTAGGCGCGACAGACGACCGCCGACGCGACCGAGAAGTGTCGCTTCACATCGAAAATACATACAATTATATGAAACACATTTCGCACGGCGAGACACTTCCTGGGGACACTTCTGAATCTGACTCGGGGCAAAGGTTTGCTGCCTGTCGCACTCGAGGTCACTGTCTTCGAGCATCGCTTCATTGCTTGGAGGTGAATAGGTTGAAAATTTCTTTCGATCTTTTGGAACAGTATGGGTGAAAAAAAAAACCGTAGATCTGAACAGTAGATTTTAATACAGGGGGAAATAATTGAAATTTGCAGTGTAGTAAATAAAAAAACAAGTATATAAGAAACGAAAAATAAACTTTTTTCGACCCAAATTAGAAGGTAAACAAAGAATAAACACAAATAATAAAATTTTTAATATATACTTAACGTACGGAAACAAAAAAAAAATAGGTATCTACTTCTTTTAGTTCAGTCTGAATCAGATAATTCAAAATCGTAGTGTGCATGTTCTTTTTATGATGCCCTATTAATTCTTTGTTTCATTTTAAATAAAAACAATGATTATCTTGATGTTTTTTTTATGGAGCCAACCTAGAGTAGTGGATGCTTATTACGCTGCTTTTACTGCAGAAAATTTACTAGAGAAAATATTCTTTAACCATTTGCTGAAGAATGAGGCAAACTTAATAAATTAAGAACAAAATTTGCTAGAGACAAAAACAGTAGATCTACGTGAAAACAGTAGGTCTGGCAACGCTGATCGTTCCCTCGAATGGTTATCCTGTAAGTGTCGCGCGACACTTCTCAAGCTTGCGAAATGTACCAAGCGTAACATTTATGCATCTGTCGTCCTACTCGACCTTGGGGTCGCATCAGTGGTCGCTTGTCTCTTGACGTGCCTACCCAAATGGTACCTTAAAACTTATTTTGCTCTTCTAAAGAATTAAATGTAACTGAACATTTTTTTCTTGAAAATAGGCGTTTTTTTTCATGTTCGGTCACATCTGATGTTTTCAAGTTGTTTTAAGTTATCGTCTATGTGAATCAGAAATTACAAATTTTAATTTTAGATATTAACAAAGTAATTTTAGATAGGACTTATCGATTCATTTCAGTAAAACTCTTACATAATAATAAAAAGTTTATGATAGTACTGGAATTAATTTGTTTCTAGACTTTTTTGAAGGATGGTGTAGGCTGAATTTAACTGATGCTAACAAGTTATTTTGGTTGGGGATTTCAATATTAATTGGTATAGTAATTCAACTTATTCAAAAAGATTAAAAAATATTGTTACTGATACAGGTTTTAAGAATGTGGTAAAAGAATTTACACATGCAAATACTCATGGAGGATCATTAATTGATTTAATTATTAGAAATTCAGACATTACAACTGAAGTAATAGACACATCAAAAATCAGTAGTCACAGAAATATTATTGCAAAACTAAACAAACAAAAAAAAAACAGAAAAGGGAAACGATAGTTATTGAAAATAGAGGTAGGTTTATTGATTGAAGAGGGAACAGTTTGATAAGTAATGTGCATCAGGATTCCGTAGTAAACACAACTATGAAACTGCTTTGCAGTTGGTGTTGCACGACTGGAAGTTATCAATTGAAAATAATTTGGTTACACTGGCGATATTTTTAGATTTGAGACTATTAATAGGGGTAGATTATTAATGAAATTAAGAGCTATTGGTTTGGGAGGTTGTGCACTGGACTGGTTGGGTCATTATATGGAAAATAGGAAACAGAAGGTTAAGGTAAGTAATTGTGTTTCAGATACTATAGAGAATAAAATGGGGGTGTCACAGGGTAGTGTTCTAGGTCCGCTACTGTTTTTAATTTATATTAATGACGTTACTGGTGTAGTAGAAAGATGCTCAATACACTTATTTGCAGATGATACACTGACATATTTTACCCATGAAAACACTGAAACTTGTTTTAAAGAAATTAATAGGTCTATAAGTAAAATATATGACTATTGTAACGGAAACTCGTTGAAAATAAATTATGAAAAGATAAAGTTGATGTTAATTGTTGTTTAAAAGAATTAAATGTAGCATCACAATGTGTTTCTGTTGATAGAATAAAGTTTCAGAAAGTTGAAAAATTTAAATATCTAGGGGTTATGGTTGATACAAATTTACAACTTAAGGAACATGCTAATAACGTAGGGTTGCCAGATTTCCGAAAGTGAAAAGCGTGACAACCGTGACGACAGAGCATTAGGTTTAATTACCAAGCATTTTTATATAATCAGGTCCTTTTTTGTGAAATTTCTAAAAAAAAAAGTCTCACCTTATATTTCGTAAAAAAGAGGGTCCTTTACCCGCAGATTTGTTTATTTTTGTATAAAAGTGTGCCATTTGCATAAAAAGAGTGGCATTTTTGTCAAAAGCGTGGCTTTTTCGTACTGTGGCGTTGCGCGTACGAGCAAGTCAAAAAGCGTGGCAAATACGCCAAAAGCGTGACGTCTGGCAACCCTATAATAACGTCATCAGAAGCATATCAGCAAATGGGCTAAAATAATAATTTATAATACTCTAATATTACCTCATTTTAATTTATTTAATATATATGTAGATGGTATTTTGTCCACTATAAATGAGGGGAATGTCTACTGCTTTGCCGATGACATGGCTGTCATAATAAGTGGGCAGGATTGGCTGATAACATTAAAACAGGCAGATATGGCCATGTTTAAACTAAAAAAATGGTTGGATAGTAGTCTACTATCCCTAAATATTGATAAAACAAAATTTTTGGCTTTCTCTCTTTCAGCTAGAACATCTAATTTTCACAAAATCATCCTTCTTGATCAAACATGTCAATAATAATTGTCAGTGTAAAAATACTATAAAACGATCAAATAACATTAAATACTTGGGAGTACTCATTGACGAAAATCTCACATGGAAAGATCATATACAATGTCACCGGAAAGATTAGAATTTTTTTTTTTAAATTCTATGAATTATTCAACATTCTTTCTCCAAAAATTTTAAAAGCTGTCTATCTCTGTCTTGTAGATTCAATCATAAACTACGGGTTAGTTGTTTGGGGTAATGCTGGTAGTACATTTGTCTCTAAGTTACAAATTGCACAGAAATACATAATTAAAATTATGCTTTTTAAAAACAGAAGATATTCAACCCAACTGGTTTATAGAGATAGTAATTTACTAACTCCTTATCAACTTTATTTGAAATTGATAATCAGATTTATGTTAAAAATGAAACCATTTTAAACAAGGATTGTCTCATAGCATTAATACTAGACTGACTGCTAAAAAAGATTTATGGCTTCAAAATCCTAAACATACTGCATGTCAGAACCATATCTATTGTGTAGGTTCTAAGGTATATAATTGTTTACCACAGGAATTTAAAAATAAGTCATATCATAAAATCAAAAAGAGGATAAACCAATGAATAGTTGAAACAAATTTTTCGATTACCTACTTGTCTTTTATAAATATAAGTTCTCTAATACTAAAATTTATTCATTTTCAGTATTTGCTTCTCGAACTATTAATATATTTGCGGGTAATTTTAAGTAAAAGTGATTTTTATCTAATTAACCTCTTTCTAAGAATGTATATAAGTATCATTAAGTGCACGCACAGCATATTAACTTGCCATTTTGAGCTGCATAGCTATTTATTTTCCTCTCCTTTCAATAATGCAACCAGGAGACAAGGTTTAATTAATTCCTAGTAATCAGAAAAAATGAATATTCAAAATTAGACCATTAAAAGTTTTGTCTTCTAATTTATAAGTTCTTGATTACATTGAATGTTAGGCTACTAGTGAACTTAAGTTGCACTATTAGGTAATTAGGATACCTTGTTTATATTTAAGTTATTGTGTATATTTATGTAATAATTTGTAATTTAAATTACTGTAAACTGAATGGCTAATAAATAATAATAAAATAAATTATTATTGTGCCACTATATTGTATTTGCTCAACCAGAATTAGTTGCAAAGATGGCAAAAGTTGCAGAATAGAGGTATGAGGATAATACTGAGCTGTTCGAGATTGGAACCAATCAATTCCATGTTGAATGTGATTCAGTGGTTGCCTGTTAAAAAATATTTGCTATTCTATTCCCTGCTATTTATATTTAAGATTAAATCAGGAATCTCCTCAGTATATTTACAAAATATTTTAAGTTTTAATCAGAATGTTCATGAACACAATACACGAAATAAGAAAAATTTTAGTTTATAAGGCCACGAAAAAATGTACACAAAATTCAGTGTTTTTTAAAGGTGCACAGGCTTTTAATAATTTGCCTGAAGATATTAAATGTTCTTCAAACACAGCAATATTTAAAAGAAAACTGCGTGAGAACTTGTTGACCAATTGAATTGACGTTTTTTTCTTCTGTCTTGTTCTTTTTTTTTGAATAGTTAGATGTAAGTGTACTGTATCTTATTTATTTTTTAGTGTATTTTAAATGTATGTTGATTCTATACTTATGTATTTTTTATATTTTAAATGTGAAGATGTATTGACATATAAAAAATATTATTTTGACTAAATAAATGATTTATATAACTATAGGTAATGTTTTGTATGATAATTTATTTAAAACAAAAAAAATCAATGCAAATTATTGAAAACAATATTAACAATTTTTTCCTTGTTACATTCTTTTTGGTCCACAGGAGTAAGGTACTACCCTATTTTAAAAATATTATACTTTAGTTGCCCAAGGAACATGAATTGATGAATTTTGGAGAGGTCTGTCTCTTCGGTCTAATTTTTAACAGTTGAAACGATAATGCTCTATTCACCATTGTACATTGATTTGAAAGAGGTACTAAGTAAGTACTTTTTACTCTTAATGGAAAAATTTAAAATCATCACCCATTCCAGGTTTTATTATCAAAACAAATTAAAAAGACCAACACTAAAAAGATATCTACTTACATGGATTATGAGAAGTATCCTCTATTCCATTTATATCCATTGGTGTATCAGGACTATCAGTTTTTTTAGACATTCTTGATGCAATTATATCTCTTAAACAACCCTTACAACTGTGAGGCGCCATTAGCAGAGGTATTAACTACAATAAATAACACTAATAAAAATCAGTATAGATTACTGGTAAGAACTAGCTTGACTGAGACCTAACTCTAACATCCATTTTTATTTAAATGTACCAATTCTAATTTTTGCTTGCCACTTTTGACCTTGACCTTACCAATCATGAAACCAGAGTGTTAAATATTAAAATTATTGTTCTATATATACAACCCATACCTCTAAACATGATGAACATTGATAAATAACACAAATTAAAATTCGGTTAATTAGAGCCGTTATCTACACTTTCTTGGACAAGATACGTCTTCACTATAGACTAACTGTATTTTAGATCTTTATAGTTTTTTGTATTATATTAAGTTGATGGAGCACTTTGAACTTTTATGACGTATGTATACTATAGGATTGTCTTTGAACTTGAGAAAATAGTTATAATATATTTGGAATTTATCCGTAGGTAATTGTCATAGCCTTCTTAAGTTTTCTTTAATGGCACATTATCGAAATCTCTTATATTTTGCATGAGATTAATGAACTAATTTTATTCATGTGTAAAATACACATATTTACATTACATACTCGAGCTCGAGAAGGAATTTTGCTTCTGATCTGACTATTGTGTGCACGTGGCTTAAGAAATGTCACTGTCATTGGCAATGTGACAAGTGACAAATGTCAAATGTGTTCAGTGTTGCCGTAGTGGGCACGATATCCGATGCTCACGGTAAAAGCTGGTTTAGAATTGGCATCAAAAGGTAGATTATTTTTGCCACATACTTTTGTAAACCGAATAGTTATTTATATTTCTTTTATTAAAAATTCAATAATTCAGTCATATATTTTCTTTCTTAACTTAGTAAAATAGAAATATACCTGATGGAAAAAGGATATTTAGGAAAAAAGGGTTATTAAGGAAATCTGAACGATGAAAATTATGAAGGCTACAAGAAAAAATAAGCATAAGGTAGTTGATATCAACAAAAGAAGAAGAATTGTCGCATTGACAAAAAAGTGATCAATATATTAATACTATGAAGACTAGAGAAAAGAAGGCGAATCGGCATACTCAAAATACGGTCCCAAAAATCGCACGCTAATTGAGCTTTTATAATTAATATAATTTTGTCAAAATAATAAAAATAAACTTGTTTGTAGCAAAATAAAGCACAGAACATACGGTTGTATTTATTTCTAAATAAGTCTTGCATGTTTTAATTGATACATTATTTAATGTTACCTTTATAAAATATAGGTAGGTATGACCAAATTAGAAAAGGTTTGTTAAGTGCTGAAATTTGATAAGTACATTTTTGTGGCAATTTTTTTTTTGAATTGAACCTGTGTATAGTTTTAAGAGCAAAATAAGACACAGTTAACAGATTTTTTATTATTATAATACAAGTATAAAGGGAGATTTGGGAATGTACATGGTATTACCTTTAATTTCAGCTTTCCCCTTTTTATTTTGCTAACAGTACCATCTGTAAAAATAATCTCATAATATTTGATAACATCTTCTAAAAAGAATATAACAGCATCATCTCTAGAAAGTGCTTTATCGGCACTAGGAACGATATGCTGCCACTGTTCTAATCGTTTAGTATCCTATAAAAAACATTTACAATGACACAATTGGGGTTCAACAAAAAAATAACAGTAGCAAGTCTTTATATATAACATTAAAACTGTTTAAAAAATAAATTTTCTTTTCTAGTAAGCTAAATTTAATGTACAATTATTGTTGTTTGTAAGTCAGGATCTATGACTGTAAAATTTTATATCATAGAAACTTGTAATAAAATAACTACACTCCGTAAGATACATATTGTGACTAGTTTACAATAAATATTATATTTAGACATAAATACATTATTTTACTTGCATTAGAAGCTTTAAAAAGACATTGAATTGATTTCTCCTTGTGTTTTCTTTAGTTTTACATTTGGTTTGCATCCTGTTTTACAATTTGGAACGACGTAAATCTTGCTTTGATGTTTTTGGTCACTCATATTACTTGTACTCAGGTACTTTTTTTCACATTATTTTGATTCTTTTCACCAATTTTTTAAAAAATCACTTCACACTTCACACCGCTGCTATTCGACATGCCAATTATAGTCAATTTCGCGAACTTTATAAAAAGGTAGAAAATTTGAAATTTGACCATTGCCGACTCGCCTTCTACTCTTTAGACTTCATAATTAGAAACGTGTGACGGAAACCCCCATAATTCAATTTTATCCTTGTTAAAGTCGTATAATATAATACCTACATATTTTAAAATGTGTAATGTGAGGAATAGATTTTAGGAAGAACAGGATGAATAAGTATATATGGGTTAGATTGAGAAAGGTTTTAAGTTTAAATACGATTTGAGCATTTTGAGCTATGTGAGTGTGACCATTGAGCATCTCTGTGAACACGTGATTGATAGTGAACATTTTGTTGCTCAAAAGAACATCGTTAAAAAAAACGAGTTGATTAAAATAATAAAAAAATGTAATTAAATACATGCGATTGTCCGGTTCCGTCGGTAACAATTTAAAATTACTTATTCTATGAAACGAGAAAAATATTACCGCGAGATTCTCGAAGAAGTTCGTTGGGTTTGACGCTTACTCCTTTTCTACCTACCAAAAGCCTTTTAAACTTCAGCCCATACTATAGTATATCATTTTTAATTAAAAAAAAAAAAAACAACGTAATAGCGACAAGAAAGAAAGTACAAACCAACCTTTAGAAATCGCAATTTTATTGTAGTAAAATGTATTACTTTTTGGCCTTGGTAGTAAGGTAATCTTTATTAGAACAATTTAATTTTTAAATATTATATATTACTCTTTTTCTCATAATGATCAAAATCGACGAAAATGTTTTTTCTAATTTTTACATAAAATGACATTTTTCGTAATCGCAGCAAGTAACAAAATGATCTACTTTACGTAACCAGTTGAATAATATTAAACATTATGAACCTGATTACGAAAAATTCATTGTCACAAGTTGCGAAAAAAAAAACAAATAAAAATAAACTTTTTTGGTTTTAAATTCAAAATATATACATTATTATTGAACGTTTATATCAGAGAAGGACATGCTGACTTATAAAAATTGAATTTGGTTAAACTTACAACCTAGTAATAATGTTGTTTTGGTCCAAATTTTTCAAATGAGCACAAAATAATTAAAACAGAATATACGACAAAATCCCCCACTTTATTGAAAACTAAATAACTTTAACAAAAGCAATATAAACACACTACAAGCCGTTGAAAATAAATTAATACGATTTTCTTTTTGACAATAAAATGAATAAAGTTATGCATATACAACTAAGAATACAAGAAAGTAATATTGGTTGCCTAGATGTCGGTAATTTTTTACCAAAACACAATTTTATAGTCAAAAATTAGAAAAAATATTGTATACGAAATGCCGTTTTAAAAGTAACTCGCTCTGCTCGTCCCGCAAATATTCACTTGTTATATAAAATAAGACATTTCGTAATTGCTTACATGAAATAGCTATTTAGCATATTTATAAAAGTTCACAGTACTTGTACGTTAGAGATCGGTCTTCAAGAAGAAAGCGTTTTACACTCTAAATGCTCTGTAGTATTTATCTCTTTAGGTGGGTAATCTTGAAATTGAGGAAAAAGCCGTCATTAGGTAAAGTTAGGTTGAAAATGAGCGGGATAATAACTTATAGCGCTTATATTTTATCGAACAAGCCACGTGTGTTTTGATGAAGGCCATAGCTAGGAAAAACGGCATCATGTATTACAAATACTAGGTCTTTTCCTTTACATCGAAAGTGTAGCACTGAGCTACGTCACTTCTAAAAATTTCGTTCCATCCATACAATTTGTATATATGGAACGATATTTTCAGAATTGGTGTAGCCCAGTGCTACACTTTCGATGCAAAGGAAAAGACCTATTTAATGTTACGTTTCATTAAAAGAGTCATTACTACAAACTGTTTTTATATTCTGGCAACACTGTTGAATTTATTTTGACATTTGACATTGACTTTTGTGTTGTGTGGTTCGGCTCGATAATTTATTTTATTTATAAAAAAGGTTTGAATTTTGAATTTTCTGAATGTTAGTTTTGTTATAATATAATGATTTTGTTGCAGGTAATAAAAGAAACATTTAAAAGGTCTTTTTCAACCATGCATCCAAAAATGGTGCGATATCTAGGGCAGAAAGAAGCACAATCGATAGATTTAGAACTATTTGATGAATATTCTTTTTCTGTTGACCAATTAATGGAATTAGCTGGACTAAGTTGTGCTGTAGCCGTTACAAAATGCTATCCTCAGTCAAAAATGGGTAACAAGTCTATAATGGTAAGTTTTATAAATATACGAAGCTAAGTCTTAACATTTTAATAAATTTTTTTTACCTGTTTCCTTCTTAAAAATCCAATTTTTTTGTACAACAAATTTATAATCATGTAACATGTAAATGGGGATACATATTGACAAACTATTAAAAAAGTGACAAATTCTAATGCCATATTTATTATTAATTCCATGATTTACACTAGACTTTATAGACATATCACTTCAAGTTTTTGACAATTACATGTCAAACATTTAAGAAAATAATTAAGTCATTAGCTTAGTTTGCTATGGATATCTGAATATTGCAAGACAATTTATCATGGGATAGAATAGCGTAAAAGAAACATCGCCAGGATAAAACAGTGCATTCACAAAAAGCGATCAGATGAAGTAGCACCTGGAAAAATGGTGTCAAGATGTATAAGAGTAATGATAGTAGTGAGAATTTAAAAAAGCACTGGGTCAAAATATCACAGGAAAAATTAATGCTACAGGTTGAGTTAGTTAGTTTTTTTTTAATTTTATTTATAATTTTTTTGCGAAGCAACCCACAATGGCACAGGTTAGATTAATTAGTTTAGTTTTTTTATTTATTTATTTATTTAATAATAAATGAAAAACCTGTTGTTTGTCACTACTTATTTAGATATATTTTCCTAGTTGTTATTTTCTCTACATGTTCTGAAACCACACTGTTTTCTCTTCAGATCTTTTGCTGTAGAGATATTTCGTCTTGTTCTATTTTGCACCAGTGCTATTTTTTCTAATGCTATTTTCACCTGGTGCTATTTAGTTAGGAACTATTTCATCCTGCGTCATATTGTTCTCCACTATTTGATGGTGTCCTGGCAGTAGGTAACCCTACTTATGTAGGTACTACAAAAGTTAACAAAAAAAATTGTGTAATGTAATTCAATAATTTTAAGCAAGCATCACTGATAACTATTTGATTTTTAGATTTGTGTTGGCCCAGGTAATAATGGTGGTGATGGTTTGGTTTGTGCCAGACATTTGAAACTCTTTAATTATCAACCAATAGTGTATTACCCAAAACGATCAGACCAACAGCTTTTCCGCAACCTTACTAGCCAGTGCACTTTAATGAACATACCTGTAATACAAAGTTTACCTGAAAAATCTACAATTGAATGTGAATTTGGTCTCATAGTTGATGCATTATTCGGATTCAGTTTTAAACCACCTGTGAGGGAACAATTTATACCAATTATTAAGCTGATGAGAGACACCACAGTACCTATAGCAAGGTAGGTACTGTAACTTCTTTCAAAACTGGTATCAGTTATAAACTGTATATTCTTTTTTAAGCATTGACATACCGAGTGGATGGGATGTAGAGACGGGACCACCAGAAGATGCCATTAAACCAGATTTGCTCATCTCCCTTACAGCTCCTAAATTGTGTGCTCAACATTATAAAGGGAGATATCATTATTTGGGTGGTAGATTCGTACCACCTAGATTAGAAGAAAAATATAATTTGAATCTTCCAAAATATCCTGGTACAGACTGCTGTGTGTTGCTTTCACAAACAAAATGTTCAGATTAAATAATAAAAAAGTGTAAATGTATACACACACAATGTAAGTATTTGGATGTCAGGAAAGAGATAAAATAGAAGTTTTCCCAAAATAAAGCACATGCTTATGACGCTGGCGCAGGTTAAATAACAATATTTTAGGGCTGTGTTGAAAAAACACCAACAGATCAATTTATTCATATCCCATTGTTTCAAATGTATTCAAATGATTTTTTATAGATCTTTTATTACAAGACATTTGAATTAAGCAGTAGCAGATCCTGTAAAAGTGAGCATGTGCACTAGTATGACTAAAAATATTACTGTAATAATAGGTACCTTAATTAATTTAAAATTAACTTATCTCAAAATGATCTTCACAACAAAATGGATTATGTATACTCGAAAGAACTTTGTTTATTCTATTGTCTTTCTTCATAGTATTACACCACTGTGGTTTGTGTCAAAAAAAGTTCAACAGATTAATATATTCATGTCTAATAAGGCTGGCCCCAATCTTATGCGGTCCTTGTATAGGATTTACTGTCACATTTCTTAACAGTACATACAGTATCTTGCTTCCTTTTCTATTTTTTAATTGTATTTTATAAATCAATTATTTTTTTTGACAGCTTGTTAGATGTACCTAACTTCTCAGTATCCCCATCTGGTGTGCTTTTCTGACTTTCAAATTACCACATATTTATCTACCCAATGTGTTAGTAAATAAGATAATTTTTATGATACAGGGTGCTTTCAAATTCGCCTCATATAGAACACAAAAGGTTATTCATCATTCAAAATTAGATAACTTAAAAACTGCATAAAGAACTCAAAAGTAACTTTTTAAAAGAACTAAACTACAAAGTAAGGTTGTAAGTTGATGCTTCTTGCCACCACTTTCAATTTACACCTCCCCAAATATGGAGTCATGTTGGTATAAGTAGTGTAAATTTCAGGAGGTTTTTTTATTTTTAGAAATCTTGGAAATTTTTGATTATACAATAATAATAATATTTATTTGGCTTTGAGACATACATATTTACAATATTTTAAAAAGGTTAAAAAATGTATAAACATATAAGACCTATTAGTCTTTTCAACACATACAATTTTAAAAAGTAAAGACATCCTACAATTGAGTTTAAAAATAGTATCCAATAGGGCAAAAACATTAGACAATAATTATAATAAATAGATATGCATAAAGTTCAGATGCATTTTTTGCTGATGTTCCAAAAGTTGTGTCATCTACATATATAATTTTGGTACTTTGACTTGTACAAGATAGAGCTAAGTCATTAATAAAAACTAAAAATCAAACAGGGCCTAATATTGAGCCCTGCGGTACTCCCGTTGTCACATTTAGACTATTTGATTTACTGCATCTGATGGTTACAACTTGTTCATGGTTGTTTAAATATGACTGTATCCACTTATTTGGCGGGCACCTTATACCTATTCGGTACAATTTATCTACTAGCAGCCGATGGTCAATTGAGTCAAGGCTCGTGAGAGGTCGAAGTATAAGGTAATATTTAATTCCTTGATATTTAAAGATGTGTAAACAAAATCGCATAACTCCCATATAGCACTAGATGTTGTTGACTTATTTCTGCGAAAACCATGTTGAAATTTACTTAAAAGTCTATTATATTCTAGAAATTTAATAAACATGTTATTATAGGTCATTTCGAATACTTTAGCCAGTTGACTTTGAATGCAGATGTTCCTATAGTTTGCCATGTCATTTACAGACCCTTTATTTTTATATCGTCGGTCTAAAGTACACTTATCGTATATCCAAAAACCAATGACATTACAACTGAGACCAAATTGTTTACATTTTTATGTGGCAAATCATTATTCCCACCAGATTCTCGTTTATTGCGTCTTTGCCGGTTTTATCAGTCTGTAAATATTATTTGGAGAAATTACTTTCGAAAAATAAAATTTGATGTATCCTATAACTATAATTTTATATTACATAAATAAAAATATGTTTTTAATCAAATTATTCTTTAAAGTTTTAATATAAGCTAATTTTTTTATTAAAAATCAATATTAATCTAAACAAAATATTAGGGTTACAAAGAACTCCGTAAATACGGCAACGCTGAATATCTAATTTTACGAATTTACAACTAGTACCTATTTTTATGAATGAAATGTAGTTACCGTAACCAGCGGCAACGTTTCCAATCGGGTCTAACAGCTATTTTGTGTTTCTGACAGTTTCTGTGTGACTTTATTGATTTATTCATTTATAAAATACTATTTTTGTGAACTTTTGTGAAAAATATAAAGAATTATGGTACATGCATGTGTAGATCATTTAAATCGAAAAGTATTTTTAGGTTGATTTCCACTGGTTCATTTGAATCAGTGGAGTAGGGCACCCGTCTTAAGACTGTTTTGACTATACAATTTCTTGTACAAGATTTGATACAATTTCTTATAGAATTTAAATTGTATAGGATCACATAGTAAATTGTTTGGAAAATGATTATCCAATCTAATTTTTCAGACAATTTACTGCAGGTTTGATAATATCAATTTAAATTGTACAAGAAATTGTATCAAAAACTTGTGTAATCTAAAACAGTCTTAAAACAGTTTTTAAAGTGATATTCCTTTTATAAATTAGTAAATTATTCTTATACCAATAAATAATTATTGAAAAGTGGCAAAGAAAATTTAACGTAAAATGTAGAATACCTTAAAAATGATTTACCTATTAGGCACCTATACATATTTTTTAATATTCTATTTAGGTTTCCGCAAGATCCTGAGAAAAGAAAACTTTGATTTTCTCTAATAGGGATCCTTGAAAAGCAGCACTTCGTAAAAACCCAGAGTTGTGTTCAGAACACTTTTTTCCTGAAGATGTTTTGGTACGTGCAAATGGTGCTAAATATATCAGAGAAGATGCAAACCCCAGACGGTGTGAGATCTTTCTATTTTTGGATGACTTATCCAACAGGTAAAAATACAAAATATAAATTTTTTGTTTACCTCTAAACATTATTTATTACCTATATGTACGTATATCTAATATATGGGTCTTTAGTTCTGATTTAACTGTTTTTGGAACACCATCTGCGGCAAAAAAAACATTGCAGTAAGTAATAACACTAATAACTAAGCATAAAAAAATTAAGAGAAATTTTAGTTAATAAAATTAAGATATTTAATATATTTAAAATGTTATTTTAAAAATTTTTACAGTTTTTTTACGATATTTTTTGCCATACCATGTTTTTTTATTTTTAGGACAGTGTTTTATTTAAATACCACTACATACTTAATGTTAATTTAAAATTTTAAATAATTTTGGTTAACATCATACCAGGCAAATATATAGTAAATGCCAATAAACTATAAACCAATAAATATTAAAAATCGGAAGGTAACTTGAATTCTCTTGTATTTGAATTTTACTTGTACTTAAATTTACCTAAATGAAAAAATCATAATTATATTATTAAAAAAATATACCTACTTATTTACATATTTTTTTAACATACTACTCTGACAATACTGGTAAGTTTAAACTCTACGCCACTGGCGAGCATATTATGGACACTGTTCACAACGTTGCCAGCCGGTCCTAAGAGATCTGTCTTTCTCTCTTCCACTCACTAACAATTTTAAAACAATAACAGTCCGCAATTGTATGGGATTTATGAATGAAACATTTTGTCTCTATGTTGTAATGTCTTTGCCAAAAACCCATTTTTTGACAATCGCAAATTTAAACTTCAGCGAGGTGTTCACGTTCTGTTGAATACAATTATGATTCAAATTCGTGTTGAGATTGAACAATAGGGCGTACTTGTTATATTTATTGATTCTAAGGGGTTTGTGAATACTGATTGTACATTTTTTTAAAGTTTGAAAAAAAGGAAGCGGAGATACAATATGTGTACTCTACATTTCAAAGAACAATCATCGTATCTCCTTATTCAAACCTGCTAAACTATATGTAATTTTATGAAAACGTACAGTAAAATATGGAAAATAAAATAAGCTACTAATGTTGTTACAACTTGGGTAAGATAATAATTATCTAGATATTTAATATTATTTTTTATTCATAACAATCGTAATGCAACCGAATATATTGATTCATTTTTAATATAATGTATAAATTTAAATAAAACAATGGGTACATTTTCTATGATTAGTTTTTATTAATTTAATAATAGTTTTTGAACAGTAGTTGTTAACAAGTTAGGTAACCACAGTGGCGTGCCAAGATCTTCGGGGGCCCCTCCGCAATTTTTTTCAAGAGGCCGCCCTCTACATCAAAAAATTAATATACTGCCTATACTGGGTGACAACGAAACTACTGTCTACGGTGATATTTCAAATCGGTTTATAGATAGAAAAAAATTGGTGTGACCTCACCTTTAAATATTGATTTTTTTCTTGTACTTTTTGAAGAATAAGAATTCTAATTAATAAACTTCATAGCGTCATTAACGTACCAAATTCCATCTATAGTATATGGCCAATATGAGTTCTGTTTTAGGTTTGGAAAACTACAGAACATAAGATATAACATTATTTAATAAATATTACTAACACAAAATTGTAACAAAAAATAAACAAATAAAACATTTATAACTAACACAAAAATGTAAAAAAACATTAACTCTAAAAATGTTATTATTATTTGAATCGCATTTCAGATTGGTTTAATAAAACGGCTTTTCTTAAGAATTCAATAAAATTGAAATATAAGGTTAATGAAAGTGTCTTTTATGTAACTAAAAAAAAATTAAATTTTTTGACCGTCTGTGAAACGAGATATTAACAATCAAAATGTGCATAATTAACACTCTTGAAGCCTCTCATGTACACAAGTAATGCTTTTATTTTAAGATATCTCGAAAACGGTTCTTACCATATTTTTTAAAAACTAATGTAATGTAAATCAAGAACTTTTCTAAAGAAACGCTGAATTTTTTGACCATCTTAGTAAAAAGATAGATTTTTAAAATAAAAATATTTTTAAAGCAATCGACGCGTAGTTGCGTAAAATTATTATAACTTGGCAACGTTGTATACGCTGTAATCAACGCCTTGTACCAAAATAACACTCGATCAGCTAAGAGGATGTTATAACCTCGCGACGTTTTCTTGAAAAAATAATTCGTCCACTGCATTTAAGAACTGGAATCAGCGGTTCTGTTTGAACCAAAAGAAACCCTTAAAATTAATATGAGGAAGTCACAAATTTCTATAGTAAACGATTCATTTATTTATGAGGTTGCCGGATGGATTTTAATATTAAAATCCATATATTTATAAACTTACATGTGTTTTGTACAGTCTCTTACAAAAATAAAATTGATTAGCATTGAGAATCTCGAACTATTGGTATTCACCATTCGCTTCACATCTAAAATACATACAATTATATAAAACACATTTCGCATGGTGCGACCACATGTGCGACCCGACCGAGAAGTGTCGTGGAGACCCTTCTCGCTTTGATGCGTATCGCACTCGAGGTCACTGTCCTCGGCATCGCTTTTTCGGTCGGTCGGAAATTTCTTTCGATCTAGGCAGCGTTGCCAGATTTTGAAACAGTATGGGTAAAAAAAAACCGTAGATCTGAACAGTAGATTTTAATAAAGGGGAAAATAATTATAATTTGCAGTGTAGTAAATAAAAAAAACAAGTATATAAGAAACGAAAAATAAACTTTTCTACCCAAATTAGAAAGTAAACAAAGAATAAAAACATTTTTAATATATACTTAACGTACAGGAAAAAAACCAATGAAAAATAATAAGTACCTACTTCTTTTAGATCAGTCTGAATTAGATAATTCAAAATCGTAGTGTTTGGCATATGCATGTTCTTTTTATGATGCCCTATTAATTCTTCGTTTCATTTTAAATAAAAACAATGATTATCTTGATGTTTTTTTTTTATGGAGCCAACCTACAGTAGTGGATGCTTATTACGCTGCTTTTACTGCAGAAAATTTACTAGAGAAAATATTGTTTACCCATTTGCTGAAGAATGAGGCAAACTTAATAAATTAAGAACAAAATTTGCTAGAGACAAAAACAGTAGATCTACGTGAAAATAGTAGGTCTGGCAACGCTGATTGTTCCCTCGAAAGGATAGGGTAAAATTTATGCACCTGTTGTCCTACTCGACCTTGGAGTCGGTCCAGTGGTCGCTTGTCGTCTGTCGCGCCTACCGAAATGGTATCTTTAAGGAGGTCCTTTCGCCACCAATGTTAAATAAAAAATATTAGATTATGACTAAAATTAATTTTTTTCTAATAGTTGAAGTCATTATTTATCTAATAGTGAACTTTTAACTATACCTTACCGTGCAAATTTTTGAGAATTTTTTTTTTTTAATGTGAGTATTTGTACAGTGTCTTACGAGAAAGTAAGACTTCAACAACAATTTTCGAATTATAATTAAGTATACTATTATTTATTGATTAAACAGGGCAAAAAAAAACTAAAAATAAGGTTTTTGAAATATTTAGGTTTTGTTTTTTACAATAAAATATATAGGTTACCGTGGAATTTATTGAGAAATTAATATTAAAAAATAACAAAAAAATTTTCAACTAGGTTACTTGAATTTTCCACGAAGTTTAAAATGACATTTTTACATTAACAATGTCATTTTAATCTCCGTTTAACACAACGGTGGAATCGGCCCTAAAGGAAACATTTTTTTATTGGATTTCTACTCATTGAGTAACATCTACTTGAAAATTTTGCTGCGCGAAAAAAAGTTGGCCATATTATATATGGTTTGCTATAAAAAAACATTTTTAGCCAAAATGTTTTCCCCAAAAAACTATAAAACTTTGTTTTTTTTTATAAAAGGCGGTATTTAACTGTAACTCTTTAATTTAAACACTCGGTATATTTGACATTTTTTTGGAACCAGTAGATATATTCATTTGTTTTTCAGAATATATTAATTATTGTTCTTAACCTACAACACGATCAGGGGGTCGATTCTCGATTCGTAGGAATTCTGTTTCTCGCGGGCCATATTTGCTGGTCGTATTGTATGTAGGGTTTATTTAAATGAGTATGGATATATTAAAAAAAACAGAACTATTCCAAAAGAATACAAAAAACAATTCGAGAACAGTACAAGTTGTATTTATTGGATTTGAAATACAAACCAAATTTGTGTAGGTTACGGAGAAGTATTACCCAGATAGCACAAAGTCGTCTTAAAGACGTCTTTAAGACGTCTAGCATAAGACATTCGAGACGTCTGGTATTTCCTGAAAGACGTCTTAGAAGACGTCTGATGTTACAAAAAGCGACGTCTTTAAGACGTCTTATTAATGGCTTATATTGGTCTGTAGAGCTTAAAATAACCCATAAATAAGACGTCTTTAAGACGACTTATTAATAGCGTTTAATGGTCTTGTAAAGCCTTAAATAAGCCATAAATAAGATGTCTTTAAGACGTCTTATTAATGGCTTATAAAGTTCTTGTGAAGCTTTAAAAAGCCATAAATAAGACGTCTTTAAGACGACTTATTAATAGCTTATAATGGTCTTGTGAAGCCTTAAATAAGACGTCTTATTAATGGCTTATAATGGTCTTGTGAAGCTTTAAACAAGCCATAAATAAGACGACTTATTATTAATAGCTTATAATGGTCTTGTAAAGCCATAAATAAGTCTCTTTTGTCTTATGAACGTAGGACGTCGAATATCTTGGTTATTAAAAAGTAGAACAACCTTGCAGATTATAAATAATGCAAAAAAATAGAATTAAAATATTTATTGATAAAACATCTAAAAATCACAGGTCACTAAGAATTATTTTCTTTGTAGCGCATTCGATCACTCCTCTTTAGCCCTAATTGGATTGATTTTTCTCTTTGATTTGTAGTTGCCTTTGTATAGCTCCTAAAAAGAAATTTAGTTAAGAGCATCTAGTCACAGAAAATTATACTTTGCAAAAGTAAAAACCGACAGAACAGTTATCTATAAAACAAAACAAAAAATTAATTTCTTAGAATTTTAAATCAAAAATTTTTATAATCATTTAATGCAATATGAGCTTAATCGCCTACTTTAACAATTTTACTTTAACTAAAAATGGCTATCTAATAGGGAGTTTTTGATATTATTAGTTCTCAAAATCTTCATAAAAATAAAAATGATACTTGACGAATATCTGAATTAAATCTTATATTAAGATGTTTACTTTTAAATTAATTTAATTATTCTTAGAAGAAACAGGATATTAATGTTCTATGTATATAAACAAATATTCATTTATTACCTGTATTTCAGGAACATGCTACATCGGTAACACGTAACTATTCTTCCCTCTCTGGTTTTTGTCCCATATTATTTAAGTAGAAAGAGACAAATGCTCAAAATAGCCCAAAGTCGCTTTTGGTGGCTATAATCGTGTATGCAATAAAATAATCAATAATTCACAATGAGCTTGGGCCATACACAGTTTTGGCTTGGGTTTGAATGTATTTCTTCTTTTCTTCGTTTTATATGGGCTCATTGCAATCTTTTTACTTTTCCACTGCACTTGATATTTGATTTCAATTGTCTTCTCCAAATATAACACTGACTATTTTGTTTAATTTTGTATACTTTTTAAATTCGGATGGTCACTTTTATACTAGATATTTTGTGATTTATATGGAATTTCTGGGCTCCCGATTCGGAGAACGCCATTTCAATATTGCCACGATGGTGTCCGAATCGAAAGTCCGGCTTGAATATAATGTTAAATCAAACGTCAAACTTCACTTCATTTAATTCTTCTTGTTAAATTTGAATTATGTAAACCGTGCAAGTTTCCGTCCGACTGAAAGACGTTCGTAAGACGTCTTAAAGCTTTCTCATTAATATATGGATTTGACAAGACGTCTTTAAGACGTCTTAAGAACGTCTTTGAGCTCTCACATTAATACGTCTGAATTATGGCTTTTGCAAGACGTCTTATAAGACGTCTTAATAACGTCCTAGGACATTGAGACCAAACCAAGATTCGCAGTGCTACTTTAGGAACAGCACTGTTAATAAGAATCCAATAGTAAATGGTTGAATGGGCAATCCTAACTTTGAATCAGATTTATTTTTAAAATAATTAAATAAATTAAAAAAAAATTCCTTACAAATAGTACTTGCTGTATTAGGTAGATGGCAATTTAGTTGTAAAATTTGTAAAAAAGTGCTTTTATTATTTAGAACACATCCTGATTCACAATGAAAAATGAGAGGGAATGCAAAAATCACTATAACGACACTTCATATTATTAAGCTCTTTGGCTATCGTTGATGAACGACAATTTTACAACCATATTTGTCTATTTTCAACGGCAATCGTTGTCTACTGAATAAGAACGATTATCGTCTATTAACGACGTCGTTCAGAGTTACTGAATAGGCCCCTTAGACGCGATTCACCCATTGTCGATCTTTTCGTTCTGCTTAAGCCGGTGTAACAGGTAGTACTAGAAACAACTGAAATGCGGTGCAAATATCAGGTACACTACTAATCAACAATTGATTTTCGAAAAAAAAATCAGAAAATTCCCAAAAACTGTTAAGATTTTGCAGGCTAACATATAGGAGGTGTTTTATTTGAATTAGCTCCGGCGCAAAATTTTGTGTGAGATCGTCTGGATATTTTTATCGTCGTTTTGGATTTTATATCCCTACGTTGTCGTGTTGTCGAATTTTGCTATAAAATAGGTACTGATAAGGCAAAATATATTTAATTTGATTTTGGAAAATTATGAGGTCTAGACATATTCCGCCGCTATAAAATTAAGTATAAGTATTATAGTTATTACTATGTAAAAAACTTACTCGAGGCTGAGCGGGGACCCCCGGAACCCACATAGCACACGGACATCTAAAAAACGTCCTTTAGGGACATAAAGGACGTCCGAGGGACGTCCTATTTTGGTACCGGGACGTCAATCGAACGTCCCATGGGCGTCCTAATGTCCCGTTTCTGTCCATCTTAGGGACGTCCCTGGGACATCCCAAAAGGACGTCATAGGGACCTTTGCGGGACGTCCTAGGGACGTAAATCAGACGTCCGAGGGACGATATTTGACCATAATCCATAAAGGGTAATAATAACAAAAATGTTAACAATAAAAGAGCTTTATTTAACAACTTTTATCCTAAAAAACCTAGCTAGAGTTAAACGTTTTCAGTTTACAAAAAAAAAAAAAAACAGGAATGAATTAAATTTAACACACAGCGCTGGCAAGATGAAACCTTGGGTCCTACTTATAGCTTGTGTCGACAAAACTGAATATTATAATTTTGTCCAAATTAGTTTTGTTCCAACTTTCCGCCATTAAGGTATTTTCTTTCCGCCAGCGGCTATCGACAATACACATCACTTATTCTCACATCAACACAAAACACTCACTTCACTTTATAACCACTTTACCACCAGCATCAAAAAAATAACAAATAACACTATATAACCTTCTTTTTTCTTCGTTAATCTAACTCACTTATTTAAGTTAATTATTGAATGCCGAAAATTGTAGCTATTGTTCATTTGAAAACGTCCTGTGCTATCTGGGAATCCCGGGCCCTCCCCGCATTGCGGGCCCTTTTGGCACGCCACTGGGTAACCACGTGGGTACTTATAAAAGCTGCTATTATGCAAACTAATAATACAATGACGGGCCCAAATGTAAGGTTTGTTCGGGTTTCCTTAAAACTCGATGCAAACCGTCCGAGAACTAGTGGAACAGTTCAATTCTAAAGTATACGTCGCACACAACTATTAAACTGTCCACTGGTCAACTAGTCCTCTGATAGTTTTCAATGTATTTTAAAGAACCCGAACAGACCTATTGTATGGTGCCTATTCGCTGTGTGCATTTGGCTTGGAGGGGATAGATTGAGCTATCGCAGCGCCTATGGTGGCATGAGTCGGCGATTGTCCACATCATCGTAGTAGCGATTATTTTTATTATTGTCAATAATAAATGGATTTCAACACAATTTTTATCTTACATGCAATTCTACAAGATATTCTTTTTTCGTGACAGACGTTTGTCTAATGACGCCAGCTCGGATAAAAAGGCCAACACCTGACTCTCTGTGCTCTTCGACATTTATGACATGCCCAGCTTCTACCAAATCTTTACCTTTTCTTGGCGTTTCAGGCTGAAAGTTTATGTCATGAGATATTTTCTCAAATCCAGTGTACAAGATGACACTCATGACAAAAATGTAGCATCTAAAAATACAGATAAATTAAATTGATTTATGACATTCAAAACGCAGATACTTCGTATGCATAACCTCCAAATATTTTTTTGTCATTTACTTACTTTTTGTGCGACAGAAACAATTTTTGTTAGTCTATCAACTAACAGCGAACACAAAACTTGTTGCAACACTTAATTGTTGAAAAAGAATTTTCAAGTTCAACTACTGTTGAGTGTGAGGTGTATAGCAAGTATGCGGGAATGAATGAGGAGAACTGTCGCTATCCCGTCACCAGAGAGCGCTACCAGTCTTGCACACAGCGAATATCATGGAGATACAATTTTTGTGAATTTTGGTAGGTAATTTCTGACAGCCACAAATATTATATGGTGCTTACAACAAATGTGCACTAGAAAGTGTAATTAAATGCCATAATTCTCAGTTTTAAGTTTGAATTTATTGTAGTTTGGTGGGTGTTGGAGCTACAATGTTTGTGCTCAATAAAGAAGGCTAAAATGCGATTTAATTGGTACCAAGATCGTCATAACATTAAATTTGGAGTTACAATATGTGTGCTTTAGATCGACGATATATAGGAATGGATTTTGATTTTTTTAATGAGCTAGGATAGTCACCATATAAAAAAGACTCGTTTATAAGGTAGGACATAGGTACACTAATATCTTCAGCAATAACAGACAATATTGTTCCATCTATTTTATCTATACCGGCAGATTTTTTACAAGTTGTTTTCTGTATAATTTCTGTTATTTCCTTTGGGGTAGTTGGAGTTAAAAATGAGTGCTTATAGAAAAATCTTGAAGCCTTGCTTCACTATAATTTGGTAGAAGTCTACATCAGTAAACTGATTATTAAAAGCATTACATATATTTTGTACACCAGAAATTTTGTTGTCTTGACAATTTAGCATCTCGATGGGTAATTTTTTTACTGATTTTCCTTTGGCCTCATTTAAAATTCTCCAACATTCTTTTATTTAATTTTTTTGCATTCATTACCCTTTTTTTATTATTATAGGAAAGTTGCTGATTTGACTTTATTATTATAAATTATTTTGAGTTTTTTATATCTATCCCTAATAGTAACATTATTACTAGTTATGTATATACTATGTAATTCACACAGCATCCCATGCAGTGCACTTAGTTCTGCATTATAAAAATTATTTTTGTGGCGTTTAGGTTTAACTTTTATAAATGTAAAAGCGTTGTTGAAATGGTACAAAAAAGTCGAATAAAAGCTGTTAAATTTATTATTGAACTCAGATGAGTTATACATGTCTTCCCATGACTCGTTAATAATTATATTTTTAAAGATAAGCTTGTTACTGTCACTTAAATCCGGAACAAAAGATTGCGTATTTTCTACCTGATTTGTTATTTGTAGGAATGGTCTGATAGGAAACTATTTTGAACAATAGCATTTTTATTTTCAATAGATGTAAAAAGTGGATCAACTAAAGTTGAGCTAATACTGCTGACCCGTGTTGGTTTTGTAACAATGTTGTACAGGCCAAATTCCCTAAAAATGTTCATAAATAATTTTCTTTCATTACTAAGTAAGTCTACATTTATATCACCGTATACAGCATACACAATATTTTAACACAAGAAATGTCTATTTATAATTACTTTATTTATAAAAATTTATACAAACACGAAAAAACCAATCCTCATCTGCTGCCTTCTTCCTGATACCGATCACAATCAGATTCAATGTCACTCTGGTTCTCATTCTCTTCAGCTACCTAAACTTTGAAGTCAAAGTCTAGTGAAGGGATGCTGTTGCCAGGCTTACCTTGTTCAATTTATTAAGGTGATTACAGCACCCCCTTATAATTTTTGGACAAGGATATCTCAAAAAGTAATGTTTTTAGAAAACTTAAATTTGGGCAACATAAATAAGGCAATAATATCTAGAATATGCATATTTTTTAAAGTTTTAATTCCTTCCAGTTTCCGAGAAAAAAAATCAAAGGGCTTTAAATTTTGAAATATCATAATGTAAATAAATGCATTCCTCAACAACACTATTCTTAATTTAAGCTCTTAATCTCTTGTTAATGATTTTTTAAAATTCGCCGAAATTAGTGGCTAAAACGCCTCGTTAAGTGCTATTTTCTGGTTTAAACTGTTGTAAATCGTTGCAAGAAACGAATGATGACTCAGAGTGTACAAAACAATAGTTACAGACGCTACACTAGAAAGAAGCACTTAACGAGGCGTTTTAGCCACTAATTTCGGCGAATTTTAAAAAATTATTAACAAGAGATTAAGAGCTTAAATTTGGAGATTATATTAAGAATAGTGCTGTTGAGGAATGCATTTATTTTCATTATGATATTTCAAAATTTAAAGCCCTTTGATTTTTTTCTCGGAAACTGGAAGAAATTAAAATTTTAAAATATATGCATATTTTAGATATTATTGCCTAATATATTTTGCCAAAATTTTAATTTTTTAAAAAAATTACTTTTTGAGATATCCTTGTCTCAAAATTATAAGGGGGTGCTGTAATCACCTTAAGAAATAAATTTCAGTAATTAAATTTATTTTAGAAATATTTCCTGTACACTGGACATGAGAATAAATTGGAGGTTTTTGACTAGGAACGGAGGTGGAATCTTGGAAGGTGTAAATTAGAAGTGGAGGGAAATGTGACCAATCCAATAACAAAATAGTACACCAAATTTTTTGCTATGCTACTAAAATATTATTAAAAACATTTTTTTTTTTTTTTAAATTGCTGTTGACTAGAGCAAAGCATATGGAAAATTTGTTAAATGAATATTTAGTAATTTGGAAGTTATGATTCAAAATAATTTTTGCAGCTCAATTAAAAGGGACCAAAATAAAAAGTTTTACAAGGTCTATCTAATTTCCAATGATGAATAAGGGTTTGCTCTGTAGTGCCCAAATTTAGACAAAGTGATTACATATAACGAGCGTGTACAGAAATGAAGCAGATTGTCAGCTTAGCGGCAATTTATGAACTTATCGAGTCGGAAGTAGTCACGTCCGACATTTTCTATCATTTTTTGTTGTTGAAATATCTTGTATTTTATATTTATTAGGGGGCGTCCATTAATTACGTGAGGTATTTTTGAGGATTTTTTGACCCCCCTCCCCTTCCCTCCGGGTGAGATTTCGTAAGATTTTCCTCAACTTCCTCCCCCCTCCTGTAATCTCACGTGTGAGATTTTTGTCAAGATTTGTGTTTAGGGTGTAAATGCGTTGGATTATTAAAAAGAACAAAAACACAATATGTTCTATTACTTTTATTTAAGACTAGCAAAGACTAGTATTTGAGAATATTGCCGTAATATAAAATTTCTAGAAACATTCTTTACTTTAATTTAACTTTCACGCAATTTTACACCGTTTTATATTAGAAAAAAATTACGTCAGATTTACAAAGACCCCCCTCTCCCCCAAGTGAGATTTGGAAAGGTTTAGCTTGATCCCCCCCCTTGAACACCTCACGTAATTAATGGATGCCCCCTTATCATTATTGTTAAGAACAGGCAAGCGACATAGTCAATGAAGCTGCTCTTTCAGTTAATGAAAAAAATTATTCTAAATTACATCGACAGTTAAAATTTAATGTACCATAAACCAGTGGCGGTTTGGTGCCCTAGTATAATAACAAAAAAAAAAAATAACTTACATATTTTATATTTTCCTCAATGCCTATTATTATTTTATCTAACCAACCGCGTTGGCACGACACTGGACGATCGGGCGTTGAGCGACGTTCCGAGAATTCCGAAATTAAGTGGGCACATGGCACAGTAAATGTGTGCCTCTGTTGTTTTCTCTCTCATTATGATGCGAAAAACAAGAGCAACGGCAATATCGCTTAGCAAGAGATGAACAGATGCGATGGATTATACGTCACAAGCGGGGCGCTGTCCTCATCGTGACGTGCTGTACCCATGGCACAGATTACCTAGACCAGCTACGAACGTACGCAGCGGCATCTTTACCGGCTCCCTTACAAACGCGATGCCGGTTTCGGCTTAAGGTGCGCGTTTGTTGGACCATGATAATTTATTTATTGTGATTACGAAAAAACGTTAGTTGGACCTTTGGAATAGTTAAGAAATAAAACTACAAAGAAAAATAACTTTTTTTATAAAGCAGTCAAAAATATGATGAAAAAAAAATCAATAATATTTATAAATGGGACAAAATTTTAATTTTTCTTTTGGTTTTGTCTGACTTTTTCGAGGATTTCAAATCTCTGTTTGCATATTTAAGAGTATAAAAAATTATGAGTCTTATAAATATTTTAATGGTGTACATTTTCGCAAATCGTTGGCAAGGATGACCAAATTCTATTTTGCTCATCTCAAAAAGGTATGCGTTGAAAATTCCAGGCTTAGTTGACAAACTATCAAATAGAGATATAAATATTTTTTCTAATTTGAAAATATAAAAAATACATTTTTTGTTTGGAGATTTTAAATTGCCAAACACCTTTTCTTCAGAGTCGTATGCTTTAAAATGCTCCTACACGATGGAATTTTACATCGAAGTGTGTCAATACTATTTATATGTTTATAAAGAGGATTTAATTAAATGTCTCGAAGAAATTATGAACACAGAATTCGATAAAAGAACTATTAATCAGACTAAAGGGTTGATAAATTTTGAAAGACAGATTTTAGTTTCTGGTTATTTTTCTTCAGCAAAATAATGCCAAATAGCGATAGACTTTTTGTTCAACTGCAGAGTAGACAGCTCGATGCTCTCAAGGTTAAGATAAACATATCAAATTTTGCAGCAGCTATTCAAAATATTAGAAATAATATAGACACGCTAATTCATGAAGAATGGCAATTACAACAAGACCCACAAGAACTAAACTTAAACAACAACACCCAATCAGGTCCAAGTACAAGCAAGAAGAGACGGTTTGTTGAAAAGGAGATTCCATTCCTAATTTAAGGATATGTAAGGAAATTTGTGATACAATAGTAGTGCAGGTAAATTAACATTTTAGTTTTACTACTCACCTAACAATTGCAAGTTTATTTGATAGTGAAAAATTTAAAGACTACCGAGATTGTTTTCCAAATGAGGACGTTAAAACTGTGTGTAGTTTATTTCCAAACGTAAACAGCTTAAAAGTCAAAAACGAACTGTCTATACTTTACACCCGAGATGACTTTGTGCAACACAATGGGGCCGTACCGTAATTACAAATGTTTTTTGAGAACAATTTGACAATTACATTTTCGGAATCTGTGGAGCTGCTAACTATCCTGTGTACAATTCCCATGACCACAGTGGAGAGTGAAAGATGTTTTTCGACACTAAAACGTATTCAAACATTTTTAAGGAACACTATATGCCAAGATAGATTGTGCGCGTTAGCCATGTTATCCACCGAAAAAAAAACTTATTCGGCCCATTCCAAATTTTAATAATCTGGTCATCGATCACTTCGCTAGCCAAAAATCCAGAAGAATGGACTTTAATTATAAGAAATAGTTACAACTGCAGCGGTACCTAGCAGTTAGTCTTCAATTTTGTAATATTTAATTTGTTTTGAAATATATTTTTTTATTTTCATTAAGCGGAGAACTTGTTTTCCTAAGGGAAAAACGAATCCCGGGATTCCTTTCCAGTGTGTGCCCCACTGCCGCTAGTGCCCACGAGCCGCCACTGCTATAAACTGTAATAATGAAAAAAGTATTTCTTTCTTCTTTGAGTTCATTATTCACTCTCGTCTTGGACTGATTTATGTTCTGACCTGAGACTGTATGTTCCTAGAGAGTTGGTCGCTTCTTATGAACTGTATGAACAGTGACAGAGCCAACATCGCCTGCTCGAAACATGCTGGTTTTTATATGAGGTAAAGAGGGTCTCGGTGTCAGCTTCTACCCGAGTGCTTCTACTAGTCTTATACGGCATCATTTGAATACATTATTTCCATATCAACATACAATTAAAACTTTCTTAATATGTAGATCACGTCTATCAAGAAATAAACCCTTCTGAACTCTTTTCTATATGATTGTCTTTACACTATCTCGAATATCAGGCAAGATCGATCTTGTTCTTATTGACATATGCCTATAAAATAAACTTGAAAAAAAATTGCCGTTAGGTACCCATGAATGGCTTCATTCCTTCCTGCACACTGCAGACGAGTATATAATAATATAAAAATGCACAAAAATATATCATGTTAACTCATTTTTATATAATATGTTACAATTCTAGATGTTAGAATAGTTAGGTCTGTTTGTTTTTATTGTTAATTATTTAAATATCGTTTTTAGAAATAGCCGACATTAAATATAACAAATTGTTAAAATATATGTTTTTAATTATTTAAAAAATGTCTAATAAAAGAAAATAAAGTGATAAAAACTATTTTTTCTTCTTTTAATTTGCAAACTGTTTTTTATGGATGCGCCTTCTAGACGACCTTGTTGGTGCGCATGTATTAATTATTCACCTTTGAAAATGATAGCACGTCAATGTCGGATTACTTCGATGTTTTTGGTTCACTTGATCAACGATATTGGTCCGAATACTGGGCCTACCACTCCGCTGTTCATCGTGAACCGAGGGGTCAACCCAGAGATAACAGATGTAACTACAAACAAATATCGTGTTATAGTGAATAAGATATTCTAAGGGATACAGGAGGGCACATTTTTTTCTTAGTTTAAGCGACAAAAATATATGTTTTAATGTTTTACTTGTTTTACAAATCCATATACTTTTATTAAAACTAACATAATATATACTTTTTAATTACGAATTCTATTAAAAATTGTATTGTCAGTATACACAATAGTCCATTGGTACATAAATGAATTTGCGCTGCTGTCACACACGCAGCGAATTGGCAAAACTTAAGTTTTTTCTTTGTGCTGGAAAGTAATCTTGCTTCATTTTTTATTTGAGTTCGACGACTTGTTTTGCCAACTTTTGCGCATCCCCTGACAATGCCATTCGCAAAACTGCTTTACTGGTTGTCTGGGTGCAATAATGCCTTTTAGTGCGCCTCGCTTTTCGTCGTCTGATTTACATATGGATGAGCAATCTATATGACTCTATTATTGGATTTTTACCTTCTATATAGTACACGAGCGCCATCTTAATTTTATACATTTTGTGATATAAACAACCATATAAGATTTTCCTCCTTTCCTCTACACTAAATACGCAGTTCTTAAACTTGGATCAATACTAAGAACACTAGATATAAGGAGGCTAATTGGCAATGATCAAATTTCTGTCCATCTTTTTTATAAAGTTCGCTAAATTGACTGTAGTTGGCAGGTCGAACATCACTAACGTTCATTTTCTATAAAAGTCAATGTAAAATAAAACGATTTTTTAAAAAATTGATAAAAAGAAAATAATATGATTCTTTAATCAGTTCGCTCTCTCTGCCTCGGCACTTTTGATCTCAATGTTCCAGTTTATACATTGCGCAATTCGGATTTGTATCCCTAGCTCATTCATAATAGTCCAAGATCCATTGCAAATTTTTACCGTCATCTGATAACGAAATTAAATATACCCCAAAAGCATGTAAAAACATTGTACTTTACCAAATGACACATATCCTAATCCTGAGCACGGTGGTTAAAAAATTATTTTATATTAAAAAAATCACATAAGGCATGACAGCGCTAATTTTGTTTGTCCTTTTAAAGTTTTCCAGAAAATAACCAACTCTTTATATAACATTAAAACTATAAAGAAGCAAATTTTCTTTGCTAGTAAGTTAAATTTAATGTATAATTAATGTTGTTTGTAAGTCAGGATATATGAATGAAAAATTTTATTTTATAGAAACGTGTAATAAAATAAACTACACTCCGTGATACGTGTTGTGACTAGTTTACAATAAATATTATATTTAGACATAAATACATTATTTTACTTACATTAGAAGCTTTAAAAAAGACATTGAATTGATTTCTCATTGTGTCTTCTTTAGTTTTACATGTTTGGGTGGCACAAAATTGATCGAATTGGAAATTTGATCGAAAATACATTTTATCGAATGGAATTTAATCGAAAATATATTTGGTCGAAGATATATTTTATCGAAAAGACAATAGATCGAAAGGACAATATATTGAAAATCAACATTAAAAATAGTAAAATATCAAAAAATCAAACGACGATACCATTCAACCATCAGTCTAATCCCTACTACCAGGTAAACTACTAATGGCAAATTTTTCAATAATCTCAAATGATAGCTACCTCGTTTAACAAATTTTATCCTTACAATACTGTTAATTTAAAAATAATTATTTAAGAGCTAAACGGTTATCTTTATTTGGATTAAAAAAATGTGATTAATTCGCACAAAATATGTATTTCAATAAGGTCGAGTTGTCTCCCCATGGGACATTTAGGTAAATGATTTTAAGATTTTTTTTATATAAAAAATTTAATTAATTTACCTAACGTGCGACCTGGAGCCGTCGCGGTTTGCCTCGCAAAAAAAAATATAGAAAAATAAGAAAAATTCAAACAAATTTACCTAACCTGTGCGGCCGGGAGCCCTCGAGGGTTGCTTCGCAAAAAAAATTATACAAAAAAGGGAAAAATAAAAACTTACCTAACCTGCGCTATTTAAATTTAACTGATTGCTCTCGCGTATGTTAGGTAAGTTAGTTTTTTTTATTATAAAAAATTTAATTAATTTACCTAACCTGTGCGGCCTGGATCCTACGCGGTTATCCTTGCAAAAAATATTATACAAAAATAATAAAACTGAAAAAAATTTTTTTTAACTAATTTAGCTAACCTGTGCGGCATGGAGCCCTCGAGGATGGCTTTCGTAAAAAAAATTATTCAAAAATGGGAAAATAAAGAAAACCTAACCTATTTACTTAACCTGTACGGCCTGGAGCAATTTAACTGATTGCTCTTATACAGGTTAGGTAAGTTAGTTAAGTTTTTAAAAACCTAACTATCTTACCTGACCTCTGTCAGAACAATCAGTTAAATTGTCCCAGGCCGCACAGGTTAGGTAAATTAGTTAGGTTTTCTTTATTTTTATTTACTTGTATAGAACTTAACTAACTTACCTAACCTGTATCAGAGCAATCAGTTAAATTGCTCCAGTCTGAAAACGTCGCGGTTTGCCTCGCAAAAAAAATTATAAAATTAAAAAAATCCCATCTCTAATTTTTGTTTACATTAATTATTCTTTAATGATCTTCTAACAGCAGCACGTTTTTAGCTTCTTTTTCTGGTGAAACAGATTAGTCAAGATTTGTTAAATTGATTCATGTCGATAATACATATTTTTGAACTATATAGTACTTTAACCAACGCATCAATGAAAATAAAGAAATGCTTAATTATACAAAATGAGGTCTAACATGCGATCAAATTTATTTTTAACAATTAAATCAGGTTATGGGAATTTTGCATGAAGGGCTAAACTGCATTGAGTTTCAGTATTATATCAACATTAAAATACCCCGCCCTGGCCTCAGAATATACTTAAGCTTTTACTTGCCAGCTGCAAATACAAATATTTTGAACGGTTCTTCAGTTTTTCAAATGATCAATAAATTATCATCGCCTTCAAGACAGTTTGGATATTTTTAGTTGTAAGAAAATAGATATTTTTAGAGCTATTACCATAGAAACTGAGTAGGTGTTTATCCTGCTTATTAAGTTGATAATATATCTTTTGTGTATTTATTTTAATTTTTTTAAATTTGTTTTATGCTCCTTTAAGATCTTAAATATAACTGAATATTTTACCTTCTGTTTTCCTTAAAAATAGGCTTTATTGTATTGTTTCATGTTGTCATATCTGATGTTCTTAATTCGTTTGTGATGTATATCATTAGTATATTGTATTTGTTTTTAATTTATGTTCATCCCACTCTGTAATTTGTTTTTAACTATTGAGTGGTGTACTAAATAAATAAAAAATAAATATTTGAAGTGAGAAGCATAAATAGAGTAATTTGTTTAACTACGCCTACGACCTTTTATTGACAAGAATGGGATATTGCGGTACGCAGTCGGCGACGTATTATTCTATTTCTATCGATTTAATAGCATTACGTTTCTATGGAGCCAGGAGTTGAAAGTTAACGAAGTATGGCGTTGTGTGAAGGAAGCGAATTCTACTAAACATTGTTTCTTTCCAAACACTACTTTATAACAATTAACTAAATTAAAGCTAAAAATCATGTTGCGGATTGGCTCATATTAATTGTATTAAATATTTTTAGTATTTTCGATTTTTGTAATCGATTCATTTCCTACCTTGTTTCGGATGAAAATCGAATATTTGGGAACGTTTTTCCCATCACAAGATTTACGCATTTTTGTTGAAAAATGCCAAACTGCCGGCTGGCCGTTGTAGAAGCCCAAGAGACACCTAAGGTAAGATTTATTGTCATCACATCAAGTAATCATACAGTCCACTTATCTGGTACCAAAAGATATTTACCAAGCCAAGATACAATTGCCTATTCGGCCGCCAAGCTCACCAGAAACCTAAAGTTATTCCAGCACAATTCGTTTTTTTTTTCCTTTTCAAGACAGTAAATTTACGAATTTAAGTTGGTACACACTACATGCTTACCTCTTTTATTTGGTTTGTAATAAAAACTATTTTTTATATATACGTCTTTTATTTATAAAATCTGTAATATACAGATTTGCTAAGTCGCCTTGAACATTGACAACTGAGAAAAGTTAGCAAAGAACACAATGAACGTAGACTTTCAATAAAACATTAAATATTACCGAATAATTACAGATTTTACATAAAATTATACTATACTGAATATTATGAAAATTTCATTTTTATACAAATCAACTATCGATCATGATGTATTGTTTAGTGGACATTTTTTTTGTTTCTAAAAGGAAAACAAAAAGAATTATGTTGCGATTTCGCTATTCATATGTGTTTTCGAGACAGTCTGTAAAATTAAAATTATAAAAATATATCATATAGTTCATCTGTAGCTTCTTAATAACTATTTTTTTTTTCACTCTGTAATACAAAGCTGATATGTGCAGTAAATAAAGTAATAAAAAGTCAAATTATTTTCGTTGCGGGAAAAAGAAAGTCGACGCCCAAGTCCAATGCAAAAAACGATACAATATCTGCACATAGATATTTAATACCTCCCTTACATTTACACAATTAATAAAAAAAAAAAGAAAATTTCACTAAGTAAAAATTTAAAATTCACTAATAATTTAATCTTAAAAAATATAGGGTGAAATATTCTGTAGTGCTCTTTCGGAAACTTTCAACAGCCAGTTTTTCAATATTCAAAAAGTTATATAAATATATAATAATGTCCATGATACTGGTTGGTAAAACCGCCCACTTTTCATTGGGAATGACTCAGACCAGAAGCAGTTTTCTTTGGCGACGTAGAGTAGTACAAACAAAATCATAAAGTACTTAATATTTAAAATAAAAGATGATTGCATTTGAAATATTCCTTATTTCTACATCCTTACTTTAAAATGGGAAACTTCAAAACAATTTATTTTTTTGTAAAACATCTAAAACGTAAACGTATTGAAAAAAAGTAAAATTATAAAGAACCCAATACAACACCAAAGAAAATACCTATACATGTTTTCCGAGCACACAATTACATTTTTCCTACACACACTACTCTCTATATATCATTTTAAAATCGATACTCAGGCCCAGCCATGTCAATTGCCCACCTAAACTTGTCCCTTTGGGTCTTGTTGTAAATCTTCTCAATGGGAACGTCATATTTCTTGCACCAAGCCACGCTAATTCTGGGATCTAGATAGTTCAATTTAGATGTGCCCAGAGCTATCGTCTTGTTTTCGTCACGATCGGTTTCTTGAATTTCCAGCTTGGCTAATTGCTCTTTTAGACGTTGAAGAAGCTTTTTCTTCTTATCGGCGACAAATTTCTCTTTTACACTGCCATGTTTGGCTTCTCTTACAGCATCTTTTACCTGAAAATTGAATGTCATATTACTCCGATCGATCATTACGTTGGAAAAACTCAAGAGATAAAACATTAGGTTGTGGTAATCGACTTCACAACTTCTTTTCAACCTCACATAATTGTCTAAGTTAATAAAGCATTAAAAGATATTTTCACTGCTTATGAATAAAGTTAAAATGTGTGGATTCCCAGTTTGGTTTGGTATAAAAATATAAAGGATTGATCTTGAAAGCGTTTTTGATAATAATATCGCCAGAATGTCTGAATTTTAGATATAATAAATTACTTGATGTCCCTATCAAAACTGTCCATGGGCCCAAGTCTATCCTATGACCAGATTTTGAGAAGTTAGAAATCCCTATTCTTTAAAATGGACACCAAAAATCACCATTAAATATTTTTGGAAGTTATTTGCTCATTCTGTGTAGTCAACATACATACTAGGGGACTAATATTAGAAATGCAAAGATGGCCTGAAGTACAAAATTACTTAAAGCACGCTAGGAATTATTCACAAAACAATATTCAGCTATTTCTGGATTATTTAAATTCTGAAAGGTAGTTAGAACTATAATGTAAATTCAGCTGTTCATAAATGTAATGCCTTTATTACTATATTTGGCTCCTACTACATTTGTTTTATACCTAAACTACAGTTATCGAATAAAAATAAAAAACTATTTTGGGTCTCTTCTGCAATTACAGATACAAAAAATAGGCTGTTTTTACACAAATGGCAAAAGCAACATCTACTCGCCAATATATTTAATTTTATAAAGAATATGAACAGACTTATTTTAAAATTTTAGATTTAGATTCTGACAATAAACCTAAGACTTTGTGGAATATCGTTAACAGAGAAATTTAGCGAAATAAAATAAATACAAAGCCAATAACTTTATCTGTTGATGACCTTATTTCTTTTTTTATTAATAACTTGGAAAAGTAATTCAGAAAAAATTTAGAAAAACCAGATAATCTAGCCATGTCCTTTATAAATACACCTCCAGACAGTCAATTAGAAATTGAAACAATTATAAAAGGTTTAAAAACAAAAAAGTGAAGATATTAGTGGTTTTCATGTATTCATATTGAAAAAATGGTTTTCAGATCTATCCAAGCCTCTAACCACAATTATAAACTGTTTATCTGAAAGGTTATTCCCTGATAATATGAAAATAGGTAAAAGTCTGTCCATTATTTAAAAAAGGAGATCCATCTTCATCTAGAAACTTTAGACAAATTGATATATTTCCTATATTTTAAAAAATCTTGGAAAAAGCAGTATATAACAATCTAATTTAACCCCTTTTCAATATGGTTTTAGAAGGGGACGTTCTACAATAGATGCTATTTTATTTCTAGTAAAGTATATCAAAAACAGTTTTGAAAAAGCTGAAAAGAATGTTTAGCCTTCAACTGTGTGGATCATCAGATTTTATTATCAAAATTGGAACTTGTTTGAAACTTTTTGAATCATATTTAAAACAGTTATTATTGAAAATTGCAAAAGTTATTGATGCATATTAAGAGAGGGATTCCTCAGGGACCGATTTCAGGACCACTACTATTTTTGGTATATATTGATAATCTTCCTAATATGTTGTTTTAAAACTTAGCTACACGTATACTACATTTTATATTGATATGAACAAATTTACTCAGATGTTATAACTCAAGCAAACAGGTGGTTTTCTGCAAATGATTTGTTTTTAAACACCACTAAACTGTATCCCTAAAATTTGCAGTAAGTAATAATGGACAGACTAACGGTGACAGTTCTATTAAAATACCAGGCCTACAAGTTGATTCACAACTTAGATGGGCAGACCACATCGAAACACTACGCTCTAAACTGTCACAGGCCGTCTTTGCCATTAAAAAAAAACGTCAGATGTGGCCAGCATGCAGCACTCAACACTTATTATGCTCTTTTTCGTAGTCACTTAACATATGGAACAATAACTTGATGCAATGTAGCAGACACATATTAAAAGGGTTTTTGACAAAAATCTGCCATAAGAGCCATAACATTAGCTTCTTGGCAAACCAGCTGTAGACCACTTTTCACAGGACTTATGCAATAATAATTTAACAAAAATTGCTATTCATAAGAAACAACAAACACTTTTTCTGCACACTCTCATATATACAACTACAATAGAAAGTACCGAGAAAATTTAATATCTATCCAATACATACTTAAAAGAACAAAGAAATGTGATGTTGAGCTGTTTAATATGCTGCCTGCCACTACATATTCAGAATTTAAGACTAATTTAAAAATATTTTTATCTGAAAATTGCTTATATAGCATACCAGGGGTTTCCAAAGTGCAGCCCTCGAACAATTGCTTAATTTAAACATGACAAAGAAAGTCAGGTCTTAAAATACAAAAATTACGAAAATTGAGAGTCAACAATACACGCCAATCAATATAAACTATATCGATTGGATTTAAAATTTTTTATTTATTACCAGAGTAACGTTTCAATGATATATGCGAAACGGCAATGTGAAGTTATTTAAAATGGTGAGGAAAATGGACAAAAATTGTTTTTGTTGTTAAAATATGCATTTTAATTACAGATTCGATTTCATTTTACGGTAACCAAGCAAATGTTGTTTATAAAAGTTCTGTTCAAATTGTTAAATAATCTTACCAAATACCACACAAGGTGATTTTTTTTTTAGAACGTTTTGTTTTTTTTTACAAATTATGTAAATTTCACTCAACAAAATCCTCCCCAAAGAAAAATTCGGCAGTCGGGAGTTGACTAAACACTCGATAAACTGGCCTAAGAAAAAGACTCGAACTGCTGTCAAGATATGGAGAAATTAGCAAAAGTAAGATAATATTTAGTATAGATAATATAGATAAACGTTTTGGAGATTTTGACGTGCCCTTATAGCTGAATATAATGTGGTAAGTTTCACACAATTGTTTATAAATTAGCGAGTTGCTAAACTTTTTGTAAAATTATTTAACGAGGTGTGACTGATAATCTTTTTTTTTTTTTTTTTTTGAATATTTTATATTATTTTCCAACTGCGAAACTTGGTCAATCAAGTTCGTGACAATATTCCGAATTATTGAAACACACTTATCAAATGGCTTAGTTATTCGAATGTACTTATATTTGTTAAAAAACATTTTCAATTTGGAACTTTAATAAGCAAAAACTAAGATCCCCGGAATAACTCATTTTTTATCATTTGTTATATGAAGGATAAAACGTCAAAATATAATACATATAAATGCATTTCACCACAGTACGTCCTAATTTGTAAGAAAATGTTATAGAGATATTTTTGAATTGTATTACATAAAAATATTTTTTTGTATTGAAAAGTTTATATTTGAAAAATAAAAGTGTATGTAGGTATATTAGGTTGAACCTACTTCATAAAAATACATGTATAACTAACTACAGCTTTTTACAATGTGCGGCCCGCCAACCCACTCTTTTATTAATTAGGACATTCGGTCCGCAGAGCAAAAAGTTTGGGAACCCCTGGCCTATGCCGTCTATACGAATACCAAACCTGCATAATAGGATAGAGACTTTACCTTTGATCCTTGAATCATTTGGACCTGATTTTGTTAAAATTGTTCAATAACTTTCCTTTAATTTTAAACTATTTTGTATTTTTTAATATGTATTTTTTGACAAGCCAAAAAATGTTTGCGTTTTCCTAAGGTAAATAGAGATAATTATTACTATTTAGTTATTTAGTTTTCAAGAAAGTGGATTATTTTGTCGTACATTGTGTTTTGATTATTTTGTGCTGATTTAAAATGCAAAATAAGGACCAAAACAACATTATTACTAGGCTGTAAATTCACAAACCAAATTCTATTTATATATAGACAACCTTTCCTCATTTGATATAAACTTTCAATAATAATGTATATGTGACCTGGTTTATGAAATGGGGGCTTAGGAGTCAAAAAATCTTCCACTTTTTGCCGATTCAGACAGAGTTTGAGACGATCTTTTAGATGGTGAAAAGCAGAAAGTAAAAAAACTAAAAATGAAGAGAAAGAAGAGTACAAAAAAAAAAATTCATAGACAAAGTAACATAAATTGAATTTAAAAACAAAAAAGGTTTATTATTATATCTTGATTGGACCAAATTTCTTGGTTTTACATTTTTCATTAAAGAAATTATTTTGTGGTCGTAGGAAATATATTGTACATCACTTGTATAAAAATGATTTTTCACACTCGTGTAAATGTAAAATTCATCTGATGCCTCCATGTGACAATACTTCTCACTCATGTGAAAAAAAAAATCACTTTCCACACTTGGCAAAGAGCTCTGTCCCGTAAATAATTTTTATTAAAAAAGTTTTAAATTAATAATTTTACCTGTCTCTCGGCATCCTTAATGGCGTCTCTCTTAGAGTCGATTTTCTCCTTCAGTTTTTCCATAGACTTTTCATGGCCTTTCGGTACAGACCGCTGATGGTTACACAGAATAGCCACCGCTCTGTTTGCTCTATTGTAGGACAGAATTTTTTCCGCCTCCGAATCATCTTCATTAGTTAGCTTGTCTAGTTGTTGTTGTAATGTCCAAGAGGCGTTATATGTACGGAAAACCTAATAGACAAAAAATAATACATCAATAAGTGCAGTTGAAAATAAAATTTGTTTATTTACCTTTGCAGTTAGATTCGGCATTAAATCTGACAGATGTTTGTTCAAAATCATAGTGTTAAGTCTATCAAAGAGATCGTCTCCACCTTTTTTGTTTTCCATAAAGAGTGTAAGATTTTTAAAAACCCGCTTTTCAACAGGCACCTCATTGTAATATCTAAAAAAAAAAAAAAAAAAAAAAAGGATATTAAGTGCCGATTGAGACAGCAAGATGTACTTACTAAGAAATAAGAACCACCTTCAAAAATTACTACTTACCTAATGGAATCTTTACCAAGAAAATCAAAGACGACAACATATTCTTTGTCATCTTTCTTTTCGTGTAACTCAATATGCTCTACTCTAAGAGAACAGCAACCTACAGTATCAGCTTGATCTTCATCTTTTTCATTACCAGCTCTCAATGCCAATTTATCAATAAAGTACATGGCTACAGCTCTTTGCCTAATTTTCATCTCTTTAGATTTCCAATCCTAAAAATATATAAAATTCGAGTTGACCTTAGGTATAATTGAGTAGATGGAATAGAAGGTGCACAATTCTTTACCAGAAAGCCCAATTGTGAATACATCAAGATATATTTCTCGTTTTATTAAACAATTGTTTTAATTCAATGATATTATTTTATAGCAAGAAAAAATTAATATTAATATAATTGTTAACAAAACAAATTGAATTGAACTTTTACTGAATCAATATAATCCTGATATTCTTTGTATAACTGAATGTTGGTGTAATAATACCGCACTGCCTTTTATTAATTTTAAAGATTACATTATAGCTGATTCATACGTTAGAAGCAACAAAATTTATGGTGGATCACTTATTTTAATAAAAGAAACCATTACATATAAGACAGTAAATTTTATAAATAGAAAGCTGTGCTATATCGTTTTCTGTAAAGAATATAAACTTTATTATTATAAACGTCTACAGATCTCCCTCTGGAAATATTGAACTTTTTATTAAAAAATTGTCATATATTTTAAATCGTGTTGTTTTTTATGATGCTGTATTTTTATGTGGAGATTTTAACATTGACTTTCTAACATTCTTATAATAAACATTTCCAAGGAAACAAAAAACGCAAAAAAGTACCAAACCTTATCAGATGACAAAAAAGTTTAGGTGAAATAAAATAAACACCAATACTTTCTACTAAGCAATCATACAAATAGAATATCCAGTGGCGTACCCACATTTAGTTTATAAAATAAGAAAAATGGCAATGAAATGCTCACAGTGTGAGATTATTCATCATCCTACAAAAGAACAAAAATATCCATGCTCTATATGTGATGGATGCAGAAGATTATACTGCAACCAATGTTCTGAATTATCAACCACAGAAATTAGGTGTATACGACTACGCACTAGAATTCTGAAATTTCATTGTGCAAAATGTAGGAATTATGAACTGACTGATTTAATAAAGAAGACTAATGAAGATAAGGATGAAATAATAAGAAATAAAGACGAAATAATAAATAGTAAAAATGAAATAATAAAAATGCTTCAAGAGAAAATTAAAGAATTTGAAGAAAAAGATAAATATTGTACCTACCATTTCTTATGCTGATATGGTGAATGAAAACCTAACCCTCCAAAAATTATTATTAAACCGAAAATACCACATTGTGGAAACAAAACAAAAACAGAATTAGGAACAAATATTAACCTAACTAACTTAAAAGTTGGAGTGAAACAATTAAAGATGGGAAAGAATGGTTCCGTTATACTTTCCTGTCAAACAAAAAAAGAAGCTGAAATTCAGGAAAAAGCTGTTCAAGATAAATTAAAAGATTGATATGATGTAGATCTGACAAAAATGAGAAGACCCAGATGAAAATCTACAATTTTACAGAGAATATGACCAAGGAAGAAATTAAAGTCCATTGTGAAACAGAATGACATAACAGGTGAAATAAAAACCACATATATAAGAAAAACGAAAAAAAGGCTTTAATAGTGTATACTGTGAATGTTCAGGAACTGCATTTAAACAATTGATACAAAGGAAAAAATATGTATAGGATGGGAAAGATTTCTGGTTTATGAAGATTTGGAGATACCCAAATGTTTTAAATGTCAAGGTTTCTCCTATAAAAAAGAAAACTGTTAGAATGCAATCATGTGCCACATCTGTAGTGAAGAACATAAAGCTAGCTTGTGTCCAAAGAATACACTGTAAGAACTGTAAAATTTCTAACTATAAATATAAAACTGAGTACGACTACAACCATTCTGCACTGGATTTGACTTGTCCCTCTTTGAAATATCATCAAATGGTATTGCAAAATAAAACCGAGTATACAGATCAATAACATAACGTAACTAATATTTGTACACACATTCAAATAGTTCATGATTATTAATCAAGAAAATAATCTATTAAATTCTATTTAATTAATGAAGTCATTGATGCTGCTAATATAACAAATAAAATTAATTTAAATGAAAAACTCCTAAATGTCTTACATTTCAATAGTATGAGTATTAAAAAGAATTTTGATGAGTTGTTAGTATTTCTAGAAAGTTATAAAATTAATTATTGTGATATAATAGTTTTGACTGAATGTTTCCAATTAGAATCTGTTTCTCAATTTAACCTAGATGGCTTCACCACCCACTATAACAATGGTAACATTAACAGAAATGATGGTGTTGTAATTTTGGTCAGGTCAAATCTAAATGCAGAATTAAATATAGTTAAACAGGAATATTCCGATATTTGTGTCACTAAAATAAATCTAAAAGTCAATTATCGGACCATTGGCATTACAGGTGTATACAGGTCTCCTCAAACCTCTGCACAAGCATTTATAAGGGATTTAGAAAATTTCATACCAAATCACCTAAATAGAAATATTAAAATATTCATAGGGGACATTAAAATTGATCACCTAAATGTAACCAATCAAGTAACTACTGATTACCAAGCAACTTTTTACTCCCATGGTTTCATGTCTTACATTAACACTATTACGAGGCCACAAAGTGAAACATGCTTGGATCATATATTCTTAAAAAACAATATTAAGACTGAAAATCTATCAGTGAACTCTTGTGTAATCAGCTATAATATGACTGATCATGATTCTATTATGATAAATATCTCACAATCTGCCAAAAACTACACAAGATCCTACAATACATATAAAACTATAACTAAAATCGATACTGATAAATTAAAACAAAAATTCGAAACTTTAAACTGGGAAAGTGTTTGCAATGAAAATAATCCAGAAATTGCAACACCACTTTTTTATGACACGTATCTTAATACCATTGAAACATGTCAAACCACTCAAAATATTAAAATTAAAATCCATAAAAAAATAAAGCCATGGATAACAAATGGTTTAATTAATTCTATTAAAACTAGGGATAAACTTAAAAAAGATATACAAAAAACTATACTATTAACAAACCAACTCACTATAAAACATTTAGAAATAATTTAAACAAACTAATATCAAAAACTAAAAATGACTATTATAACAATAAAATAAACCAAAACAAAAATTATCTGAAAAAACTTATCAATTAATCTCTGAAGCAACTAATGAAAATCATAAAAAAAATAATACCAATTTACAGATTAACCAACATAATGAGGAATTTGAAAATGATAATGAAATGGCCAATTACTGCAATAACTACTTTTTGACTATTGGCACTAATATGTTCACAAATATCCCATCCCTGAATGTAATGTGGATTTTCCTGTGTCACTGAAAAATCAATGTTTCTGAAACCGATATGCGAAAACAATATTATAAAACACATAAATAGTTTAAAAAACAATAGTGCCCTGGGATTTGATTGTATAACAGTAAAACATCTGAAACTACTACATCCGTATTTACTGGAACCTTTAATGCATATTGTATTTAATTGTATTTTTAATACAGGAATTGTACCTAAACAATTTAAAACCTCAATTATAACACCTATTTATAAAGCTGGTAATCCAAAATTAATAACTAACTATTAGTTTAATTAGTAATGTGGCCAAAATATTTGAGAAATGTGTGAAAGATAGACTGACAGATTTTTTAAAAACTAATGACTTACTTCCCAAGCACCAATATGGCTTTACTGAGGGTCTTAATAACTCAGGAGATGCTATGCATGAATTAATTTCATGTTACTGATGAAATGAATACTGGTAACAAGCATATAGCTATATTTCTAGATCTAGCAAAAGCATTTGACATGGTGCCACATCAGAAGCTTTTAAATGTTCTTGAACAGAATGGAGCGAGGGGCACCGTGTTGAAGGTTTTTGAAAATTATTTGACACAGACAACAGAAAAATATACAAATCGGAGTACCTCAAGGGACTGTTCTGGGACCTATACTATTTAATTTATACATTAAGAACTTAACTCAGATTGATATTCAAGGTAAAGTTGTATCATATGCTGATGATACAGTGCTAATCTTCAGTGATAAAAATTGGGAAGTTGTCAAGACACGTGCTATAGCTGGAATGGAACATGTCAAAAACTGGCTGGATGTTTTTAAATTGTCTTTGAATGTTAACAAAACAAACTACACTGCTTTTTCAAAGACAGTGGCTGATCGACCTCAATTTAGAAGCTTAACATGTCAAAATTTAGACATACAGGAAACAGAAACATCGAAATATTTAGGTATAATTATAGACCAGCACTTAAAATAATAACATTATACTACAGTCTAGTAGAATCTATACTACAGTATGGAATCTTAGTATGGCGAGGCCTATGTCATATGGGTGTTTTCAAGCATATTAGTCCTAATTTTAATTTTGTGTATTTATTGTTAAATTGTATATTTAAATGTGTTAGTTAGATTTTATCTGTTTTGTAAATGTATACTATTGTACATCTTTACAAGTATATCATATATCATGTATATGATCTAAAAGGATTATTAAAGTATTAGTATTATTATTATTATAATGATAAATTATTCTAATAGTCTAAGATCTGAAGTAAGGTTGGCCTTCACCCATCTGTTTAATGGATGAAAGTTTCTTTTTATCACATAAAATAAATTTATAAATATACCGAAAATGGGTTGCCTAAGAAAATACGGTCCAGAGTATTTTTTTCTTAAAGTAAAAAAAAAAACGACACCCTGTAAAGTATTCCCCAGATGCTTCAACTATGCCCAAACTTTAATCAGCTCACTGCAGGATGGATAAAAGCTTAAATTTAAAATTTGGTGTTTTTCTCTTGGTCCGTTTTTGAGTTGTCTTCAAAATTCGAAATTTGCACTTTTCCTCAAATATCTCAAATTAGGTCCATTTTAGGAAAATCATGTATAGGAACAAAATAATAGATAATGACATCATAAACAACTTTTATCATGATTTTTATACTTTTCTTATCTGTACACAGAAAGGAAAGTAAAAAATGGGCGTGACCGTATTTTCTTAGGCAACCCATTTGCAGTATATTTAAAAACATATTTTATTTAATAAAAAATAAGTTTTTTCCATTAAACAGATGGGTGAAGGTCGACCCTACTTACGGATCCTGGACTATAACTTAATATATTCGATGTTCAAATTCATCCAACTAACCTTTTGATAATCATCTCTTATCTTATTAATGCACTTATGCAACCTTCTCGCATTTTCGTATTTCTGCCAATCCTTTTCTCCCTTCAATTTAGAACTCGGATTTAACATGATATACTTGACTTGATTTTGAACATTTTCCGTCCAAGATGCGAGCCAAGTGACCGTGTTCGAGTGCCGCACTTCCTTCCATTTGTGACCAGAAGGAGGTTTTGGTATATTGGAATCCTGGCTGCAGTTGATGATTATATCTTCGGCGTTCAGACGTTTCTTTAGTTTGCCCATCTTTGGGTGTTCACCTCTACCTAGGATTTTTTTTATTATTAATCAAATTACTAATTGTATCTGCTTTGTGATAAGACTGAAATATGTCTTTAAGTTGATATATTTACCTCTAAAAAGACCTGGAGGTTCCAATCTGAAGTTACCAATCTTTTCTTTGTGTCCATCAATAATGCAAAAACCATACTCTTTTATTAAAGCTTCATTCTTCTCTTTGAGTTCTTTCTTTTCCTCTTTAGATCTGTTTTTGTTCTTTTCTGACACTTCCTTATAGTAGGCATTCATTTGATTGAAATCGCATTTTTGTAAATCTGTTATTAGTTCCCGTTCCTCCTCGTTCATTACCTAAAAAATTCAATAAATTAAATAATTAATAGCAAACATTTTTCCAGTCATAAAACGACTGAACATTGTGTATCTCGTACAAAATAAATAGAAAAAGCGCAAAATTAATAATAGAATAAGAAATAATTTAATACTGTATATTTATTTCACACAACTTATCAGCAGCTATGTTTTACCTTTCTCCAGTCTTTGAAAAAGTTCTTGTTAAATACGTCTTTGGTTGTGTAGTCATGATCCAACATTTTACCATAGAAACCAGCAACTTCTTCGGCTTCTGGGGAAAGTTCCACCACCTTTCCATTATATTTAAATTTGACACTTTTTGGTAGGGGTTCATAAGGTGGAGCAAAAACAGGACCCTTGTGTTCCAGGAATTTCCATTTAACACCTTCATCTTTCTTTTCTTCTTCCCACCTGAAATATTTTTGTTATCAACAAGTTATAAAAATAATTTTAAAAAACAGACTTCAAAATCTTGCAGATGTCAATTATAAATTGAGTTTGCTAATTTTCTCATGGATTCCATCACCAGATCTTGACCAAATTTATATGTGACCACCTCTGTACCCCCTTCTTAACAAATGTAACACGAAAATTGAACCTAAGTTCGTTTTATGATTTTAATTAATTACTTTGACAAACAATGACGTAACTGTGTTCTTTTAATTGTAATTGGACCATAGCAATGCTTGTAATATTTCAAAAATGTCTGTTTCAAAGTTCCATCAAAGTTCATATTATCCACAACTAATAAACAGAGCAGATTTTTAATCACCTTAATTAGTAATTTCTTAACCCTTCATTTTGCTCAAACATTTATATCTATTTGATGACTGTAAGTTTGTCTCTATGAACAAATCAAGGGGCACGATTTAAATGTAAATTCAAAGTTACTTTCTGATTTTAAATAAACACATTTCTCAAAAAAGTTTTCTAGATCTAAATTTCAAACCCAAAACGATTCATTTTACCCATAATACCTAATTTACAACAAACTTTGTAGTAAAATTAGATTACCTAACCTAGTTTTTTTCTTTGTAAACCACTCACTTTCGAATACCTTTTCATTACTGTAGTAGTTCGTTCTAACACATTTTCATTCAGATTTTTTACTAACGGAACATTTCTTTTTCGTAAATTATTCGATTTATGTACATCATTCGTAGATTTAACACATTTTAACCTCACTTTATATCGAACGACATTGTTTCCACTAAATTCCGAAATGTGCAAATGGTTGATACAATTTATTATCAGAGAATTTTTGTATACCAAACTTAATTTTCTAAACATAATACTTTTTAATTATTGGTATATAAAAATAATTAAAATATCCATAGCGTTGTCACCAGCCACGAGGTCCGCCATTAGGTGACGTAACGCGCTGTTGACAGTTTTTCAAATTTAAATACTGTAAAGATTTTTAAGGTCATTCACATTCGCACTAAAAAAATTATTGAATAAAACGGGATAATTATGCGTACAAATTTGGACTGCCCTTGATTTGTGAATAAAAAATAAATATCTCATTAACTACGTAGAAACCTATCTCAATAACAAAGTAATAAATGTTAGATGAATAAAAATACTACTTGATATTTTTATTTTCTAATGTAGGTACTGGTAATCTAAAGAAAACGACTTTTTACTTTTTTGTGACCAATAAAAATAATAAAGTATATAAATTAATATTTTTTTTTTTTTAATAAATTAAAAGTAACAAATCTTTTTAAATTAATTATTTAATATTAGTTTGATTTTAATTATTGCTATTATTTTAAAATGCCATTTATTTGTCCAATAATTTAAGAAACGTATTCTTAGATTTTTTTATATAAAACATACTTATGATTTTTCTGAACGCTTGGCAACGTCGGTAGAAGACTCGAAGATTACTTTTAATAGGGGAAATAGGAGTAAAAATTAAAAATTTTCAGTTATAAAAAAGTTGATAACATCAATGTTTATTTTTATTATACAGGCTGTGTCAGAAGTTAATGTCTTAAATTTGGTACTAGATAGATAAGATATTTTAATATAAATGAAAGTTGATAAGCACAATTTTTATTATTCAGGATGTGTCATAAGTTCATGTCTTAACTTTGGGACTAGAGAGATAAGGAGATATTTTAATATAAATATATTTCCTATGGGCATTTGTTTCTCAGTTAATGGGGTCTATTCTGTAAAAAATCCTTTAAAATTTAAAGGCCTTTAAAAATTTAACTTTTAGCCGCCCTTTAATTTTTTTAATGGAAAATGGTATTCTGTATCCACAAATTTTAAGGAAGCCAAATTTTAACCAATTTTAACGGAGTCCTTTAAAATATAAGGGGAACGCTTGACAACATCGCATTGATCAGTGATTAAGATTAATTTGAACTAATTTTGACCTAAGTTACGAATGGGAGTAGTCCATTTAAGAAGAGAAAAAGAACACATAACCAAACAATTTAAAATTGTAACATTATTGTGGTTATCTGGCATTGTTTTGAGATTATATTTTTGAATAGGGTTTGTCGTTCTTGCATTTTATGTAACATTAAATTTAAAACACTATGTCTCGCGCTCCAAGGACGACTGAAGAACAAAGAGAAATGCTGATTATTTTGTTGGAACAGGAAAAACTCCTCGGTGGAAGAATCGGGAACATGGATATTCCAATATTAAAAAGTGCTTGGAAAAATGTAGCTTCCGAATAAAGTAAAATTGGCCCAGCTAAAACAGTGAGGCAGTGGAAAGACGTAAGTTCCTAATACACAACGTAAAATAAGTGCACTTTATTAAAAAAAAAATGTTTTAGGTTTGTCAGTCAAATGAAAACCACTGTCGGACGACGTGCCAGAGATGTCAAAGGTGTAAGCCTGATGGAAGAAGCAGGACAAATAGAAACCCAGACTGTGCTTCAATTGACTGATGAGCCCCCTGAAAGTGATGCTATTATTAACATTTTTGAAGAGCCATGTGTAATAAATGAAAAGGAAGAGTTTATACTTACTGTAGTGGTAAGTTAATTTGATGTTTTCAGAAATTTGATATAAAATATTAAAGATTTATGGAAAGCTAGAAAAAAACTAAATTTATTTTATTACTTTTTAGGATGAAAATAATGAACAACAAATTAGAGGCATAACACTAGCACCAAATTTAAGAAAACCCATTAAACGAAGGCGAAATTGAGCAAATAAAGGTTTTAAGCGAATCAAATTTTGCCATTGCTAGATCCATAAGGACACTGGCAAATTCTTTTAATATGACCGAAAAACTTATTATTAACTTAGTGTATTTTTGAAAAGATAAAGAAAACTTTCCATAGAATATTTTCAGAAAAACAGTATTTTTTACAGAACTTATTTTATTTTAATTTTTTTTGACAATAGTTTTTATTTATCAAAATTATTTATTTTTTTATTAGAAAAATTATTTTTGTTAGAAAGTTATTTATTTTTTATTAGAAAATTTGATTATTTGTTGTTTTTATTAGAAAATATTTTTGTTTTTAGTAGACTAAAGTTTATATTTATTATTTTAATGTTTTCAGTATTAAATAAAAAACAAACACACATAACTTCTATATTTTGTCTAAAGAATCCATTAATAATTGTTATCTACTATACAGTGTTGCCACTGAACGTTTTCCAATACGTGTTGCACAAATGCATGTGAAAACTACAGAGAGTTAGTATTAAAGCGAACAGGAAACGAATAACATTGCTAGTTGCCCGGCCAATGTAAGAATGTGGCCGGGTGGTATAAACTAACATTGCTGATATTATTTGTTCGTTTTCCAGTAGGAAAAACTTATCTGCTAACTCTCTGTTGTTTTCACAAGCACAAACCATATTGGAAAGCGTTCGATACTATATAATAATGTAGGATGTGAAATAAAAAATAATTAAAATGACAAAAATAAACAAATACAGACTATATTAAAAATTCTGAAATTGTCATTGTATTCTTGACTTCATATATCATTGAAAAAGATCAAACAATATAATTATTGTAAAATATATCAATTATAAAAAAATTGTTGTACAATTTCATTGCGAACTTCCTCTCCCCTTCTAAGCCAATTCTCATTTCTGGGAAATAAAATGTGTCCATCATTGTCTCCATCCATATCTTCAATGTCTTCCTCTGGAATGTTGTCTTTATAATATTGAGCAATATTATGCAGGACTCCACAACTATAAATTATTTTTCCTGCTTTTACTGGATCATAATTTAAAACTCGATGTTTTAGTAAACATCTAAATCTGGACTTTAAGACTCCATTCAATCTTTCTACAACAGTTCTGGCTCGAATAAAAGAATAATTGTAATTACTCTCTGGGGTATTTTCTTCAGGATTTTCAAATGGAGTCAATAAAAATGGCTGCAATGGATAGCCAGAATCTCCTATGAGAAAACAATTGTTTCCTTGAATGTACATATTTTCCATTAGTACTCTTGCATTTGAAGCTTGCCAAATTGCTGCATCATGAGTAGATCCAGGAAATCTAGCATTCATGCTTAATATATTCAAATCACTGTCTACAATAATTTGACAGTTAATGCTATAATACCCTTTTCTAGAATAGTATGGCAAACTTGGATAGTCCTCAGGAGGTGAAATAATTGCAATATGGGTGCAATCGATAGCCCCCAAACATCTAGGAAAATTATATTTTTCCTGAAATCTGTTTATAATTTGGTTTCTTTTATTTTCCGAATCTGGAAAAACAATCCAAATTGGTAATAAATGACTGTAAATTATATTAGTCACTTCATCTATAGCTCTACTCATAGTTGGTTGACTAATTGCAAAATTATATCCCTGACCTGTAGATAGTTGGTATCCTCCAGTTGCAAAAAAATGTAAAGTGGCAAGTATCTTTATACATGATGGTATTGCAGTATTCCTTTGTGTTGGCAACATGTGTGGTTCTATGAGATTAATTATAATTCGGGTTACATCTTTAGTAAATCTAAAAATGTTTTTAAAATATTCATTTGGCAATTCGAATGGGTCGCTTAAGTCTCTAATTGACCTTTGATGTAACCTAAATTCTGCCCTGAAATATTAAATGTAGGTATTAGCTTTATATTAAAACTATTATCTACTTCAAACCTTTCTTCATTTTCGAGTATTTCTTCTATCAAAACTTCTCCAATTACATCATAAAACGCCATTTTACTTTATATCAAAACTTAAAGGTGTATTTTAAGAACCCTTTTTAAAAATAATAAATCTTAAAGGTATCCTGTTAAATATTGACAGTACTTAGTGAATAAAGAAATGTTTTTAAACCGTTAAATTTTAGAGGCCTTTAAAAATTGAACTTTTAGCGATCCGTTATTTTCTTTACCCAAAAATGGTATTCTGTATACACAAATTTTAGAGGCCTGTTAAAAATTATTCATTTTAACGGAGTTCCTTAAAAATGACAGGAGAACATTTGAGATCTTGACAACATCGCATTACAGATTCATTTGAACTAATTTTGAAGGATTAGAATAAAATTTGAAAACAACCCTGTTCCACTCTCATTGCGTTCGGTCTGCCAAGTTCCTTTAACTCCTTTAACACTTTTTACTCCAAACGACCCTTTTAGCGTTCGGTTTAGTCCGATTAGTGACAGTTTAACATGCTTAAATGTCATTTAAACGCACCCTAAAAAAACTCTGCTTTTGTCCCGCTCCAGCCCCTGACTATCCGAACTCGCCTATATAAACAAAAGAAGGCACGTGTAAAATAAAAAATGTCTCGTGCACCACGTACTACCAAAAAACAAAAGGAGTTGATAATTAATTTGTTAGAAGAGAATAGTTTACTTCATGGTGGGAAAATAAACCCGTTGGATGTTACAAAATTAAACAAAGTATGGGAACACTTTGCAAGCGAGTTAAATAAAATTGGGCCAGCTAAGACCATAAAACAATGGAAGGATGTAAGTAATACAAGGCACGCTAAGTGCACTGTTAAAAAACATTTTTTTTTCTTAGGTAGTCAGTGAAATGAAAACATGTGTGAGACGCCGTGCGAGAGACATAAAGTATGCACATGTAGGCACTGGAGGAGGACCATCTGTAAAACCTCTTACAGATTTGGAAGAGAGAGTATTAGCTCTAATTTCAAAAATTTCTATAGAAGGTGTAAACATTGTAGAAGCTGGACTATATGTCCAGCCTGAGCTTCAATTAAATGACGACCATCCGGAGAGTGAAACTATTGAAATTAGTTTCACTGATTTTCTTGAAAATCAGGAAACCTCGCAGGAAACAGTAAATGATGAATATTTAATCACTGGAGTGGTAAGCCAATTTAATATTTATCAAGCGACTGTGCATGTAATTACTAGTCTTTAAAGTAAAACTTGATGCAGGTTAAATTCAACAGCAAACTTTGTGAATTTTTCATTAATTTACATGGTTTCGTTGTAGGTTTAATGGGTGGGGTATTAGCAGTAAATTATTTTCTGTTGATTTGATATGACATCCAGATTTATTAATCCCTGTAGGTTACCCTGTTAATGATGGTGGATGGGTCTTTCTAAGTATTAAGTTGCTTTGGAACTAGGGTTACCAGACGTCCAGATTTGCCCTGACATATCCGGGTTTTTACTACATTTAGGTGTGACCAGGAGGATTTTGCGTAAGCATCCGGATTTTAAAATAGTTTTTTTTAACAATAACAAAGAAAAAAACAGAAAACTCAAGTAGATTAGAAAAATGCCATCATTAAAAGCTGTAGTGTAAAACCCCCTTAACTAAGCTGCTACAGAAGTTTTTTTTAGAGTTGTTAAAAGCAGCTGAAATTCTTTCTGCAATCCCATCCCACAATGACAATGTGAAATATTATCACTTATTGCAGCCCAGTGAAAAAATAAAAGAAATATACTGTTTTTGGCCCCTATAAAAGGATTACTTATGACTAATAATTAAAAATATAAGCTGTTTTAGGATTTAATGCTTTTACCAGAAAATTTAAAACTATTAAATAAAATACAGTTTAGCAAAAAGTAGTAAGGGTATTCTGTTCCTTTTTTTTTTTTTGTTTAACCTTGTAACTTTCTGTTGTCTGTTTTTTGCTTTATTTTGTAGAACCATGTCAAAGTAAATAATGTGAAAAATATCACATTTCTTACTTTCTCAGAAAAAAATTTATAACGTCCGAATTTTTTAAAAACTTATATGGATAGGATTTCATCTGGTAACCCTAGTGTGCCATGGCCTATGGGGTTAAGATTTACTCGTGTAAGGGGTGAATTGTAAGGAGTATTATTATTATATAGTAGTAGTAGTAGTAGTATACACAAATTGAAAGATTAAAGTGACTCCCTTCTATTATTTTTAGGATGAAAATGTTCAACCACCAATTATTGTTGAAAAAATGAGACAGACTCGCAAAACCAGGATTAGACCAAGGAGATTAACAACCAGAAACCGTACAGAGGTGGCAATGACCACCCATGATGAACAATTAAAAATCTTAAGCCAATCCAATTTTGCCATTGCCAAGTCAATAAGGGTTCTGGCAAAATCAATTAACAATTTAGCAAAAAAATAATTGTATATTATACAATTTTGTTAATAGAATATTTATTTTTTTTCTTACTAGAAAATCTTATTTACTAGAATATCTATTTATTATTTTTATTTACCAGAATTATATTTATTTTTTTTATTTACCAGAATTATATTTATTTTTTTTTATTTACCAGAATATATATTTATTTTTTTTATTTACCAGAATATATATTTATTTTTTTTATTCATCAGAATATTTATTTTTTTTTTGTAAAAAATTAATAGTTCTATTTATTTCCATTTTAATGTTTTTATACTCAATAAATACAATAATGTGCATGATTTTTTTATTTTACAACGATACAGGATCACTTATTATGAAGTAAGTATGGATTAACAAATATTAATACGAATACTCAAATAGAATATAAATCAAATAAAAAAAAAACGATTATGCACTGCCATGCTGTGCTAAAACAAGAGGTTGTATCTACAAAATGGATATTTTTAACAAATGTGCATAATTACTTCCTTTTAGACCTCGTAAAGTAGGTTTCTATGATATTCCTTGTTCATAGTTACTTTCTGGGCTATTTTCTATGATTTTCAAATGGACAATAGAAGGTTGCAATTGATAACTAGAATCTCCTAAAAGGACATAATTATTGTTTCCTGTAGTATAGAGATTTTCCATGGTTACCCTTACATTTGCAGCTTGCCAAATTGCTGCATCATATGTGGATCCAGGAAATCTAGTATTCATATTTATTATATTTAAATCACTGTTGCAATTATTTGACAGTTTGTTATAACCGTTTCTCCAGTAAAATGGCAAACTTGGATAATCCTCCGGGGGGCAATATGAGTGCAATCAATAATAGGAAAATTATATTTGTCTTGAAATTGTTTATTATTTTCTCAGATTCAGAAAATACACTCCAATTGGGTAATAGGTTATTGTAAATTATATTTTCACTTCATCTATACTTCTACTCATACAATTGATTGACTAAAAGAAAAAGGACATGCCTGTCCTGTAGATAGAATTGGTATCCTCTATCCTCCTGTTCCAAAAAAAAATGTAGGGTTGCAAGTACTTTTAAAATATGCTGGTTTTTAATATTAACTATAGTTCTGGTCACATCTTTATTGAACCGAAAAATATTTTTAAAATTAACATTTGGTGACTGAAATGGATCGCTCAAGTCCCTAATTAACCTTTAAATGTAATCGAAATTTGGCAATGAAGTAGGTATTAAATGTAATAGATATATCTACCTACATTACATATAAATGTTTCGTACTTTATACCTTTCTTCATTTTCCAGTAACTCGACTTCAATCAAACTTTCTCCAATTTTATTATAAAACGCCATCAACAGTTCCGTTAAAAATTAAAGGTGAATTTTAACATCCCTTTAAAAACAATTATTTTTAGAGGACTATTTTAAAGGAATCTGTTTAAATAATGACAGAAGTAAGTTAGTGAATACGAAACTCTTTTTAAAGGCCTTTAATATTTTAACGGCCGTTAAAATATAAAGGAATTGTTACAGAATATACCCCAATGTGCTTTAAATTAGTACCTAAATTGAAATCTGTTTTTATTTATATTTCATTCTATATTAATAAATTTGAATGGCTTATAATACATGTATACAGTGCAATTCGTTTTTTTTTGTAGGACTTTAATACAGAACTTTTAAAATTAATATCAAGACTCTATACAGGGTCTTCAATAATATATTAAAAAAGTCAAAGCACATACACTAAGAAAACGTCATGATCAATTAATACGTAAAAAGTACAATACATAGCGCCTCCTAGCGTCTATACTAAAACAGTAGTATCCCTAATAGGTGTTAGGACACCAAAAATCCCCATATACCAATTTTTAATGCAATAAGTTAAAAAACTTTTAAGAATATTTTAAAATTTAATTAGAGCACCCTGTATCTCGAAAATTAAGCATTTGCTGAAATATCTTATGATCTTTTTGGCGTTATAATGTAATTGTAATAATTCCTCACTGTTAAGAAGTTTTTGTGTGCATAATTTGTTGTAATTTATAAACGTGAGATGTATTCGAGTTGAAATTAGTTTTTTATTCAGAATGGAATTTCGAAAAAATTAACAAATCACAATCTCTATTATTAATTAATTTTTTACTTACCACTTCCAGACTTCGACCTCTTCTTCTTCTTTCTTTTTTCTACCGCCTTTAACAGGACTTTCCGGTTGAGAGACTTCTTTTTTAATTTTCTTCTTATCCTTTTCCTTTTTCACTTTCGGTTTTTTTTCGGGTTTAAAGTCTTCCTCTTCTTCTTCATCATCGAAGCTTCTCTTTTTCTTCTTTTCCTTTTTGATTTTCTTCTCTATTTTCGGTTTTTTTCTAGCGGCCAAAGGGATATCGTCGTCTTCTTCATCATCATCATCTTCTAACTTTCTCTTATTGCTGCTAACTCTAGCTGACTAAGTGGACAAAATGGTACCGGGTAGAGATCATTTTAAAGCCTTAAGGATACACTTAGCAATCAGGCGTTTAAATTGCATTAAAAATTAAACTAATTGTACCAAAAGGTACGTATTTATGACAAACAAATTTGACTATTAAAGGAAATTTCCTTTGAGATACGGATAACCTCCTTACTCCAAATTGACTTTTACTATTTTCCTGTTAAGTGTCCGCTACCGGTAAACGCCCCACCTATGTAGACATAATCGGAAATTTAAATCTGACTACAAGAATGATCATTAAAATGTATTACTTCCGGTCTAAATTAAATAAATCTGTGTTGTACTGATTTTGCGTTTTATTGTCTCAAAATCTATGAGCATGATAAACTTTGACTGTGGGTAATTTGAAGTTCATGTCACGCAGACTGATCACATTCACAAGCTTTGTCAAAGTTTATCAGTCCAATAAATGTTAATGAACGTTCTTGTAATTATATTCGGTAAGCTGCCAAATGGCTACAAAAATTAAACCCAAAGTTCAACGATTATTGTTTTTAAGTTTCAATTAATTATGACAAACTTGGTAGGAAATCAAAGCTAAGGAATACAAGATGGTATTGATAATTAATATTGATCACGGAAAGACAATAGCTTTAACTTTGATAGACTACTCGAAAGCCTTTGATACTATCAATCACCAAATTTTGTTAGCTATTTTAAAGTATATAGGTTTCTCCAATAATGCTAGGAGCTATCTGTGTGGTAGGTGTCAGTTTGTCGAGACTAGTGTCGGTAGGTCGGATAATAAATCTATCTCCTGTGGAGTGCCGCAAGGATCTATTTTGGGACCAATACTATTTTCACTGTATACATGTAGCATCCATAATGTCTTAAGTCATTGCAAGTCTTATATGTATGCAGATGATACGCAACTAAAATACTCTTTAGTTCAGAGATACAGCATACCAATTTAATGATTAATAATGACCTTACCAAATTGTCTACTGAATCAAAAAGACATTTTCTCTCAATTAACCCATCTAAATCTATAGTTTTAGTATTTGGCAAACATAAAAGTAAAGTGGAAAATGAACTGCAAATTAAAATAGAAGATACAATTTTGCCATTTGCTAAAGTTGTTAGAAACTTAGGTATCGAACTAGATAGTGAACTTAGATTCAAACAGCATGTTACAAAGTGTATTCAAAAATCGTATGCTAATTTAAAGATGTTATTCCCACATAGACACAGTCTAAATATTTCAGTTAAAATCCTGCTTTGTGATACGCTTATACTTAGTCATTTCAATTATTGTGACAGCGTATATGGCCCTTGTATAGATAATATCGATTTTAATCGAATTCAAAGAGTACAAAAATCGTGTTTACGCTTCATTTACGGTATCAGAAAATATGATAGAATAACTCATAAACTGCGTGATGCTAAATGGTTGAATATGTCTTCTAGACGGAAATTACATATGGCAACTTTATTTCATAAAATCATACCAGTATGTTTCAAAGGTCTTTTCTTATAATATTTACAAGCTATACAACTTCCCGCTTTCATTGGTTGTTGTTTTTGATATTTTTTTGCCCTACTTAGCTATGTTTTTTTTTCATTGGATTCAGCCTTCCTGAGACAAGTGCATTTTCATTTGTTTGTTAAATGTTAAAATTACAGTTGTTTATTTATTTGATATAGTTATATGTTATATCTATTTTGTCTTTGATTGTTTATTTCTGCTCTATGGTTATATGCAGGTTTACTCGCGGGTTAAGTGGAAGAATATTTTTGTTGTGTCTAGTGCACAACCAAAAATAAACTTCGCCCGTGTATATATGTATTATTTTATTGTATTTACTTTAAATTACTGGAAATAAAGACGATTATTATTATTATTAATATTATTATTATTATAATGGTATTTCCCAGACTATTAAACAATTTGGAATCAGTCTTTTCTCAAAAGAATATAAACGGATTTTATATAATTCGATAACATAACATTATATTTTTCTCTCTTAACTAATTAAAATAGTGTTATATGATATTTAATTATTTTTTAATCTAATTTTTTTTTGTTTGTTTTTGTTTGCTAGGTCCGACACTTTGTATCAGTTTTTACTGTTTGTCGGCTCTATTTTGCAGTTATACATTTTTTAGGTATGATATGTTTTCTTTATTTCTTGTATTATGTATTTTTTTTTATTTAGCTGCAAATAAAGAATATTATTATTATTAATGTGACAACAGCATATATTATATACACCTCCTGTTATCTCTGCAGCAGACATAGGTGTCTACTCTGGCCCTACCATAAGTATGAGTGCCTCGGGTGTCTGCCTTGGCCTGGACGAAGCATATCAGCAGACACTAGGTAATACCCACCAAGGTCATTTGTGATTAATACTAGTTTTTATTAATTTAGCACGTTTGTGTTGTTTTTATTAGTCTTGTAGTGGAAGTGAAAGAAAAACATATTGAATAGCTGGAGAAAAGGTTTAGTACAAACAGATCAATCTGATAGAGATGGTAAGTTTCCGTTGTTTTACTTTTTTATTTGAAAATAACATAGGTAATTTGCAGACGCGGTTGAAGATAAAGAAGATCCATCCTTTTTCTTGCTCTTTAGACGACGATCCAGTGTATATTCCCCAAGATACTTCTGACGATTTACAAAACCTATTACTATGTGAACCTGGCCCGTCTGGTGCTTTTCTGCCCTGCTAAGCTAAAATGTCCTATCTGACAAAATTTCAGTTTCTGAGTTAAAGGCATATTTGTGATGCAGACATGCATCTACAATTTTCTTCTACGCAAATATGTCCTAACTACAATCATAGGCGCCGAATTCCCGGAGCTCTGGGTGCGCAAGCACCCAGAGCAATTTTAAACAGGGTGCGGAGCACCCATAGCATAACGAGAACAAAAAGTGTCAATAAGTGAAATGAAGAAGCTGTCGTAACCCAAGTTGGTATAGCGACAGATGCCTCAATAAAATATTACCGTTCGGAGCTGTATTTTTTGTGATAAAAAAGTCGCCGTGACTTGTCATAGACAACGCGTTGAACTTAGACTTAAGGGTTTATTGTGTATAAAACCCTATGACGTCAAAAAGAAAGATTAATAACGTTCTACAATTATCAAGACAAGATGTTTGTACATATGCCATTGAGCAAATGCTTGAGGGGAAAAGGGAGAACATTTGAAAGTTGCTCCCGATCAAGCACCGTTAGAAACAGCTCTCTAGTATTGCTGACGAGACACCAGGTCATTACTAAAAAACGCTTGGACCTATCAATTTTGTTTTTTAGGGGAAACATTGTTTTGGCAGTTTCACCCCCTGAGCGGAGGTTGAGACTCACCAGTTATATCTTAAATGGAAAGACTGGTCAAATTATATGTATTTTTACCTAAATAATAACCACCGAGTTTTACATCGCTACTATCTATGTAGCCCATACAGTGGCTTACCAAAAGTACAAAACCGGTTAAACATAATTTTTACATTATAATTAAAAAATCTGATGTGTCCAATACATGACTTTCCTATCTAGTTATTATAGGCTTTTATTTTGTACAACCTAATACAGCACCTCTATAATGTTTAGAGGATAAACTAAATATATACATTTTCCACATACATCTACCTTGAAACATTTTTCTATAGATATTCATTGAAAACGAAAATACTGAAAAATTTAAATTTAGGACTTTTCCTCCAATTTTTCCATTACGGTGTATTGATAATAATATTGTAAGAAACTTTTATTTGAAGAATTTTCTTCTCCAAACGTAAATAACAGACATATTCCATAAAATATAAAAATTACCACCTATAAAGTACCCCTCCAGATGTTCCGACTCTGCCCAAAATCTAACCAGTTTATTGGACGCTAGAATAAAGCTTAAGTTTAAAATTTGGTGTTTTTCTTTGTATCGGTTCATGAGTTATGGTGGATACAGACACACGCACGCGCACACAAGCACGCGCACACACACAGACATCATCGCGAAAAACGGATTTCATACAGATTGGAAAGTAAAAAAGGAATTATTTGTAACAATTCCACTTTTATTCCTGTGGCTTTCAATTATTGTTATCAGATGACATTCTTTGGTTGCCGTAAAGTAGTAAGGTTTGTTTATTTCGTTATAGAGTCGGCATAAAAGTAGCATATCAGTGATAATGGTTTACTCTATTGCTGAGAGGGTGCAAATAATTTCACTTTTTTGCGAACAATAATGTGCTATTAAAACTGTTTAACAATCAAAATCGAAGTCCATCGCAACTACATTTTAGAGTTAGTACAAACATTTTGGAAAACGAGGTCAGTAGCTAACAAATGACGTGAAATGGAAAATTATGTAGTAAATGAAGCTACAGAGGTGGCAATTTTAGGATATGTTCAAGAACCCATATTGAGTACAAGACAGTTGGCGATAACATCTGGTATTAAGAAGATATTGAAAAAACACAACTTTCATCCCTACAGAATACATCTGGTAAAAGAACTTAACGAAGACGATTTTGATAGGCGATTACAATTTTGTGAAATTATGACTGAACGGGCATTAAATGATCAGCAATTTCTTTTCAACACGTGTGTTATTCAGACAATGCACTGTTTTCCTAAATGGTACGGTAAATCTTCACAACTGCCGTTATTGGTCCGATTCAAATCCCAGAATATTTCATGAAGTGCATACATAACATCCAGAAAAGTGAATGTTTGGGCTGGCATTTTTGGTAACCGTATAATGAGCCCCTATTTTTACCAAAAACTTTAATCACAGAAATGTATCTGTAGTTATTAAAAAACGCTACTTATCCAGCATTACTAGAGTTGATTGAAAATGACGATCAGTACATAGCGAACAACTTAATATTCCAGCATGACGGTGCGCCACTGTTCGTCAGTATTTGGATCAGACGTTTCCAGGTTTCCAGGATTGGAAGAAGAGGAAGTATTGAGTGGCCCCACAGTTTCCGGATCTAAGCCCGTTGGATTTTTTATAGGGCCACTTAAAAACTAAAATGTATGCCACTTATCCAACATCACTGGAAAATCTGCGACAACGGATAAGTGATGAATGTCATCAAATCACCCCACAGATGCTTCAAAATGTCCGAGAGCATTTTGAACAAAACCTCTATTTTTTCATAGAGGCCCAGGGTCAGCATTTCTAGCATTTACTCGAGTAATTGATAGGCTTTTACAGAAAATAAAAATCGTTAAAATATCATGGCTAGGAAGACAGTAGCGATTTAAAACTCGGGGGTTATAATCTATGTAAAAATACCTTCAAAATACCAGTGGTGGCCGCACCGAGCATATAGGGTTGCCAGATATCCCGTTTTAGGTGGGAGCCTCCAGCCCATCCAGCAATTTTTTTTTTTCAAAAAAAATTTCATATCAACTTTAAAATAGCTTTTTAAAAAACCGAGGTACCTTTAAGTGAGGTGTGGAGGGTGTGCTGCGGGGGGGGGGGGGGGGGATAGTCCCCATTTTCCGCATAGAAACCGAGCACCCAAAGCGATTTCTGAATTCCGGCACCTATGACTACAATATAAAACGCTTGTTTCTTACATTTAGTTTCGTTCTAATACTTACATAGTGGACAATATGAAAATAATATCAATCTCAAAACTTTCCTCATGACAGATAGGACGTTTTAGCTAAGCAAGGCAGTTTTGTAGCTGATAAAATTAACCTAATAAGCAACAACACTTCTAAAAAAAAAAAAAGAGCTGAAGAAGTAGAAGCAGATTTTCTCTATCTTTTTTAATTCAATCACCAATTAACTTATGGATGTCAAACAGATTATTTATAAAACCATTTGTAACCATATTTAATTTTGTTCATACCGATATCCCATTGCAGACCTTACTGCGTGAAATAACATATTTTTTAATTTTGTCTTAGTTTGACTTTTGAGAAATTTTTAAAATTTATAAAATAAAATATCAGGCACATTTTAGACGCTAAACAAAATTAATTTTTTCATGAGAAAAGGCAACCGTCTACTTGATATTCGATTTTAATTAAAATAGACAACAACAAAATTGCAGAACCTTGAGGGATAGGCGTTTAAGTAAGCAGTAGCGGACTCTTAATAAATAAGATTTTAAATTTTTATAATGATTATTTTTAAATAATCAATATAAAAATTTACGAGTGTCTAAACAAAGTGATTTTGTTAGTTTAGTGCACTGCAAGCTTTTCTACTTGGAAGATTTGTTGTGCTGTACAAGATACAATAGAATTACTGACAAATCTACGTTAATACAAAATTTAAAAAAAACTGTTAATTTGTATATCTACTGGTAAAGAGTGTAGTACATTTCAAATATTATTTTAAAGTGACTATATTATAGCTAATTAAATACAAAATATGAAAAATTGATCATATTTACATAAAAAAAAATTCATCTACCCCCTAACTGTCCCTTATGAATAAGGTTCTTGGTGGTTCTTACAAAAATAATTTCAATGAAATAATAAGTTTTTTTAAGTGACAATATAGTAGTTTTTCTACACCCACATGGATACTAGCACATACTACAAAACAAAAAATTTGATGTGTCCAACACATGACTTTCCTGTCTAGTTATAATAGGCTATGTATGGTTATTTTGTACAACCAGTTGTATCGCTCCAATAAATGCGTAAGAGGATGAACTAAATTCATACATTTTCCACCCGCATCTTACTTGAAAATTGTGTTTATATATATTCACTGCCAACGAAAAAACTGAAAAATTATAATTTTACACTTTTACTCAAATTTTTCAATTACGGTTCATTTAAAACAAAAATAACAACCAGTGGCAGCTTGTATCCAAATTATTGAGGTTCACAATGACAGAAAATAGATCTCAATACAGATTTCGGTAAAAAACTTTCTAAAACACTGAATTTTTTTCCTAACATTTTAGTTTGAATTAAAAAAATAGCTGTGTGACCAAAATATTTTCTATTTTCTAAATTTTGATCACTTGCAGCTAGTAGGGTGTGATGAGCAAATACATTTAAAAATTCACAGTATTTTACGTAATTAAGATCATTGAGGTACAAAGTGAATAAAAGTGGCCTCAAAGCACTTCCCTAGGGTACACCCGAGGATACAGGAATTTCGTTGGAAAATACATTGTTTATTTTAGTTTTTTGATATCTGTTTAGAAGCTACAGCTACAATATATTTGTTTTCATCAACCATTAACTTCCACTTACTCAACGTCAACTAAAGAGCTGTTTCGCACGAATGTTTTGCAGGAAAGCCAGATTGGTAGGCAATTAAAATGTTATTATCTTCAACATATTCACAGATTTGTTTATAAGCTGCCATTTCTAGTACTTTTTCTAAAGGAGGTAAAATATTTATAGGTCTAAAGTTAATAAGTTCATTGTTATTACTAATTTTGGGAATTTGCACAATAATAATTGTACTTTACTTAATCTGAAAATCTGCTTATAATTAGGGAAGTATTGATAAAATTTAGAATAATATGGCCAATGACTGAAAATATAGATTTTATAGGTTTGTTGTTAATTGCTTCTGAATTACACTTATTATCTAAATTAGAAATAATTTCTTATAACATATTTATTGTTAATGGTGTTTTACTCAATTTCAGGTAGATTCTCGTCTGTCCATATATAAAATAAACAATTCAGCTATTTCAGTGTCTGATTTAGCAATATGATTTCTGTCATTTATTTGAAAGATAATTTCTCCTGTAACCCTTCTGTATTAGTATTGATGAAAGACTTTAATTTTTTTAGTGTCTTGGCAGTGATCAATTGCATTTTCGAAATGTAGACACTTGTTTTACTAAATTTAATTAACTAAATAAAAAGAAAAAAAAAGAAATATTTTTATTCTTCTAAAAAATAATAAATTTAAAAAGATAGTAGAGATTATACATGAATCAAATTCAACATTATTCAAATCTGAATATTCGTTCAGTTGAACGAATGGCATACTTTTTCATTTGTAGTCTGTGCATAGAATAGTTGGGTGTAGAAAAATCATGTCAACATTCACCTAGGTATATAATTTGCAAATTTTGTAAGATGATAATATATGTAAGAATGTATTCATGTAACTAAATGCAGTTACAGTGGCCTTAGGTACAAATCTTGTAATTTTTTAAAACTCCTCAAATGTATAAAAACTGTTTTTTTATGTTTATTTGGGACAGTTTCACTTGAAAAAAAAAAAACCATTGAAAACTTAAAAAGTAATATTTCTAAATTTTCACTCAGTTTATTATTCACACATGCTAAATAGGTAATACAATAATTGTAACCTAAAATATGAAAAGAAAAAATGAGTGTTCATTCAAAACCAGACATGTCCACACAAAGTAGTTTCGAGAAAAACACGAAAATATTTTTAGTCCTATGTCCTTAAAATTATTCAAATTATGAGAAGTTATAGAGGTTAAGTTGATATTAACTTTTTTTACTCTTTCAGGCATCCCTCTGCTTGACGCTTGACCCCCCCCCCCCCCCCCAGTGTGAGCACAGCTGGGTGTAATTCATAGTTAAAAAGAAATTAATAATTACAATTGTTTTTTATGTAATTTGTAATTATATTTAAGAACTTTTTTCCCTCAAAGTAATTTGGAATTGTAATTGCAGCAAAATCTGTAAAGGAATTGTACTTTGTAATTATATTATGTAAATTGTATAAATACAATTACTTGTCATAAGTACAATTACTTTTCCAATTACAATTACTTTTTTTTTTCAATTACATTTATAATTACAATTACATTTTTTAATTACAATTACTTTTAAACGCGTGTTTGTGAGATGCACGTGATATAAAAACAAGAAATTTCCTATTCGAATCGGTCACTAGAGCTCGGACTCGCATCCATATCATTTGTTTGAATGCGTTTGAGGAAAGCGTTGTGTCGTGAAGCAGTGAAATTGTTCAATCCAAAATAATAACAGTAAGGGGTAAGTAGATGGAGATATTCTTATTTTTAAGATGTATTTTGTATTTACATTATTATAAACAATTTATGTCACACAAAGATTATATACTGAGAAAATATAGTATGAAGTGGTGCAAATAGCAGTTTTTATGCGGTAAATACAAAAAAAATACTTATTTACGTTGCGTAGGTATTTCTAGCTATTATTCTAGTTTTCTACATTGAAATGAAAGATTAACTATTAATGAATAGCACTTGTAACGGAATACAATTATATTTTATGTTATAAGAAATGATTTGAAGATGTAGATCTGGTTGTGGGTCAGTATTGGCGCTGATCGCTATTGAATGTTTGTTTTTATTCACTTTCTCGATGGAACCCCCCTCATAGTTCTCAAAAACCCCTCCCATGAAAAATGGCTGCTACTGCTAACCAATACAATTTAAATAGGGAAAGTACCAAGTATGACACATCGTCGGAAAGGTAATTTTATGGGGAATTCAGCAATGATTGTTCATTGCGTTCATTTTAATTTTAGCGCCCTCTAGCGGGATAAAAAAATATTACCTTATGGTAAAGTGACACTTCATTTGAAAGGTAATTTTATTATTACTACAACCAAAGATATTATAAATAAAGACTTTTTGATTTCAATGAAGGCGTAACACCTTTGGTTGTACAAAAAAATGGGGTACAGTTAGAAGTGTTACAATATCTCCATGATTTAAGAAAAAATAATATGATGCTAGACAGCTACGGCACTTCCTTCTTCTGAGCCCGTTGAGAGATTATTCTTCTTTGCCACAATTGTCAACGCTCCCAGAAGGCATGCGCTGTCCGACAGAAATTTTGAAAAACTTTTTGTTATGAAAAGTAACAATGTAAACATTTTATGAATAATTATAACTAGATCTTGCAGATCAGGCGTCATTACTTTTTGCCTGCTTGATGAAAAGTAAAAAATATTAATCATTTTACACCAAATATTTTTCTTACATTCTGTGGTCTACTCTTGTTAAAAACTATGTTTAGAGTATCATATTTGAAAAATTAGTTTTAAACTTTTATGAAGTATCCTAAGCTTAAACGACAAAAATAGAAAGGTATCACTGTAGTTCCTTGGAAGCACTATACATACTGACTCCAACTCATAATATATCTTACCTTTTGAGGCAGTTTAGTGGGAGGCAATATTTAAGCGCACCCAGCCTATCTACTTGACGACCTCAGCTGCCAAGCATTATTATTTATGTACACAAAAATGTCATTATTATATATTTTTCTGTCATTATGGAATTGCCTATTTTATTATATTCATATACATCCTCTTACAAACTCCTATTTTATTTACAAGATGGGATCCCCAAAGTTAAAAGATCCCACAATCCCATAATTTTTGTCAAGAGTTGATTACCACACATAATGTAAATAACATTAGTAAATAACTATTTTATCTTTTTGATTAAACGTCCCCAGACTAATGATGCCCGATTTATATGGAATGATTAGGTAAGATATAAAAGTACCTATGCGTAGGTACACGAACTTTTGTATTTTTGTTCCAAATCAATAAACTTTTAAAAGTTCACATTTTATTATTAACTAACCTATTCCATTTTTTATACTATTTATCGATTTTGTATTTTCCCTTAAGTTAAGAAGACCTTAAATGGTACAGAAAACAATACACTTAGGGCTGGTTGTATAAACTTTACTTAAAATTAAGCTCAGTTTTAGGTGATACATGCAATTTCCGATGCTATATGTGCAGTCTATTGTTTGCGGACACAAGCCCTAAGTGCTAAATGATGTTTAGACTGTACCTATGTCATACAAAATTTATCATATGTCACCTCAAACAGAGTTTAACTTTAAGCAAGATTTATACAACCCGCCCTTAAGATATCTTTAACTTTAAGGAATCCTTAAGAAAGTCGTTGCAAACAGCTGTTAATTTGGCACTTTGAATTCTCTGAATTATCCATTTAAAAATTTTATTTGTACCAGTCCGGTTGGTCCATGGTTCCTCAATTCTATCATAATTTGTTTTATCGGCTAAGTAATTATAAAAATAATTGCTAATTCATTTTTTGAAAAGGTAATTATTTTTAAAGTAGATGTAATTACCCAGCAAAGAGTACAACAAACTCCCCCCAATCACGCTTGGGTCCAGCCACTGGCTTTCCTCAACCAACCTTATGGTCCAATCTGATTTCCTTCTTCTTGAGGTTTACATGGCAGCACTGGCACAAAGGTGGACTATTGTGCCACCATTTGGATGCCCTACTCCTTTCCATTCATTATTCATTCACGACTTTTTTTTTAGTGGAGTATAAAAAACTTGCAATACACACATACACAAATAAAAACAGCTGTCAACATATGATTGACTGTCTTGTTTTGAAAGAGTAGCTGAAACTTATTTTAAATCTGGATTTGTCTGATTTTGATGAGGTTTATATGCATATTTAAATGGATTAGGTTTGATTTTGAACGATTCTAATTTCAGGAATCGATAGAAGCCAGGAAAAATACCAGCAATTTATATCAATCGCATTTTGTGTAAAGTGGAAGTGGACATGCCTAATTTTGAATAAACACTCTTCAAATGTTAATTTTTGCAAAACATTGACTCCATTTTCTATTCACATGAAAAATTGTATAAAAAAAATATAGAAATTGTCTTAATGCAATTACATCCATTTGCATGCACAATAACAAATTATTGTTAATTAAAAAGTATGCCATTTATTAAGAACATTTCTATTTTTTTTTTTAGCCATTTCTAATACACATAAAAAATTCAATTATACCTACCAGTTTACTTCTGTTGCACTGCAAATTTTTGAAAAATATATTAATTTGTAAAAAACCTTGTGAAAAATTGTTTCATTTCATGGAATCAAAAAAAATCTTATTTTGTTCAATAGGTAACTATTTTCATTACAAATTGGAAAACAAATTTAAAAAGATATCAGAAATAAAACTATTTTTCGTTTTTTTACTTACCAATGGCATATCTTCATCACTATCTTCCTCCTCTTTAACTTCCACTTTTATTTCAGTTTGTGATTCGCTCTCTTCATTTTCAGAAAAAACAGATTCATTTTTCTTGAAATGAGACAAATTATAGTCACAGCTACTTGCTGCTGAAACATCAGCTTGAATAGGCTCGTCTGCCTCATCCTGACTACTTGGTTCATCCTATGTAATATTAAATGTAATATTAAATCCTTTCGTAAATATTATTATATATTTTTACCTTGATAACAAGCTTGTCATCATCATCATCTGTACTCAGATTAGCTTCTTCCTTCAAGTTTATTTCTATTATTTCTTTTTTGTTTACTTTAGGCTCCTCTGCGGGGGTTGGTTTCACCTTGGAATCTTCTTCTGAAAAAGAAGTAATGTTTGCTATTTTAAATTCCAAAGCTTTTTTTACTAGCTAAAAACTATTTTGTTTCCAATAAAAGGTAACCCCAAAAAAGCACAATTGAGTAAGATTTTTTTAAAAGATTAATGTCAAAATGTATTTATAAAAATTTTAATAGTGACTACCATAAAATTTAAAATGTATATAAAAGAAAATAAAATGAATAACTATTACAATAATTTAAAAATAACTACTTAAATCAATTATAATACACAGTCAATATAGTTTTAGATTTACCTACTCATATATAAACGAAGAATTTTCATTTTTCAATTTGAAAATAGTTTTACTAAAAATTTTAAATGTAACAGGAATTTAGAAACTGACTGTTTGTCAAAGTTGGATAGTTCGTTTTGACCTAAAAGGTGTCAACGTCAACTGTCATTTGGTATGGAAAACAGTGGCGTATTTAAAATTCGTTCTAGAGTTGGGGCCCCTGTTCAAAAATGTGTTGGTGAAGACACAAAGCAACTTAAGATTCTATGAATAAAAATGATTAAATGAAACATACTTAGACAAACAGGGTGTTAAAGTTGAAAATTTAAAAATTATTAATGACTATATTTTTTTTATTTCTCAGTATAATTTGACTAAATTCGGTAGTAAATATTTTTAGTATCATGAAATACACCTACCAGTGGCGTACGGCATGAAGAGGTAGTACCTTCATTCCCTCTAAATGTTACACCACTGTTCAATAACTTATTTGGATTATACTTTTATATTTTATGTTTTTGAAATAATGCATGTATACTTCATACAATATAAAAACCAATGCACGTCATCGATAACGTATTTCCTCTACTGCAATAATACCAACGAATGAAATATTACGATTTGAAGGTTTGACACTAGTTGAATTGGCGTGCGTATTTTTTAGAAATTACCTGTTCGTTATTTATTTTCTATCATATCATGACGATAAATATTAATTTAATTCTTTTTCTGATTTATTTGCATTGAAGATAAACTATTACAAGTATAAAATTGTATTTATCATCCTTATTATGGTAAAAATCACGTTATTTTTTAATTCTATAACATTCAATTCCTACGCCTATGAGTTTTAAATTGTATAATGACAGCTAAGTTTATAATACGCTAGTTCAGTGATGATGTAATTTTAGACTAGGTAATAAAGAAAGGACGCGTAACAAGTATATCGAGCACACGTAGTATTCTGTGTTAATTATCTATTGGCCGCCATTATTTTGGTGCCAATAACTTCGGTGACACTAAAGTTTTTGTTCTTGTTTATTTCTGATTTTTGAATTAAACGACATTTAATAATTGGTTTATTACAATGGTTTATTGTGTGGCATATCAGTGTTAAAGTTATAGCGGCAAGAAATAAGCAGATATTACGTTTTACAGGTAAATGATAAACATCAATCGTTTTCACTTTATATATTTTCTTATATTTTTAATTTTATTTGGTATTATACAACTTGGTATTTACATATTGTACGTTTTTCACTCCAGAGTAATAAATTTTACCCACCAAGTTTATTTATTTTATGCTTTTCATTGATATTTAAGCAATTAATGGTATTAAAATGGCCAAACATGTAATTTTTTCCAGTGGCGTGTCGTACAATTCTAAATATTAACTTTTATTAAATCCTAATTTACTTTTGCTTCTTATTTAATTGCAGCAATGTTTATTTGTTTTATTTTATATTTCCTGTGGACCCAGCAAAAAAAAATCTTTGGATTAAGGCAACGAAAATTGCAAATTGTATGCCTACTAGGGTGGCGCAAAAAACCGACTATTTTTTTTTTGAGTCTCGTACGAAAATATGTTAATTTATCGTTTTTAAGACCCCTCTCCGAAGGGTAGCTCAAAAAATTTTTAGGGGTCGCCCAGGATTTTTCAAAATTACAAAATTAGTCAAATTTCAATTTTTTTTTATTTATATTTTTTTGCTCGTGACGGTAGAATTTTGTACCCCAAAAAAGAAAAATGTCTCAATTTTTTTAGCTCAAAATATGAATTTTTAACGGTCACTCATAATTTTTTATATACAACATTATTGCTTTTGATGTTTTCGAGCGACCTTTGAATCTTAATATTAAGAATTAATTTCAATTTGTGCTTTTAAGTAGCAAGGTAATAGATCAGAATTCATCACGAGACAGAAAAAAAATCCAATACAATGAAAGCCTAATTTAATAAATCGAATTTGAACTAATTTTGAAATTTTTAAAAATCCTGAGCGACCCCTAAAAAATTTTTGTTTGAGCTGTCCTTTTGGAGAGGATCTTAAATCATGATAAATTGACATATTTTGGTACGAAACTCAAAAAAAATAGTCTGTTTTTTGCGCCACCCGAAGCCTATGCAAAATGAGCGTTCAAAACATTTTGGAAGACTTTTTTTTAATGGGACGGACTGTAAAAGACGTTTACTAAATGTAGCAGTTCCCACTATATTTCCTAAATTAAATATATATATATTTTTTTAATTACTTTTCCTTATTATGTTATGAACTTTTAAGAATTTAGCAACCCTTTTGTGTTTAATTCAAAACATTACCGTAATAATTGATCGTTTGTAGTACTTAAAAAGAAAAGCTTTGCATTTGGAAGCTGAGCCAGGCCCTTCAAATAAGGAATCTATCCTAGAAAGCCCTAGCGTAAAACGGCTTAGAAGACAACTTTTACAACAGGTAGAAAAGAATAAAAAAAAAAGTTATTCGCTAAAACTTCTTGTTATTGTACCAAATTAATATTAGTTAAGGGTCAGTAATAAATTTATCTTCATTTATGTATAATTTTTCTTACTAGCTTAATTTAATAATATCTAGAGAGCACACTACATCTCAAAGACGTCCAGTTCATGTCTTACTTTCGTCCAAACGTCCTGGTACGTAAAACGGACGGTTTTAAGATGCGCTGCTCAGGACACGTTTAAAACGTCTTTAGGACGTTTTATATATGTGGGTAATGTGGACGTTCAACTCTTTTCGTTATATTTGAATATGGCGCCACGACAGCGTTCTTAGCGCTGCCTGCAGCGCATGTATATCGTCGAGTATCGAGTCATGTTCTTCCTCTAGTTGCCTTCTTCTCGGGACAGTCACTGTATAATATTTTTAGAGTCAGTCTGTGGACATTGTCATTACTTTTTCGTGGTTGTGTGTTTTTTTTATATATATTGTTTTTTTATATTATTTATTTCGAGTCATGTTCTTCCTCTAGTTGCCTTCTTCTCGGGACAGTCATTGTATAATATTTTTAGAGTCAGTCCGTGGACATTGTCATTACTTTTTCGTGGTTGTGTGTTTTTTTTATATATATTGTCTTTTTATATTATTTATTTGCCATTATTGGAACTGTGGCGTTTTAATTTATTTGCCTTTTAATTTCATAACCTCACTTTAATAATGTCTTATTTTTTATAAAAACACCTTAAAACAATTACTCAACAAAATTATATACTACGGAGACATTAGTTACAAACGCTTTGGCTAAAATTAATACCATAAAAGAAATGTTTAAATCGACCAAACTGGAATAGTTTCTCATAGCAACAAGTACTTGAAGTAATTTTTTAATTATTTTATCCAACACTGTAAAATAATATTTACTCTGTGCCAGTTTTAATAGTTTAATGTACAATAAACAGTATTAAATATAGTAGACAAGTATTCATTAATTGTTTTTAAATGAATTTCCATCAAGTAAATAGACGACTTAAACACGTCCAATACGGTTTGTCTTCAAGACGTACAAAACTGGATATCTTAAAGACGCCTTTAAAAAATCTTTTGGATATTAGCGTAGATTTTCAAAACGGTACGAACGTTGTAAACAAACGTAATTAAGATGTCTTTAAAACGTGTCTGTGCTATCTGGGTAGTGTCATTCTTTATTAAGTAAAAAGAAATCTTTTTGTAATACATGTAGATCATTATGTTTTATGTAGCGGAATTAAAAAAAAAAACACTCATTTTATTATGTAAACGATTTCATTTAGTTTTTTTTTTCTTGTGCCTTATTTATTTTAAATTTTACGCTTTGAACTTGCTTTATACCTAAAAAGACCAATGAAGTACTAATAACATAAATACAAGTTCGTTTTTTTATTTACAACATGTTACGCCTTTGGTCAAATATCCTTGGTGTCAAAATGGCACAAGATTTTCAGCGACGTTATGAGTCCTCTCTTTATTACCTAGTCTAAGGACATAATTATGGTTCCACTGACAATTAAAGTGACAGTAGATTTTTTGAGTGCGTTTTGTTCGTTTTGTATACCTAAATTATATCGTGTTTTCACTTCTATAAATATATTCCTAAAGTAAGTAGATAACATGCGTCAAATATACAATCGTTTAGTTACCAATTACATACCTTTAAACTATTTTTTATGACCTGTAAACAATATTTAGAAATAAATTAAAAACCGTAAAAACGTATATGTCAAATTTATTGATGTTTTTGTTAAAAGTTTGGTTAGAATTAAATGTCAGTGGAACCAAAATGACATCACACCGAACTAGCGTATAAAGTTGGTATTTTTTTATGAACTGTCATTTTAAGTTTAATGGCATATATTTATGTACCTTGTAATTGCAATTTATTGATATTTTGAGTTATTTATTATTTTTGGTTATTTCGTTATTATTTTTGGTTATTTGGTCATTATTTTTAGTTATAAAAAAGCTGTTCTTTTAAGAACAACCATATTATCTTCCTAGCAGGTTTAAAAATGCCAAAGAACGCGATAACAATGGTCCTTTACTACCTTTAACTGCTGTTAGAGAAGGTTTTACTGATATTGGGGTCTATTCTGTAACAATTCCTTTATATTTAACGGCCTTTAAAAATATTTTCTTCTTTAGTTCTGTCATTATTTAAACGGATCTTTAAAATACATTAAAGAACTATCTTAAAGAAATCTGTTTAAGTAATGACAGAAGTAAATTAGCGAATACGAAAATATTTTAAAGGCCGCCAATATTTTTAAAGGCCGTTAAATATAAAGGAATTGTTACAGAATAGACCCCACTGTCTGGAAACATCAAACTAATTTCATTTTTTAGCGTGTATTGGCAGCATTTAACTTAAATTTGTCTACTTGTAAGGGCTAAGAATGAAGTCGTTTTGAAATCGCCTCCAAAAAAGCGTCTTCGTACAAAAAAGTAACTAATACAAGAAATCTAGATACAAGTACAATTCGAGATGTTATTTACAACATGTATGAAGCTAGTAAGTGTAGATTATTCATTTTATACCATCTAATTATAAATACCTATATATTTGTTTGCAGACGAACACGTAACTTTGGATTCTTTATTAGAAAAATTGAAAGAAAAAGAATTGTTTAATGGTTACTGCATGTCATTATCCACCTTATTAAAAGATATTGGTTTTAAATGGAAAAAAGATGATCCAAGGCGAGGGCTTATGGAATTTTCCGATGTTGCTGTGAAACAGACAGTATTTTTAAGAAATTACATGAAAGAAAACAGGTTTATTTCAGTTTGTTTTTATTGATGAGACGTGGATTATTCAAAATGGGACTATAAACCGTTCTTGGAAAGATAAAAATAAAAGAAGTGTGAAAACCACATAGTAAAAGATAATTACTAGAATATAGTTTACATGCTTCAGTTGAAATTTTTATTTATAGATACATTATACTCAATGCTGGAAATGAAAATGGGTTCACTGAAGGAGCAGAGGCTATATTTGCGTCACAAAGTAAGCTGAGTGATTATCATGGTGAAATGAATAATGAGAATTTGTTAAAATGGTTTGAAGAAGTTACTGAAAAAAAAAAAAAAAATAATAATAATAATAATACTCTCCCTAATTCACCCCCTTACGAGTGTATTTCAACCCCTGAAGTCGACTGAACGACTTGTGTAGGGGAAGGGACGGCTATTATTATTATTTGCCGTGGCGCTCCGGGGCGATTTAAAGATGATTGATGGTGCCATTTGATTTACAGGTGAGGAAAACCCGGAAAACCTCACCCACCATCATCGAGACGGTAATGCATGGCGATTTTTTAATCTGCATGTCATATCAACAGAAATTGAATTTCTATTAATACGGCACACATCAAATCCTAAACCGAACCATGCAATTTAATTAAAAATCCACATGGTCCGGTCTGGGACTCGAAGCCCAGCAGTCTAAGACTCATAAACTTGCCTATAAATGAATATAAGCGCGTTAGACCGATACACTACCGACCATCCTTAATCATAATGGACAATGCTTCCTTCATATCACAGTATATTGTTACATAAAATACCAAACGCTAGTTGGACAAAGATTAAAATACAAGAGTGGCTGATAAATCGGAATATTAGATTTGCATTTGCAATGTTTAAAGTGAAACTTCTGAATCTTGTTGCACATTCAGTAAAAGAAATCTGTTACGTCTGTAATTTCAATTACTTTTTTTTAGAAATAAACCACCAAACATTTACATGGCCGATCTTCTAGCAGAACAATAAGGACAAAGTTACGCCTCCCTCCTTATCATTGTATATTCAATCTAATTGAACTTATTTGGGGCATTACAAAGTATTATGACACTAGACATATTGGTTGAGATAGTAAAAAAGAAGATTATTTAAATATGGGGTCAGAAGCACTCTGGGTCATAACACCACAAATTTGAAAAAAAAAAGTATCAGACATACCGAAAAATAAATCTCAAAATGGTACGACAGAGAGAGAATAATTGATAGAATAGAAATTGCTCCAATTATTATTATACCAAACAGCGATGATAGTGATTTCAGTAGCGATGAATCTAAATAACAATCTCAAGAGACGTCGAAAGAGACATTGTAATAATAATTGTATTCTTTAGTTTACCTTTCATTATTTGTTTAATATTTACTTTGTTATTTGTATAGGAATTTTATATAACTAATAAACTGTAAAATAAAAGTCGTTATGTTTTGAAAAATATTTGTTTTCATTTTTTGATACCCAAATATTGTTCAGGTAGTTAAAATAACTGCACCATTATAATAATGCTTCTACATGCTATATTAATATAATCCTATAAAGCAAATTTTGATATTATTTTTTTAAAAACCTTACTCAACTGATGTTCTTAATAGATTCATGCTTATACATAGAACATACTACTGACTAGTATTTCTTATTGGCTAACATCACTACGATTTATAGTTGCTTTTCTTTTCTGTAGCTACAATTTTCAGAACTTTCAAAGATTCCCCAATTATTTTTAAAATTTGGCAATGGTTGGAGCTGTGACGGTCTAAAATTTATTACGTCATCGATGACGTGCATTTTTTTTACTTTGTATTAAGTATACTCTTGTTGGGTACTCATAATGTGATTGGTTTTCGAGATAGTTACACTCAAAGGTAGATATTCTTCATTTTAATTTTAGATTTTTTTTATAAAATTGTACTGAGCAAACATTTTTAGTATTATAAGATATACATCAACAAAAAAAAATCATGTAAATAAAGTTTGCCATTGGCCATGGGTAAGTATAAAGTATTCGCGCCACTATCCAAAAACTTATTTTGACTATAATTTTGAATGTTTTAATGTTTTTTTTTTAAACCATATGTACTTATTGTTAGTAATTTATTTTACAAAATTAACAAATAAATTAAAATATAGAATTTCTACATTTGAGTGCGAATATCTCGAAAACCTATCACTTACTTAAAAAATCTTAATTACAATTTTTGTTATTTAAATAAAGTCATCTCTGTTTAGTTTAAGAAGGTTATTTAACAGCTTTTATTCGACTTTTTTGTACCATTTCAACAACGCTTTTACATTTAAAAAAGTTAAACCTAAACGACACAAAAATAATTTTTATAACGCGGAACTAAGTGCACTGTATGAGATGCTGTGTGAATTACATGAGTATATACATAACTAGTAATAATGATACTATTACAGATAGATATAAAAAACTTAAAATTATTTATAATAAAGTCATATCAGCAAAACATTTCTATAAAAATACAAGTGTAAATTAAAAATTTAAAAAAACCGACTTCAAAAACGTGCAGATGCCATCACAACATCTTAACCAAATTTATATGGGATCACCCCTTTCTAACAAAAAAAGAATCATATAAATCGGACAAGGTAGTAAAGCATTATCGCTAAACATACATACAAAATGAAGAGTTTGAGGATTTTCTCATGGACCCAATTTTTAGATTTTCACCAAATTTCTGAAGTAGCCCCTTTTTAACAAAAACAGAATTATTGAAATCGGACACCGTGTTAAAGAATTATCGCTGAACATACATACATAAAAAAAATCGCGACGAATTGATAACTTCCTCCTTATTTGAAGTCTGTTAAAAAGGGTAATTAATGCAAAAAATTCAGTAAAAGAATGTTGGAGAATTGTAAATGAGGCAAAAGGAAAATCAGTAAAAAAATTAACCATCGAGATGCTAAATTGTCAAAGCAACAAAATTTCTGGTGTACAAAATACATGTAATGCTTTTAATAATCAGTTTACTGATGTAGACTATCTTCTACCAAATTATAGTGAAGAAAGGCTTTAATATTTTTCTATAAGCACCCTATTTTTAACTCCAACTACCCCAAAGGAAATAACAAAAAATATACAAAAAACAACTTGTAAAAAATCTGCCAGTATAGATGAAATACAGTTCATCAAATTTCTAGAGGTGTTCGACGCCCAGACAGAGAACGCGCTACGTGTGACTAAGATAGCTATTGAACAGTCTGCTAAACAAGTTATTTTAAATAGTTTCTAATATTTTTAGGTAATTAAATTTTAAAAGTGTGGAATAGTTTAGGGATTAAATTGGTCTGATTGGACTTTCTTAGAACGTTTTTAAAAGCAGCTAAAGATAGTATGTAGAATTGAAAATAATTATTATGCCATAAAAGGTGTTTTGGAATTCCTTCAACCTTTTGAAATTGAGTCAGAAAATATAAATTTTATAGGATAGCGGAAAATACCTATATTTTTTTTGTAGGCCTTTGTAAATCGTGGAAATAGTTTATATTTTATTTCTACCTTCTTATTAAGGAAAATGGTACCTATTATTAATAACGGTTGTTTCTGAAACATTACTAAAATTTTCGAAATTTAGTTTTTCTACAAAATAATAAACTATACTATTTAGAAAAAAAATTATTTCTCTTATAATTTTATAAAAAATAACAGGGGAATATTTACATTTCTTGATCTATTAAACAAAACGATAAATTATCTCGACGAATGACACCATGTTCTAGTACGGAAGCTAGCTTTACATTTTTGTTGGTGGTTTCATGGGTTTCATATCAATTTTTTGTAATTGTAGTTTACACGTACATATACCTCTTAACACTTGTTTGCTTTATTAAAAAAGTGTGTTATTGTGATTTACGTCGAAATAAGTCAAAAACAACTTGAAACCCCATATAAAATCAAAAAGGAGAAACGGAAAAAAATTGAGCCTGTAAATGAACACAACTCAGAAACAAAAATAGCTATCTAATAATAAAAAAATAAAATTTGATTCTTGTGCAGCTTCATCTATATCATTAACTGTTTTTGGTTTTTTAATGGTTTTTCTTGGTGATGAAAATTCCGATATCTCACGGTTGTCGATTCTTTTTTTCTCTCCAGAAATGCGGACGACAGTGTTTTTAGATACTCCTGTGGCTGCAGCAACACGATCATTTACATTTTTAAATGGTATTGAAGGTGAATTAAAGTTTCCTTCTCTTCTCATAAACTCTATAACATTGGCTATTATTTCGCGAGATTGACTGTTAATCACGCGGCCTGTTAATTTGCTATTAAACTCCATACTTAGGTTCTATTAAACTGTAATGAGCAAAAAACACAAACGAAAATAAAAGAAATGTTTTAGCGAAATTTACATCTGACATTTACGTCTGAATGAAATACTTGATGCGCAGAGTGTACTTTCATTGCGTAAATCCGTCGGGATGCCTGTCAGTAGTGCTTTCTCTGTCTAGCCGTCGAAAGCCTCTAGAAATTTGATGAACTGTAGATGGAATAATATTGTCTTTTATTGCTGAAGATATTAGTGTACCTGTCCTACCTTATAAACGAGTCTTTTTTATGTGGTGACTAACGTAGTATATTAAAAAAATCAAAATCCATTCCTGTATATAAAAATAAAGGGTCTGTAAATGGCATGGCAAACTCTTGGAACATCTGCATTCAAAGTCAAGGTTCATTAAATTTCTAGAAACATAATAATAAGACTTTTGAGTAAATTTCAACATGGTTTTCACAGAAATAAGTCAACATCTAGTGCTATAGGGGAGTTATGCGATTTTGTTTACACATCTTTAAATAACAAGGAATTAAATATTACCTTATACTTCTACCTCTCATGAGCCTTTGACTTAATTGACCATCGACTGCTAGTAGATAAATTGTACCAAATAGGTATAAGGGGCCTGCCAAATAAGTGGATACGTTCATATTTATACAACCGTGAACAAGTTGTAACCATCGGATGCAGTAAATCAAATAGTCGAAATGTGACAACGGAGTACCGCAGGGCTCAATACTGGGCCCTGTTTTATTTTTAGTTTTTATATTAATGACTTAGCTCTATCTTGTAAAAGTCAAAGTACCAAAATTATACATGCAGATGACACAACTTTTGGAACACCAGCAAAAAATGCATCTGAACTTCAATATATTGCTAATAGTGCTGCACATGAATTTTATAGTTATTGTATTTCACATGGCTTAAATATTAAGTCCAGATATTTATTTTTATGTGCTATCCTGGTTTATTTACATATTTGATTGATTGACATAACCTGGTAGCTCAGTTCATAGAGCGTTCAACTTTTTCAACTTAGCATGTCACGACAATGTCGCGACGCGGGTTCAATTCTTTTTTTCATTTTGGAAAAATATGAAAATTAAAAAAATACGACTATTGTCGTTTATTTATTTTAATATACATTTTATTTATCATAATATAACACCTAACATTATTCTTTTCCCTATTTATTTGATTTCTATTTTGATTATTGTTCAGAAAAAAGTTGAGTAGATAAGTGAGTAATTATCTTAAAAAAAAAATCTTGTTGACCGTTATTATCTCATTACTATTTTTTTAATGAACTAATGAAAAACATCATTTATTCTAATATTTTTTGTACCTAATGTTATTTTATTTTTATCATCCTATAAAAGTGTTTATAAATGGAATCACAATGTTTTAATTTTGACAAAACACAATCTGCAAAACATTTTAAAAATTATTCAATAAAGCATACAAAAACAAGTCTAAAACCAGTCACATCTTGATTGAACCTTTATAACAAGTACATCACTCGTGTGAAAAATGTTATTTTCCACACTCATAATGTAATTATATCATATCTTCATTGCCAACAATAATGCTAAAAAAATCCATCTTTTCTTTAAATTTCTTCTTTGCAGTCTATTTTAGAGAAATCATATATAGGACATAAATTATAAAGAATGGTATCACAAACAATTCTCATTCAAAGAATTTTCTTCTCTAATTATAAATTATAATAAAAAATATATCTTAAGTCCAAAGTTCAATCAGTTCACTGCTAGATACATTAAACCTTATGTTTAAATTTTCGCATTTTCTCATTATCCGTTTCTGAGATATCGTGGATAAAGACACACAGACAGAAATCATCGTGAAAATAGATAAAACAAATACCTATCGAAAAATCAGGTCGAAAAAATCATAGTTCATATACTTTCCTTACTAATTACAGGAAAGTAAAAATTAAACATAAGAATTAATAGATGGTATGGTTTATATAAGGTCTACACATACGAATTGGTCTAGCTGCACCATTGATAAATAATTGATAAATAGGGGGGTTGAAGAAATTAGAATTATACCTTTGCAAAGCTAGTTTCGACTATTGTGTTTTGGTTAAACATTACTGACATTTTGGCAACCAATATTAATTTCTTGTATTGCATATGCATAATTTTATTGATAATTATAACATTATTAATTATTTATTCCTTAACAACTTGTAATGTGTTTATATTGCTTATTAAAAGTATTTAGTTTTCAAAAAAGTGGGTTATTTTGTTATGTATTTTTTTAAGTTATTTTTTCTACACCCACATGGATATTAGCTTATCTATGCACAGACTACAAAACGAAAAAGTATGTCATTGGTTTCAACTGAACGAATATATTTCATATCCATTCTAGGTAGTGAGAACACTGCAAAAAAATGAAATCCACCAATCACAGTTCATATTTTGGACACCCAACTACTATTATTTTTAAAATTTTAAATAAGTAAAAATCCTGTCAAACTAATTATCAGTATATTTTTTAATTATTAAGAATAAATATACATTAAAATGAGTTATGTTTGTGTAGAATCGATAAATATTTTTATTTGAACCATATTTAAAAAAAAATAACCCTTTCAGTTCCACTTTTATTAAAACAAGACCACTGAAGTAGATTTGTCCCTCTCCAACCTTTTACAAACTAATAGTTATTTATGTATCAAGGGCGTAAAACAGGCGTTTATGGACCGCAACGTGTAAGTAAGAGCCCGAGCCGCTAGGCGAGGGCTATTAACACGTAAGGTCCATAAACGCTATTTACGCCCGAAATACATACAATATTTTATGCACGACCGTTTTAATAGTCATTTATTAATAAATATACAAAATTTTATGCACGACCGTATTAATGATAGTTTATTAATAAATATGTTTTATTTTCTATTTTTCACCTTTTGTGAGTAGGTTATTATTATAAATGTTTCAAGTTGGATAAATTTTATACCTCGATATTATTATAACTCACCCTGTATAACAATCTACCAAATCATTTGTATAGTTAAATAAAAATAAGTCTTATTGAAACTAATAAGATAATAAAATAACAATAGTCTATATACCTATACGCGTTACCATAGCAACCAAGTCAATAGGACAAGAATAGGTAGACGCCATTTTTAATTACAGTCGACTTCACGTATTGCAAGTTTCTTAGTATATTTTCGAAGAAGTTTTATATATTTTGTTTATGTAATGGACAGTAGTGACGATGAAATAGTTTCCGGAATACCACCGGAAATTTTTAAAGCAGCAGAAGATGCAAAATTAAGTTTACTACCCGCCAAATCTAAGAGAATACTCGTATACGATAAGGTCTACGATGAATTTGTTAGCTGGTGCAAATTGAAGAATGTTATAGACGGTAACTATACAGAAAATGTATTTCTTGCATTTTTTCTGGAAAAGTCCAAATGCCGTAAGCCGTCGTCTCTATGGTTATATTATTCGATGTTAAAAGCAACTGTAAATTTGCACAATAATATAAACATCGCTAGATATTCAAGATTGATAACATTCTTAAAACGGAAATCAGACGGTTATAAACAAAAAAATCAAAAATTCTAACCAGGGAAGAAATAGAATTATTTTTAGTAGATGCTCCAGATAATTTATATCTTATGATAAAAGTAAGTTAATTGTTTTTTTTTTATTTTAGACTATTATGTTAATATGATTATTTATTGTAGGTTGCACTAATTTTTGGTATTTGTGGAGCATGTCGTCGAGAGGAATTAGCTAATATTTCAATAGACGATATTCAAGATTTAGGAACAACCTTATTGGTAACCATACGAGCATCTAAAACTAAAATTGACCGCATTTTCAGTGTGATTGACAAAGAGCAGGAATCACCAAGTTATCTCGACTTATATCGAAAATATGCTTCACTACGTACGACAAATACCAACCACAGACGTTTTTTTGGTGTATTATCGTAATGGAAAATGTTCCAGTCAGGTGGTTGGAAAGAATACATTTGGTCAAATTCCTTTTAAAATAGCAACTTATTTAAAATTGCCTACTCCAAAAGACTACACAGGCCATTGTTTTAGACGATCTTCAGCAACTTTGTTAGCTAATGCAGGTGAGGATATCCTTAACATAAAGCGACATGCTGGTTGGAAGTCTACAACGGTGGCAGGTTATATTGAAGATTCTGTGGCAAATAAAATGAAAATCGCCAAATTGTCAATGCTGATATGCCTTCTACTAGTCGCACAGCTGAATTTTTAAATTTACATACCGATTCTTTTGAGCGTACACCTTCCAGCAGTAACCCAAATCATACGGAGTTAGTAGAAGTTCGTAGCAACTTACAACAGATCAAGGTAGCAAATCCTAACATTTCTATAAGTAATTGTTCAAATTGTGTTATTAGTATAAAATTATAAGTGTGAGAATCTTATGTTTGGGCTTTTAAAGTTATAATTTCTTTATTAAACTCATATTTTGTTAATTGTACCAAATATTTCCATGATAATAAATAATAATAATAATAATAAAGTTTGTTACTAACTACATGTGAATTTTTAAAAGAAAAAAAAAAGAAAGTTACTTTACCGCCCGGCGGGCGGTAAAGTAGTCCGCGGGCGGTAAAGTGACACTTTACGCCAGCTAAACGTATTTATAATCTGGACTAAATCGCCCGGTCGTGCATAAACGTCTTTAAAACAATAAAACAGTTTTTCTCTGATTGAGATTAAATGTCACTATTAATAACATTTCTCGATCATAGACAGGGTCACCATTTTAAACAGCATTAATTAGATGAATTTTGACATCTTTTATTAGCAATTAAAAAAAATCATTTTATTACCAAAATTAACAGATGCATACTTCAGGGTTACTTAACAGTGTCCCTCTGGAGGGACAAATACAGGGTTAAAACCAAAATTGTAAAAGTCGACGTAGAGGTATGGACAAAGTGCTCGACTTCCACGTGAAAAGCCTGGGGTCGATTCTCGGCTGGCGACTAATTTTTTTTTTCATATTTATTTTATTTTAAAACTCAGTAAAATTCATAAATTATTTTAGAATTAATTATTTTGTCTTAGCAACCTAAAATATTTTTTTAATTTGTAGATTTCCGTTGGTGGGTCGTAGAAAAAATATACTGTACAACTCGAGTGGATTGTCCATATCCACTATTGTTGCACAAACTACTATTGTGCTGATTTGGGCTGGAAAATAAGGACCAAAATAACATTATTACTAGTTTTTAACTTTAAAACAAATTCTATTTTAGTTAACCTGTCCTTCTCTGATATAATCTTTCAAAAATAGAAAAACAAATATTTAACTAATCATTCCACTTTAACTTAATTTGACCTAAAACCACATAACTTTACCAATCATTTAATTTGTTCACATTTCAGGACTGATGATGGCTTTTAAGACGAAACCGTTTGCCTACATTTTATCAATAAAATATTACTGTGTGGTTTTTTGTTTTTTCTCTTTTTATTTGAAAACGGATTTATGATTTTGTCTATATCTAATATATTTCGGTGGACATAATTATTTTAAAGCTAAACTGTTAAGGCGATATTTTAGCATGGTAGATCTTATATACGTTTTAAATTAGGTCATCTTTTTAACAGCCCAAGAGAGACTTGTTACAGAAGTTGTAAATGTATGAAGAATTTTAAGACTTGTAAAATAATTGGAATCGCAGTTTTGGAGACAATGTTAAATCCATTTTAAGACAAAATGTTACTATCCATTATTTAAAAAGCCACTGATAGAAAATAGATGTAAAAATTTTGTAATATTCCAGAAAAATACATATATTTTTTAATTTCATTAAAATACTAAAAATGTAGGGTAAAATACAACATAATGTATTTTTAATAAATCAATTAAAATTATTTCTGCAATTTTGCAGATGGTTAATAAATTGAACCATTTTTTATACTCATTAAGCAATCCAAAGTCCTGTCAGGATGGTCAAAAAGCAACAAGTTTGTTGACCTGATTTTTCATTAAAATGTGACTGTTATGTTAATTAAATGTTTAATATTCATATATTTTTAACCCTTTCGCTGTGGACACCATTGAAAGACACCCACTGCTTCTATAGTAGGAGACAACGGCGAGTTAATTTTGTTTATGGGTTTAGTTGAAAAATGGCCAAATTAATATTTATTAAGAATAACATGAATATTAGAATAAAAGAATAACAACAGTGAAACACTAATGAAAAAAAATCAGCCATTTTTGCCCATTCTCACAGGACGTTAGATTCCCTAATTGTGTAATTTTAAAATAATATCATGAAACTTTGATAATAAAGCTAATTTATATAGTAGAAGTACAGTAATATTTGTAGAAATATAAATTACCATTTAAATATTTATTTCCTAATGTAATTACATATTTTTTAAAATCACTTTTGCATATAGAAAACTCTATCATGTCAGTTACAACTACCCACCCCTCTAGGGTTGTCAGACGTCCCGATTTGAATGTGACAGTCCCAATATCGGGGGTTTTGTCTCCTGTCCAGATGGACTTAACGTAGGGACTCGTAATTGTCCCGATTTTACATGGAAAAATCAACAATTGGGAATAATAGAAAATTATTTTAAAACTAGGGACCATGTGTGGAAATACAGAGGCAGCACTACTGCCGAAGTTAGCCCTCTCTAGTGTTTAATTTTAGGATTAAATGGGGTAAACATTGCACGTAAATAAAGGATATTTTTTTAAATATTAAATATAGTGAAATATAGATACCGGCCCTTAACAAACAATCGTGTACATGGTCAAAATGATATAAAATATGAAAAATTATTAAAATCTGGACATGCATATACATTTTGAGCAAAAAGATTTAATAATAATAATAATAATAATACGTTTATTGCTTATAAACCTAAGTTACAGCAAGAGTTAAGGTTTTATAATATATACAAAAAAAAAAATTCAGAACAAAATTATAATAAACAAAAGTAACAATAGGTCCAGTAATAGGTAATGCTCACTAATGCTGATCGTAGGGCGACCATAAAGAAATGTATGCGATATAAAAAAAAATAATAAAAATTAAAAAAATTCAGTTACATATCGACCAGCACCCGTAAACCCTATTACTGAAAGTTTACTTAATTATACTATATTCATTTAAAATAAATGATCTTAATTTTAGAATATTGCATATATAAGAAAATATACACCATGCATCTGGTTCGGTTATATTTTCTAATGCATAAAGATTTAAATGGCATAGTGACAATAAATTGTAAAGTTGTACCACAAAGAAGTGTATCCAATGTCAAAATATCGGTATTTAGTAACCCTGAATTTAAAATATTACAATAACATTTAAAAAATGTAAATTAATAAAAAAGATTGAGAATAATAATAATAATAATGTTTTTAGCTTTATGTTAGTCGAAATGTCATTCATCCACCTTAGACGTTTATGAGACACCCAATGATATACATAATTATATAGATTGCTCACCCATCTATAAAAAAGATTACGAAAAGCGGGTTGTAATGTGCACTGCTATATTGCCTTTACTAGTGCTCACTAAATAAAGCCGTTCTATCCCAAATGTGTTTTAAGATAAAATTTTAGCATTTTAATCTTTAGAAAAAGAAAATAATTAAAGTTTTACTTCAAGACACGTTATTAAGTATTTTGAAAGTTTAGTTTCCATGTAGTTAAATAATTTTAGACCACTCTCATTTCAGAAATAACATTTATATAAAACACATAATTGCAATATGTAATACAACTTTGAAAAGGTAATATAAACAACTTTGATATGACATAAAAACAACTTTGGTAAGAGTTGTAATTGGACACTTGTCTATTATTCTGAGTAATATTACTAAATGTTACTAAAAAATTTTACAAAAAAATTACGGAATTTTTAATATTTTAAAATTTGTTGCAATCTCTTTTGACAGTAATTGCAATGTATTAATAAGTATGATTTGTTTATTTTAGTGATAAATGAGAAATAGTTAATAAATTGTAAAAAGTGCCATGATGATTTTGTCAAATTGAACATTCAAATTTCATAGTAACATTCTACATTAGTTTTAGAGCCGATCTATTCACCTATGAGTAAATTTCATGTAAGGTTTGTTCTGGTACTGAAAATAAAAACAGTTTTGAAATTGCACCGGACCATGTGTGTAAAGGCAAAAAATTCCTGACCGTTTGAAATTGTTGGAAAACCAGAACACATAAAGGTGTTTTATTTATTGTTTATTATAATATTGTAGTTCCTTTTGAAAGCTCAGCTTCAAATAACATTTGCATGTATATGTTCATCATTATCATCCTCATCACATTTCAATGGAATTTAAAAAAACGGGAGAATATTACAAAATTAATAATTTTACAATTGCCTCTATTTACAAATAAAACAAGAATAAGAGACAATCATCCACACATAAATAAACAATTTTGGATTGTATACGTTTTGTATGATCTTAGAAGCTAATACAATATTCATAATACTTCAAAAACGCATGCGCGGTCAAAACAGTAACAGCCGTATGCAGTATGCATAGTCGAGCGCCAGCGATCCGCCAGCGAAAGCAAGTTTTTATGTTCTTTAATAGGGAAAAATTTGATATTCGTTCATTATTTTTTGAGTTTTAGGAAATGAATCATGAATAAAATGCGAGAGATACCGGTGATAATCCCTATAAAAGAAAATAAAAACTTGCGTGAATTGACATTTCGGTGACAATCTCCGGCGAGACGCCACCTTTTTGGGTTTTCGCCGGCGGATCGCCAGAGAAACGCCGGAATAAATCTCTGGCGAGTCGCTGGCGATCGACTATGCATACGGCTGTCAGAGTCGTTCCAAACTCCAAAGCATGAACACATTTTGACTGTTTACAACACTCACAGATTATTTCGGATATGAAACCAGAACACTGAACTGGGAGATCCAAAGTAGTTCGAGAAACACCAGAACACTTTTTATATACTGTGCATGATCCCGACAGTTGTGGATCTTTATTTCTAAAACAGACCTTTAGATTTACTTGACAGATTAACACACAATAGCCGCATATTTTATTCAGCAAGGTTACTTTGAACTTTACTCAGAGGTGAAAAGATTGGCACTTAACAGAAAAAAACCATTAATTATCTGTAAAATTATATTTATATAAAATGTTCATTTAAATATGTAAAAATCTTAATGAGAAGAAAACACTAAAGATTCTAATTTCTAAACAGTTTCTGTAAATGATTTGTTTGCTCAAAATTGAAACAAGCTAGGTAAAAAGAAAGCTTTACCCAGTGAAATACGCTTTTCGTCATCTGATTTACATATGGTTAAGCAATCTATGTAATTATGTATATCATTGGGTGTGAGACACCAAATGTGGTCTGTGGAAATTTATAAAATTTTTATACTATTGAATCAAATCCAGGTTTCCAAAGTGATGTGTTTGTACAACCAAGGGTGCAACAAGTTTTTTCGATAATGATACTACAAAAATAATTCTACTTTATTTAATTAATAATTACTAAATAATAAATGGCGTATAAAACATTAATAAACCCCCCATTAAGTTCACATTTTTGTCACCAGTTGGTGTTACGCAAGGTCCCTATAGGAAAAGAAAAATATTTATGTCACTATTGATTATACCTATTCAATCATTTTAGTCCAATCAAATAGACCTTAACAAAATTTTGGAGGAAATAAAAAAATTTTTGATATAGGTCACTTAAGAGTATTTGAAAAAAAAAAAATTTTGTTTTCCAAGCACCGGCAAATGTCAAAAAACAAGAAAATAAAGTGATTTTTTAAGGTTATTTAAAAACGGTAGGTGCTATAAAAAAGTTCTTAATAAAAATTGTAAAGCATAAAGTTTTACATAAAAATGATATTTAGACATTTTTTGATATTATTAAAACTGACAGAGTTAGGGTGGTTAGAAATTAAAAGGAGATATATATGACTTGGAAAAATTCAATGATTTTGTAGGTTTTTTTTTATTATTTACTCAGAAAATTATAAATTTCTTTTAAGAAAAATTATTTTGTTTTTTTAAGTAATAACAATTTTAATTTAGAAATTTTCAATACATTATACGAATTTATATGGTAAAATAAATTTTGAAGTAAACTTATTAGCTTGACTGATGTGAAAAATATGTGAACTAATAAAAACGACATCCCGACAGTTTGATCCCCACTTGAAGTTCCAATAAATAAATAAATAAAAACAAATAAAGAACTAATTGAAAATATAAAAAAAAATATAAATAAAAATAAAGATAATAAACAATTAATAAATAAAAATGAGTAAATTAAAAAAAATATATAAAAATAAGTGAAAAAAACAAAAATATATAAAAAGATAAAAGTAAAAGAAAATAAATAAAAATAATTACAAATAATTTAAAAAATTAAATAAAAATAGGTAATTTATTAAAAATAGAAATTAAACAGAAATAAATGAAAAGATAAATAATGTAAAAAAAAGTAAATAAAAATAAATAAAAAATTAAAAAATAAATAAAAAGAAACAAAAATAAAACAAAAATGAAAAAATATTCATTTTTCAATAACTGAAGAGATAAATAATGTAAAAGAAAGTAAATAAAAAATGAATAAAAATAAAATTAAAATAAAAAAAATATTCATTTATAAAAAATAGAAATAAAAAAAAAAATAAATAAAATTAAACAAAAATAAATATAAATAAAAATAATTAAAACTAAAAAAATAAAAAACAAATAAATAAAAAAATAAAAATAATTAAAACAAAATAAAAATATTTAAAACAAAATAAAAATAATTACAAACGGTTAAAAAAATTAAATAAAAATAAATGAAAAGATAAATATAAAGAAAGAAATAAATAAATAAAAATAAAAGGATAGTTTAAAAAATTAAATAAAAATAGGTAAATTATTAAAAATGGAAATTAATAAAAATAAATAAAATTAATCAAAAATAAATAAAATAAATAAAAGGAAATGGAAAAAAAAAATAAAAATTGAATATTTTTTGTTTTTTTATTTTTATTCATTTTCATTTCTTTTTAATTATTTTTTTTATTTTTATTTATTTCTATTTATTTTTATTTAGTTTTGTTTTTATTAATTTCTATTTTTAATAATTTACCTATTTTCATTTGATTTTTTTAAATATTTATCATTTTATTTTTTATAAATAAATAAAAATGAATATTTTTTATTTTATTTTTGTTTAATTTCTATTTTTAATAAATTACCTATTTTTATTTTTTTAATTAATTTTTTATTTTATTTCTATTTATTTTCTTTTACTTTTTATATATTTTTGTTTAATTTTATTTATATATTTTTTTTATTTAACTATTTTTATTTATGAATTTTTTATCTTTATTTGTATTTTTTTAGTTGTTTTTATTTTTATTTATTTATTGGAACTTCAAGTGGGGATCAAACTGTCGGGATGTCGTTTTTATTAGTTCACATATTTTTCAAGTCAGTCAAGCTAATAAGTTTACTTCAAAATTTATTTTCCATATAAATTCGTATAATATATTGAAAATTTCTAAATTAAAATTGTTATAACTTAAAAAAAAAAAAAAAAAAAATTTCTTAAAAGAAATGTATAATTTTCTGAGTAAATAAAAAAAAAACTACAAAATCATTGAATTTTCAGCTCGGTATGATTTTTCTAAGTCATACATATCTCCTCTTAATTTCTAACCACCCTCTGTCAGTTTTAATAATAGCAAAAAATGTTAAATGTCATTTTTATGTAAAACTTTAAGCTTTACAATTTTTATTAAGAACTTTTTTTGATATCACCTACCGTTTTTAAATAACCTTAAAAAACACTTTATTTTCTTGTTTTTTAACATTTGCCGATGTTTGAAAAACAATTTTTTTTTACGTATCGTTTTCAAATACTCTAAAGTAACTTATACCAAAAATTCCTATATTTCCTCCAAAATTTTGATTTAAAAGTCTATTTGATTGGACTAATTTGATATATTAGGTTTTTGACTTCAGACATTGAGAATATTATACAATATGTTAACTTTTCAAACCTCTCTCCAGAAAACTGTATAGACAACCAATGCTAATGAATAGAAATAGAGCATACTTGCTATCCCACTACCAGTAGAGGTGTAAGCATACCTCTAATTATGGCATGCAGATCAGTTACTCTCTTTATTTCACTCACATCTAAATATAATTAAGCATTTCATTTTTATTCTATTCCGTGAGTTGGTTAACATATTTATTTATTGTATTGGACAGAACACGGGGAATTACCAAGGCATTATTTGTTATAATCACTCAACCAAGATAATAGGTAACTGCAAATATAATATATTTAAAGATAAATTAAGAAAGTACCTAATCGAGAATGCATTCTACTCAGTTGGAGAATTTTTGGATGCCATACCAGGAGTAAATAATACAACTTAAACTTGAAAATTTTATTGTAAATTTTTATTGTAATTAAATTCTTTACTTAATTTTTATAACAAATTTTTAATCTGTTCTGTTGTAATGTTACATGGATAAATAGGTGGATGGAAGTAGGTAGATTGTGTCTAGTTGTGCATGGAGGTGTGGATGTTAAATTTTAATTTTTTTACTATAATTTTTATTGGGACTAGTCTGTAAGTTTTATAATATTATTAGAAATGATAATAATTTTAAACTTGTAAAGATACAATAAATATGAAATATTGCACTATTAATTTTAAGACCAATTTTTAATAAAATATCAGGAGAATATATTGACCCAGACAAAAGTTTGAATAGGAAGCATAGATCTAATTGAGTTCTCCGGTTCTGCAAAGTTGTGATTTCTAATCTGGAACATAGGTTAGCATAATCATAATCGTAATTATTTATACGCACTCCTAATTTATATGCTGAGCATCTCAGAAACTTATGTTGAACCGTTTCAAGTCTATTAATGTGAATGCAATAATAATGGTTCCACACAACAGCTGCATATTCCATATTAGAACGAACAAGAGTGCAGTAAAGAATTTTAAAAGAATTTATTGAGAGACCATTAGAGATTCTTTGTATATAACCCAACAACTTTCTGGCTTTTAATGATATCATTGTAATGTGTTCTGAAAAAGTAAGTATTTCATCAAACATTTGGTCCTTTATTTGGGCCACCAATTCAAGATCTAATGAATTGATACAATAAGTAGTCTATATTAGTATGGCACCTATTAAACTTAATATAAAAACATTTACTTAAATTCAAATTCATACAATTTACATTACACCACAATGCTAGGTTGTTAATATCAGTCTGTAAATCAAAACAATCAGATATACTTTCAACAATTTTAAAGATTTTTAAATCATCTGCAAATAGTAGGAACTGAGACTTTTTTTATACAACATGCAATGTCATTTACAAATAGATTAAAAAGAAGCGAACCACAATGGGATCCTTGAGGAACACCAGACAATACTTCAATCAAATAAGAAATGTGATTCCCAATTTTGACCCACTGATACCTACCAATTAAAAAACTAGATAGCCAATTTAAAAGTTTACCATTGATACCATATGAGCTCAACTTGGCGATCAACAATTCATGGTTAACGCTATCGAATGCTTTTGAGAAGTCAGTATAGACAGAATGTACTTGATACCCCCCTTCAAAAGCACTCAATATTTCATTTTGATAACTTAACAAGGCAGTTACTGTAGATTTTCCTTGTGAAAAACCATGTTGTTGATCAATTATTAGCCCTTTACATTCCCATGACAAATATTCTGTAATGAGTGAATCGAAAATTTTTGAAATGTTAGATTGCAAACATATTCCTCTGTAATTTTTAATGTAACGATTACATCCTGATTTATAAATTGGTCTTATAAAACTGTATTTCCAAAAATTCGGAAATACTCCTGAATCAAGTGAAATATTGTATAGAATCATATACTAATGCATTTTATTTTTTGTAATTTTTTTTTTAATTTTATGAGAAGCTTTTATGTTCTGTTTTGAGAATTATTTATTTTATTATACTGTCACCCCATGGAAGGAATGCATCTATCAAAAACTTGCAGGTTGCAGAAACCTCAACTCTTAGGGCTATAACAAAATTGAGACATCTGAGAAATCCACTCCATAATCTGTCAAACGATATGCTATATGGGAAAACAAAAACTCAACATATGGAAAGAAGACTCGCCAGCATGTCAGAAAAATACTACAAACGCCAACGAAATATCCTAGCAATACAGACCATGTGTAGAAACCAACAGATAAGACATCCACAAAGAACTCACTGGGAGCTCATTGAACACTATAGAAATATACATTAAAAACATTCATTTCATATTATCGGTTATTTTTTTATTTTGGTAATTTTTTTTTTGAGAACCATTATTTATATTTAAAAACAAACAGTAACGTAATACAACAAATTTAACATAATAGGCTGAAGGACTCCAGTTGATGGCCATTTGGTAATTGTGTAAAAGTTGTAGGATTGCCAATAAAGAGGCTTTTTTTTTGTTTATTTTTTATTTTATTTCCTTTAATATAGATTAGTCCTTTAAAAAAATAGTCATGATTTTTATTCAAACTCCCAATATTTTAAATGTGCTTTGGTATATCCAATTTTTAAATATTCCAATCTGGCTACCCTACACCCCTCTGAATTCTAGGCAAATAAAATAAATAAGAATTAAATAATACTAACCTGAATTTTTTTCTTTTTCAGTTTTTCTTTCTTTATCTTTTCTATCCTTGTCCTTATCTTTGGAGCTGGAATGATGCCTGTCTTTATCGCGATCCTTGCTTCTGTGCTTATCCTTCTCCTTAGAACCGCTATGCCGGTCTTTTTCCTTTTCCTTGTCCTTATCCCTGTTTTTATGCTTATCCCGGTCTTTATCTCTTTCCCTATCTTTATCTCTTTTTTCTTTATCCTTGTCCCTATCTCTTTCTTTATCTCTAGAGCTGCTTTTGTGGTCTTTATCTTGTGAGCTTTTATGGTCCCTATCTTTGTCTTTGGACGATTTTTTATCATCTCTGTGGCGGTCTTTATCCTTGTCTCTATGTCTGTCTTTTTCACTGCGTTCCCTATCCTTATCCTTGTCACTACGTTCTTTATCTTTGCTTGAAGATTTGTGAGAACTGCTGTGGCGATCTTTATCCTTAGAGCTGCTGTGATGCCTGTCTTTATCTTTGTCCCTATTTGAGCTCTTATGATCTTTACTTCGGTTCTTATCTTTATCTCTCTCCCTATCTTTATCCCTATGCCTATCTTTATCTTTGTGCTCGGATTTGTTACTTTTATGCTTCTCGGAATACCCGTTCAGGCCATTCACATGGCTTGAATCACCGTTTTCCCCTTTGTTTGCCTATATTCCATACAATGAAAATAAATTAATGATGCAAAAAACAGAAAAAAAAAATTATTAAATCATATTTTATCGTCTATTACACTTTAAAAACGAAAGTAGTAAAATAAATTATTAACACTCTCACAACTCGATACGTGGGACTTAGTTTCTGGACGCCATTTTCGGACTTAGAAAAATTTCGTTCACGCTGCCAAGCCACTAGTAAAGTAGCTTTAAATTAATAAAAACAGATATTCTGTGAAGGTACAAGTGTAGAAATAAAAAAAAATGATTTGAATATGAACTTACCGGGCTTGTTCCTTCTTCAGTAACAGAGTTTTCGACTTCCATTCCGGTACAGACTGCACAACTAAGTTATAACTTAGCCGTTTCACGACCGATCGGGAGATTGTCGATGTTCGAGAAAGCAACAAGCAACGTTTTCCGTCTAAGTGCTAAATCTTGCTTTTGCGCAGACTCCGGTGAAGGCAATAACCTTTCAGGCGCGAACATTTAAAATATCGTGCTTCGATTGATTGCCAGTCAATGTAAAATGTCAAATGTACAAAGATTGCTCGTAAAATAAATTTGCTAGTTAGAAAAATATATGGTTTGACTACTACAAGGCATACCAGTTGCGATTCTTGCATGTAAATAAAACACATGATATATTATTTTTATTTACTCAACTATTTGCATTAAATAAACCGAAAACGAACGAAGTTTTATTGACAAATATGTACACAGAAATTTGTTACCATGACTATTAATACAAATAAAAAATTTTTAGCCTACTTAGTGCCATTTTTAATTATTTCTAAAAAATACAATAATTATTTCGACGTCACATTCGATTCAAAACCTTTTTATTTTTCTATCTTCAAAACGTTTTAATTTATTTACAGTCTTTTGCGCCATCTATTGAGAGATGTCTTAAACTGTGTCTAATTTTATCTAGGCATTTTTTATATCGACGAATCGACAGCATTGCCATTGATAAAGAAATTTCTCTAAACCTGGGGAAAATCTGCAATCAATAGGGGAAACCGGGAAATTGTCTACCTATACCATATACAGGGTGTATCCGAACTTGGCGTCCAAATTTGTAGGGGTGGTAGTTCGCATAATTTGAGAGCGATTGGCAGATTTCATTTTTCTAAAAAATTATAATAAACAAAATAGAGCCATTATAAGAAAAATCAAAAAGCTGGTCCTACCCTGAGCGCGTAGCGCAAATAGTTGCCTGGATAGCTATTCACTAGGTGAGTTCGGGCTGCGCACTCCAGAGTGGAGTGTAGTAATTAGGCGTAAACGGAGTGCGAATATGATTTTACTCCTTTAACTCTCGGAGTGAAATGTCAATTGTCAATGTGACATACCAGTACTTAAAATTTAATCGTACTTGTCAGTAACCACCGTATAAGTTTCTTCCATATTAATGATATTCACGGGAACCAAAAAAAAAATTTATTTACTAAAGAATCGCTCACAATTAACTTATTATCAATTTAAATCACCTTATGCGCATGCCTGATCCACACTCCACTCCACCATCTCCGAACGGTCAAAGAGGAACTTTTATTTTAACTCCTTCCGTACCCGAACGCCTTAGGTACTTTAGGAGTGAATATAGTGAAAAGAGTGCGTAGACCGAACTCACCAACTAAGTCATGGGAGCGCTCCCATGGGAGTGCTCCCATATATTTTGCTCTCTTACTCTTAGGTGGGTATATCGTGCTTACTCACTTTTAGCCCAGGTACATGCGTAGTAAGGTCAGATTTTATACTATGGGAGGGAGAATTGCGGGCTTGCCAGATTAGGTCCGTATTTATCACAAAGCAAATTTGAATTACTAAGGGCTGATTCCACCGTTGAGTTAAACGGAGATTAAAATGACATTGTTAATGTAAAAATGTCATTTTAAACTTCGTTTAACACAACGGTGGATCGGTCCTTAAATAGTAGATCAAAGTTATTCTGTCGACTTGGCAACGTTGGCATGGGAGTATGGGAGCATGGGAGTGTGGGAGTGCTCCCATGAGTTAGAGAATAGGTATCCTGATCGGTACTTATCGGGATTTAAAACTCAAAAACAGAGGCGATTTGCAAATTTCTCCCTTCGCCCGGCCGGTATCGAAAGACGTAGCCGATTGTTTTTCTAGTGCGTATTGCTCTAGGCGTTCCCATCGCTGTACAGGACCGTACCTGTTTAAACATTTTTAATTAATTTTTAATTATTTTTATTTTAAATATTTTGGAAAAATGAAATCCGCCAATCGCTCTCAAATTATGCGAACTACCACCCCTACAAATTTGGACGCCAAGTTCGAAAACACCCTGTATAGTCTTTTTTTATAACACTCATCAGAGTTTTATTTCCTATGTATTTATATTGTGCATTTGTTGAATAAAAAATTAATCATGTTTATAGAAAAAATATTATTAAAAAAAGGACATATCTTTTTTTCACACGTTTTTTTTTTAATTTCCAAATAAAAAGATCTTTGGAAAATCTGGGGAACTTTTGAGAACTTATCTAAGGAAATAAACATTTTGGACGTGGCAACGCTGAACGACATTTAAAAATGATGCAAATATAGTAATATAGGTTAGGTTAAGTTTCAAAATTCAAAATAGAAAATAAGTGTAGTATAAAAACAATTTTCAGAATGATATAAATGTTAAATGATGGATAAACTATTGAAAACTAATATTAAAATAGTAACTTTATTATTTAAACTATATAAAACAGTAAATAAATACATTTTTTTAGGTAACCCGACTATTATTTGAGGGAATTGTAAAACCAACCGAATTAGTTAATTTATCTTTAAAGAAAATAGCTGAAGAGAAACATTTCAATGCCTTTATAACAGTGACGTCAAAAGAAGCTAAATTTTTGGCCGAAAAATGTGAAAAAAGATATTTAGAAAAAAAACCTGTCTCTGATTTAGATGGTGTTCCTATTGCAATAAAGGACAATTTTTGTACAGAAAATATTAAAACAACATGTGCTTCAAAAATGTTAGAGAACTTTGTTCCTGCCTACAATGCTACCGTTTGTCAAAGATTGTTAGATGCGGGGGCAGTTTTAGTAGGCAAAACCAATTTAGACCAATTCGCTATGGGTTCTGCTACTATAGATTCTTCACATGGACCTACGAAGAATATTTGGAAATTTGATAATGAAAACTTTTATATTGCAGGAGGTAGTAGTGGAGGTAGTGCTGTAGCAGTGGCAACTGGTACATGTTTTGCGTGAGTATTGACAGGTACTTAACAAATTTCAAAATTGGTACAAGTAAATTTCCTTTGCAGAGCATAGTTTCAAATAAAAACGAGGAGAACAACATAGCTAGCTCATTAAATAAATTCTCATACAGTCATTTGATTTAAAATTACAGGGTAAAATGTACTTGAAAAAGGGAATGTTCAATTGAATTCGACTATCATAATGAGTAAAAAATGCATTAAAATTATTTGTTGGTGATAAAAAGAAAACTATTGCTTTTTAAAACAGTTTTTCTTTCCTTAAAAGGTTACAAGCATGTACAATACTCTTTCCACATCTCCCAAAATAGTAAAAGTGCTCTAAAAAAACTATTAAAATTACGTATTTTTCTATTACCCTTGAAGTACATACAGTGTGTCCCAGTGGTGAAGTGTCCATTCATGTGGGTGATGCGTCTCATCCCTTCAAAATATTGTAAGCTAATGTTTATTTATTTATTTACGGGATTGCCCCTATTACAAAAATGTACAGTATAACAATTTAAATATATCTTTATTGACTACATAAAAACCACATTAAAATATATTGCAACACAAATAATCAAAAGGGTATTAATTAAAGAAAAAAAAAATGTTAATCAAAAGTATTGATTACAAAACGTTCACGCTTTTTTTTTGTTTATTTTTAAATTGTAGAAATGTGATAGACTTTTACGTTTTTTACTCAACCCATTCATGGTAAGAGTTCTTAATACCGCTGTATAAGCATGATCAGTGACATCTATATTTAATCTTAAAGCACAGTATCTTTAAAACGTATTCTGAACTCTTTCTAGTATTGTGTAGTGATTTTTATATTGTGGAGACCATACAATAGCTGAGTATTGTAGTTTCGAAACAAGGAAAAATATACTATTCTTATAGTATATTTAACATTACTATGATTTTAAAAACGCTGATTATAGAGGTTTGAATAACTATTTAGCACCAATTAATTGGGAAAAAATTCTCATTGAAACCAATATTAACTCAAGTATAACTAAGTTTTATCAAATAATCAATAATGCATTAGCCTTATTTGTCCCAATAAAACTACGAAAACAATCTACTTTCCCGGTTTGGTTCAGTCCTGAACTTAAACAACTTATCTGGCAAAAAAAGAGGGCTCATGCAAAATACAAAAGTACTTTCAATTATGACGACTATTTACAATTTTCAAGTTTAAGATGCAGGTGTAAGACTTTATCCAATGAGTGCTATGCTATTTATATAAACAATGTTAATAGGTCAATTTCAAATGATCCTCGTCAATTCTGGTCTTACTTTAATTCAATAAAAAAAAGTTCTCAACTCCCAGATCAAATGACACTGGACGACAAAATAGGTAACGATGGTAAATCTATTTCTACGCTATTTGCTGAATATTTTTCTAAAAATTATATTATTAATCATAAATTAAACCCAGATAACTATCATTTAAATTTTTCCTCCTCAGTTGATATTGGACCCATATGTTTTTCCATTGAGGATATATTTAATGGTATTGGTTCCTTAAGTGATAAACTAAGCAGTGGTCCTGATGGAATTCCATCGTACTTCCTAAAACATTGCATTAACTCTTTATGCAAACCACTACATATAATGTTTAATTTATCACTAAAACTTCAACAATTTCCTAACTCATGGAAAGAGAGTCATGTTATACCTGTATTCAAAAGCGGATCCAAGCAGGAAATTCAGAACTACAGACCTATTTCGATTCAATCCTCGATTCCAAAATTATTGGAGAAGCTGGTAAATAATTGTTTATCTTGGCACTGCAAAAACTTACTTACTGATCAGCAGCACGGTTTTACAAAAGGAAAATCTACTACAACTAATCTTGTTATCTATCACAATTACATAATAAATTCTGTAGTAAACGGTTTGCAAGTAGATGCCATATATTCAGACTTTTCTAAAGCCTTCGATCAAGTCAATCACGAATTACTATTACTCAAACTGCAAGCCTACGGATTCCCTCCCTTTCTTCTAGAGTGGCTTAAAAGTTATCTCATTGGTAGAGTGCAGCGTGTCAAAATAAAGAATTATTTGTCTGATCCCATAAAAGTTTCTTCTGGTGTACCGCAAGGGGCCCACTTAGCTCCATTACTTTTTAATCTATTCATTAATGATGTTGGATCTGTTTTTGAATATAGTAATTATCTGCTATTTGCTGACGATTTAAAGATTTACTTAAAGATTAACAGTGGTGATTGCTGTAATAATATTGAAAAAGATTTCCATGCCTTATGTAAATGGTCTTCCTCTAATGGTCTAACCCTAAACACTAGTAAGTGTTACTGCATTACTTTTACAAAAAATCATAATCAAATAACACATAACTACTCTCTGAATAACAATACATTAATTAAACGTGTTACCGAAATTAAAGACCTGGGAATCGTGTTTTGCTCAGATCTTTCGTTTAATAATCATATCAATCTTATAGTTAATAGAGCAATGAAAATGTTAGGCATGCTGATAAGAAACTCTAGATCGTTATCTTTAGATGCCTGTAGAATGGTTTATATTGCATATGTGCGGTCCATTTTGGAGTACAGCTCTACCATATGGTGTCCATTTTACATAAACTCTGTAAAAAGGATTGAAAATGTCCAAAATAAATATCTACGATATTGTGCCTTTAAAGTTGGTCTAGCAGCAGGTACATATAATTATTCCACAATTCTGGATTTAATAAACCTCCCAACCCTTGTTAATAGAAGAATATTGATGGATCTATCATTCCTCCATAAGATCATAGCCGGGATTATTACTTCTGATGAGTTATTAGCTATGATTGAATTTAGAGTTCCCACAAGAACTACAAGAAATAATAGTTTATTTGCCATTCAACTTCACCTTACCAATTATGCTTATCATGCACCTCTACCTAGACTAATGCGACTGGCTAATCAATACAATTTAGACATCACTGGGTGTTCTATTAGTCAATTTGTGAAGGATGTAAAGAGAATTTGTTTTTAATATCTTTAGTTTAGTTTATTACATTTCATATATGAAATTTTAGATTTATTGTGCCTACCTTTTTTTTTTTTTTTAATGTACTTAAGCTATTTTATTTTATGTAATTTATTGATACTAATGGATTATTCCGTAATATATATATTTATTTATTTATTTATATTTATTTATTTATTTAGATAGATAAATCACGACAGTTTCGTAAAACAAAGCTTAAAATCTTAGAGGATTCAACTGCAAGTCGCTTTATATGCTCCACAAAACGCAATTGCTCATCAAACACCACTCCCAAGCCCTTAATTGATGTCACATAAGACAGTTGATCCCCGTACATTGAATAATGACTGATACATTTTTTATTTATTTTATAAAAACTTATAAAACAACACTTATTCACATTCACATGCAATTTGTTTTTAGAAACACCAATTATTTAAATTATTTAGTTCCTCCTGAATTAAAGTCATATCTTCAAATGATTGTAGCTGTCCATAAAATTTAAAATCATCAGCAAATATTAAAACCTCCGTTGTATTTTAAGCAATCTATAATATTGACAAATATGTTAAACAGCAAAGGTGAACAATAAGCTCCCTGCGGTACTCCAGAAGGTACTTTAATAGAATTTGATTTAAAACTGTCTATTCCATTTGTTGTGTGCGACCCGTCGAAAAACTTTGAACCATTCTAAAGACTGAAAAGGAAAGCCAATCTTAGTTTTTATATCATAATGACCTTTTTCTTACAATACAGTTATTATTTTTTGCTAAAAAATTTATAAATTAGTAATAGTTTATTTGTTCTGAGAAAAGCCATGTTAATTACTTATCAATCTCTCTTTGCAATGTAATTTTAACTGGTCGCTCCAAAAGTTTAGGGAGAGACGATTGATGACAAACACTATGATATTTTGTTATGTCTCCTGATACTGGAGTTTTGTAAGTGTGCTTCCATAAAGAAGGTACAATACGAGTTTCCAGAGATTATTTAAAAAGAAGATAAATAGGATGTGTTAATAATATATAATAAATACTTTTCTTTTAAAAATTTAGTTTGAATTAAAATCAACATCTCTTATAATAAATTGAAACTAAATGCGCATTCCATAAGATATCTGTCTATATTTACAAATAAATAGTAAATTTTAATAAAACTATCTAAAACCAATTTAATTATGAGTAAAATAACAAAAGTTAGTTGGCTCGTTACTTAGAATACAGATTTGTCATGTGAAAGGTTAAGGGTTCAAATCCAGAATAGAACATTAAGGTGGCAGTTTAAAACGACCTCCTCAACGATCAGTAGCCGTTACATATCTTATATTCGAACCCGTAATAACAGCGATAAACCAAAAACGTTCTCAAAACTGTTTTCCATAATTTGGACCGAAGTTTCTGCTACTGACTCTCAGGTGATCGTATTTTGTGCACTCGACGGATATATTGCAGTGATGCCGATCCATATTATAAATCCCCGGATCTTATTTTTTCGTAAAAATAGAAATAGTATTGGCACAAAAATATTTTATTAAAATGCATCTTCGTTTTAAAAATAACGGAATTTAGAAATGGAAGGGGACTGAGGCTTAACATTAGCACTATATATCAGGCCAATGTAAAGAACTGGTGTATTTTTTAATTACGACAAGCATTAGGTTTTACATGATAATATTAATAGGATATTTTGAAGATGCTCCAAAAAAATTACTATATTTTTTATATCTCAATATATTTTTAAAAAGTGGTCGCTAACGGACGTATTGATTATACTATGCTCTTTGACATTAGTATACCACGAAAATGATATTAAAAAATAATATGATCTAACTCTGTACGAAATATACAGTATTCCAACTATTCATTATCATGGGCATCGTTACACAATTCTATAGGGAGGGGCAACATTTTGAAAACAATTAGAATATTTATTTGTTAAAAAATAAAAAACAAACAAAAATAAAGGGGTAATACAAAATAACAAAGCATCTTTAATACAAACAATATATGGAATGAAACACAAGTATTAGAAATTAAAAATTAAAAAAAACCGACTTCAAAAACGTGCAGATGCCGTCACCACATCTTAACCAAATTTATAAGGAACCACCCCTGAGGTGCCCCCTTACTAACAAAAAAGAATCATATGAATCGGACAAGGTGCTAAAGCATTATCGCTAAACATACATAAAAAAATGAAGAGTTTGAGGATTTTGTTATGGACCCAATTATTAGATGTTGACCAAATTTATATGGGACCACCCCTGAAGTACCCCCTTTCTAACAAAAAAAGAATTATCGCTGAACATACATAAAAAAAAAATCGCGACGAATTGAGAACCTCCTCCTTTTTTGAAGTCGGTTAAAAATAAACCAACAAAAAGAAAAATACGAAAATAAAAAAAACAAGAAACTCAAAACACATATTTTAAAAAACAGATATGAAGGAAAAATAGGAACAAAAAACACATTGATAAAAAATATATTTATAGAAACACTAAAACATAAAAAACTCACTCAAATACGTCGACAAACACAAAGACATCAAATTTTAAATTTCTTCTTTCTGTACCACAAATATCGATAACATTATTTTCTACGTGTGTGACAGCAGCGCCAACTAATTTATGAACTAACGGATGATATTTGCATATACTGACAATGCAATTTTTAATAGAATTCGAAATTAAAAAATGTATATGTTGATTTTAATAAATATATATGGATTTGTAAAACAAGTAAAAAAAAATAATTTATTATTATTATATATCTTTATTACTATACTCAAAAAAGTAATATAATCAATACAAATCAATAATAAAACATAGGCAGGCAACAGTAATAAAGAAAAAATGTATGAGAAGTTTAATAATGTCAAAATAAAAACAAACATTACCATTTTATGAAAACGTGGAATCAAAATGTATGAACAAAAATAAGTGGCATAATTGCGATTGTAATTTATATTTTGTTTATTTTTAGTTCAAAAGAACACATAGAAATTAATGATTAAAACTGTTTTCCTATCAATAAGTCACAAGTTTGCTTTTTAAAGCTTTTTTTACGCCCGGATAAAATTCACAATTTTTGGACGCTATATTATTAACGGAGAGCTCACTGTGTGCAGGAAACTCTTTTGTACATCCACGTTTGGTATTCAGCTTCAAAATTGTGGACTGAAAATTTTTACACTATTTTCATTTTCTTATCGGTAGTTTTTGGTGTAAGAGGCTTACAGAAGAACTTACACTAGAGTCTTCAGAAAAGCGTGATGTAAGCGACGTAAGATATGGAATAAATACATTCAACCTATAATATTCTTCAACTGTATTAGCCTGAATATTATTTCTATGAGGTTGTTGTCCCGTAATTCGTGGCATCTTAAACAATTTAATCAGCACAGATTCTTGAACTTGCCACGTCACGTGTTGAATAGAGGGAGACATTATAAGAATTGCAGTCTGTCGAACGATGATAGGCGTCTCCACTTATGCTATATCGAAAAATAAGAATCCCACTGCAGTCAAAGACTAGACATAGTATGCGTTGCATTTATTACGCGTGCACGGTGACAACAAAAATATGAGCCATTGCCATTTGTGTTAGTTTTGTAATTTTACTGTATACAGCGTTGTCAAACTGTGGCACACAGTACCTACCTAACCAAATATCAGTAATACATATCTTATGCGTTGTTAATTAAGTCTTAAAAGCCAGGGAGGGGCAACTCTCCCCCTACAAGCAGGAGATATTAGGAAGATGCAGTGTCGTGGTGTTGTGTGTTTATTATTTAAATATAAAAAATGACTAACCAATAATTTTTATACTTCCAATCATAGATATTAGAAAATGAATATTTGGAAATAATAGTAAACTTCACGCCAATCTGATACTTTTAAAATATTAAAATATACAGGGTGTCTGTAAAAGGTATTTACAAAACCATACCACATATTCCTTAGACCAAAATAAGTCGATTTAAGTAAAATTACCTTAGTACAAAGTTGCTTCGTTTGGGCTCCAGAGGGCCTTGAAGTTACAATTTTTAAATCGTTTTTCCCATATAAATTTAAAACGGCATATGCGATTTTGCTGAAATTTGGTATATCCACAGTTTACAGGGAACTGTAGAAAATAAAGAACAACTCTGGCAACGTATTCAAGATGCAATAAACAATCTTAGAGGTGATGAAGAAGTTATGAAAAGGATACATTTTAATTTTCTTCGACGTATAAATCTTTGTATGCGTGAAAATGGTGAACATTTTGAACAATTTTTGTAAAATCTCTATTTTGATTATGTTGTAAATAAATATTTTTGTGAAACCTATACACTCTAAATTATTAAAACAGAAATTTAGCGAAAACCATGAGAGTAATCGAGTCTTATCAAGAGTACCTTTTTTAAAGTAAATGAGTTGTGCAATCTAAATTTCATACGCAAACTCCTTTTCTTCCATTGGCGTAGAATTTTTAAAGGTGAAATTATTTAAAAAATCAAGTTCTACGCCTATGTATTATTATCGGACAAAATTTTAATACCATTTTTTTGCCACGTAAAACTCTACCAATATACCAAATTTCAGCAAAATCGCATATGCCGTTTTAAATTTATATGGGAAAAACGATTTAAAAATTGTAACTTCAAGGCCCTCTGGAGCCCAAACGAAGCAACTTTGTACTAAGGTAATTTTACTTAAATCGACTTATTTTGGTCTAAGGAATATGTGGTATGTTTTTGTAAAGACCTTTTACAGACACCCTGTATATCATCACAAACAGTTTTCCTTTTCTTGTCAAAACTTTTTCGTTTCCAAGAAAGTGGGTTATTTTTAGGGTTGACAGGCGTCACGCTTTTGGCGTATTTTCCACGCTTTTTGACTTGCTTGTACGCTCAACGCCACAGTACGAAAATGACCCGCTTTTGATTAAAATGCCACTCTTTTTATGCAAATGCCACTCTTTTTATGCAAATGCCACGCTTTTTAATATTTAAACACGTAAATTAAAACTAGGAACTCGATTTATCGAAAAATATAAGGTGAAGACCTTTTATTTAGATAAATATCGGCTAAAGGATCCACATTTTACGAAAAATACATACATACATACATACGCTTTAGGCGAATTCTACCACTCGTTAAAATATTTGCACTTATTTCTGCTACACGCTGTACATACATATTTATTTATATAATAATTATAATGTGTATATATTTTAGTGATTTGAACATACCTCAGTTAAAAAGTCTCCGAAATTAACTAAAAGTACCCAACAAATTAAATCACCCTTGCTGGAAATTTCCAATTTTAATACATTTGATTATTCTTTTATTTCTGATACAGAGGCTCAAAGGTATTTATTTATAGTTGTAATTTAAACACATAACAAAGATATGGAATATGTTATTTATTATTAGTAAAGTTTACCTATGTTTACTGATAATAATGAATATTTAGACTTATTTGTTAAATATGTCGCTTTTATGGAAAAAACAATTTAACATTAAAAAAATTATTGTGTTATAGGTACAATAAAATTCAATGTTTGCTTGAAACACATTTTTTCAAACTTACTTACCTACCTTTTTGCCGAATTTTAATTATAGAAGGTACTATGAATTTTGTGTTTCTTTTAAGACATCCAGTATGCTTCTACTCTCTTATAAAACGTTCATAACTGATTTGAAAAATACTGAATACGCAAGCCATTTTAACCATCTATATTACCTAAATAATTAACAAAAAAAATATATTTCGAGAATAACCTTTCTTCTCTTTCCGAAATAGTTAACCGTCCGACAAATTAATAGCCCATCCATCACACAAATCATTTTCTAACGATTTAGGATAATAGACTGTGGACGTGAATTTACAAATACAGCGTGCAAAGGCCAAGCGACAAACAAATTGTCAATGTTGCCACTATTTAATTTCTTTTGTATTTGAAACCCACGTTATTTCGTCTTCTGTTTGCACTTTAAACAATAAAAACTATATTCTGAATACAGTGCATGTGTTGATTGTTGGGAACGATTCGACTTGCTTGTTTTTAGATTTATCGACGAGTGCCTGAACTAAAATGTTGGTAAAACAGGGTTTTCCGCGTATATTATTTGAAATTTTAGCTTGTATCTTATTTCTCAATTTTCTCCGTTATTACATTGATTTGAGAATTGGTTTCAACGTAATTGTATTTGATTATTAATAGAATATTTGCTTGACCCCTTGAAAAAATCGTATTACATTTTTTTTATAATTGTTTAAACTTTTATTTTTATTATTATCAAAGTTATATTATTTATATTGGCGTCAGCCACTGCTCTGAGTTATTTCAAAAACGTCTACCAAATATTAGCTCTTTAATTTGTATAGTTTTCAAATTTATTAGGAAATAAAATTAAACGCAATTAAACTCTCGCCTTAATTAAAATCTTTTTTTCGAGTTTTTTTTTTATTAAATTATCTACCGTTGACCTATTTCTAACTACGAGGTTGAAATACCGACACTGGACAGTAAATATGTATGTGTGTTACCACTGCAAAGTAAAAGAGGGATTTTTAAAATGCTTTTAAATGTATATTACCATGATTGACCCTAATCAATAAATTCTATCGTGTTTATTTTGGGAGATGCGAAATGAGTGATGTACATAAAATCTTAAATTTAAGTACATTATAAAGACACAATAAATATAATTTTAAGGCATTTTTCACTCATATATTAAATTTAGATAATTTTATTCCGTTCTTTAAGTACATAGAGCATTTTCGAAAGCTCACAGGTAAATCATAATTGTCGCATTATATTATACAGTGTGGAACAGCCAAATGGAATAAACTCGGTAATAAATAAATAGGGGACGTGTTCGGAAAAACGCTCGGATATGTCGATTGGTATTTTTAGTTGCGCATTTTTTTTAACAATCTTTTTATACAGAGTGTGTCATGTAACTGTGGCCAATACCATTTTTTTATTTTAAATGCAAGACCATGTATATTTTTCAATTTTTGGATTCTCCAGAACACGCCCCCATTTATTTATTATCGAATTTATTCCATTTGGCTGTTCCACACTATATAATATTACAGCTACTAGCTCAATACATTGAAAATGTAGGTGACCTACTGATTAGATCTTAGAAAATATGAAGTACTATAAAAGCTGTAGTTATAATACTAAAAGTCCTATCTTTTTAGTGCAATAGGATCAGATACTGGTGGCTCTACAAGGAATCCAGCGTCTTACTGTGGCCTTGTTGGTTTAAAACCCACATATGGGTTAGTTTCACGTTTAGGATTGATTCCTTTGGTAAATTCAATGGATGTTCCTGGAATTTTAGCAAGAACTGTTGATGATGTGGTTTCTGTATTGAATGTTATAGCTGGTTATGATGAAAAAGATTCGACTTCACGTTCTAAACCGTTTAGAAAGATTAGGTAATTTTTTTTAACGTAAGTTTTTTATACAGTCATTTTTGTTTTCTTTTAATACTTTAAGATTACCTCCTGCTTCAAAGATGAGCATTAAAGGCCTTAAAATAGGCATACCTGTAGAATATAACTGTGAATATTTAAGTCAAGAAGTGGCAGACACTTGGAATGATATTGCTACGATGTTAAAGAATGAAGGTGCTATAGTAAAACAAGTAAATAATCTTTATTGTCTTGAAATGCATACATTATAGGTTTGTTCCAACAAGAGTAAAAATCTATGAATTTCAGACTTAGCATAGTGCAGTATGTATATAAAGTTTTATTTAAAACATACTTGTTTTGTATTTATGATCAACATCATCCAGTTTATTTCATAGATAAAAAAATATTATTTTATAAAATGATTGAGGTCAAATCTACATGAATTAATTAAAAGTGAAGATGATTTAGTAGATTTTTATTTTATAAATATTTTTATTTTTTTTTTAGGCAAATAATTTGTAAAATACTTTCAAACTTTGGATTTTTTGGTAATTTTTTAACGTTTTTTTTTTTTTTTTTATTAAGATTTAATAATTTAAAAACACCGTTAAAACATATAAAAGTCGGTAATCATTTGTCGTTTCTTCTTTTTAAAACTGTACGAGGTGTGGCAGAAAAGTAATGAGACTGATTTTTTACTTTACACAGTTTTTATTTCTTTCAAACATCAATGTTATCCCTTTCAAAGCAGTTCCTTTGGTCAGCTACACACCCATGGAGACATTGTTCCTTCGTAACAGCGCCAGAGGACCGACGAGAGAGGGGGTAGACGGGACAAATTCCCGGGGCCCGGGCTCAAGAGGAGGCTCGGCAACAGCATAATTTTTTTTAGGCAAATAATTTGTAAAATACTTCCTAACTTTGGATTTTTTGGTCATTTTTTATCGTTTTTATTTTAATAAGATTTAATAATTTAAAAACACCGTTAAAATATATAAAAGTCGGTAATCATTTGTCGTTTCTTCTTTTTAAAACTGTACGAGGTGTGGCAGAAAAGTAATGAGACTGATTTTTTACTTTACACAGTTTTTATTTCTTTCAAACATCAATGTTATCCCTTTCAAAGCAGTTCCTTTGGTCAGCTACACACCCATGGAGACATTGTTCCTTCGTAACAGCGCCAGAGGGCCGACGAGAGAGGGGGTAGACGGGACAAATTCCCGGGGCCCGGGCTCAAGAGGAGGCTCGGCAACAGCATAATTTTTTTTAGGCAAATAATTTGTAAAATACTTCCTAACTTTGGATTTTTTGGTCATTTTTTATCGTTTTTATTTTAATAAGATTTAATAATTTAAAAACACCGTTAAAATATATAAAAGTCGGTAATCATTTGTCGTTTCTTCTTTTTAAAACTGTACGAGGTGTGGCAGAAAAGTAATGAGACTGATTTTTTACTTTACACAGTTTTTATTTCTTTCAAACATCAATGTTATCCCTTTCAAAGCAGTTCCTTTGGTCAGCTACACACCCATGGAGACATTGTTCCTTCGTAACAGCGCCAGAGGGCCGACGAGAGAGGGGGTACCCGGGACAAATTTCCGGGACCCGGGCTCAAGAGGAGGCTCGACAACAGCATAAGGGGGGGACCGGAGATTTCACTAAAGAGGAGAAGTTTTTGCTTTGAGACTTTTTTTTAGAAATGTGATATTGGAAGAGCTTAATTATATAATTGTCTCCGGGCCCAACCTGGAAAATTGTCCCGGGGCCCGACCTGTCTCTCAGCGGACCTGAGCAGCGCTGGAAATATTCAACCTTTATGGTTTTCAGCATATCCTTTACAATCCTTTTTAAAGTCCCGAAATAAAGGCTTTTGAGGACATTTTTCAGTGTAGGAAAAAGGAAGAAGTCACAGGGACTGAGGTCAGGGACAGGGCCGACTAGAGGAGGGAGTAGCCGGGACTAATTCCCGGGGCCCGGACTCAAATGGGGGCCCGGCAGCAGTATAAAGGGGGCCCGACAACTGATTTTTTTTTGTTTTGTATGAGAAATTCGACACAAGAAACTTTAATTGAAGTAGGGGACGGCTTTATACTCGTACTTGAGAGGCTCAGAAAACGGGTCATTCGCGTGAGAACAGACATTGCAGAGAAATGGTTGCTCCATCATGACAACGCCCCATGTCACACCGCCTTCTCCATAACAGAATGTTTGACTTTAAAAGGCATTCCTGTGGTTCCCCATCCTCCTTATTCCCCTGACCTCAGTCCCTGTGACTTCTTCTTTTTTCCTAAACTGAAAAATGTCCTCAAAGGCCGTCGTTTCGGGTCTTTAGAAATCATCCAAAAGACTGTAACGGACATGCTGAAAACCATAACGGTTAAAGACTTCCAGCGCTGCTACGAACGGTGGGAACAACGTCTCCATCGGTGTGTAGCTGCCCAAAGGAACTACTTTGATGGGGATAACATTGATGTTTGAAAAAAATAAAAACTTTGTAAAGTAAAAAATCAGTCTCATTACTTTTCTGCCACACCTCGTATTTTGCACTTGTTTGTAAAAAATTCAGTCAAATTATTTAATTTCATTTCACGCATTTACAATAAACTTTTTTTGAAAAATGTGTTTGGACAAGTCAACTTTTCAGACTAGTCCATCGGACTTGTCGATGGACTTTTCCAAGCGACTCATCACTATTATAAGTTTCTAGCTCTAGTGTTCTATAAATATATGAACAAGAGTCAACGAAACTATATCCAACAATTTTCCAATAAAATCATATGTCCCGCAGGGAAGTGTTCTCGTGTCCTTATTATATGTATTATATACAAAGGATCTACCAACAATGAAACCACCAAGTCCAAATCTTTCCAAGTCACATTCACCCTAAAATGAGATAAGTGCCCTCCAACTTTTCTCATCAAATACAAAAATCCCACAATAACACAAAATATTTAGGAATACATCTTGACTCAATGAACATATAATAAAGAAACGCAAACAAATTGATATAAGAATAAAAGAATCGCTGCCCATACATCACAAACAGATTTCGGAAATATTTCATCAATGTTTGAAACATTTGCAATGTTGTATAAATATTACGAAACATCCCAGAAACATTTCTAAAATATGCTTGAAACGTAAAAAATGTCCTGTAAATATAATTGTTCAGATTTGAACATTTTTCTTTATATTCACCAATTAAATTAACATCCTGTATATGAAATTAATTATTTATTGAATTAAAATGTTTAATTTCATATGCAATTAATAATAAACACGTTCCAATTTTGTATCTAGTTCGATGTGTAAATTATAATAATAAAAATGCTGACTTATTTCAAAATTATTTTCAAAGCATTGAACTGGAGAGACTGAAATTGGAATAAAAATATTTTTCTAATGTACATTTAAATAATTAAGTAATATTAATTGTTATTGTATATTGTTTATTCTGTGATAATATAAATGTAAATGCAAACGAAAAATAAAGAGATTAATTAACAACATGTGGTAGTATACTTTACAAAATTATCTCTAAAATGAGATTCATGAAAACCATCTTGTGGTATTAATTATAAAATTCATCTTTGAAATCTATTCACAGTAATATTTCTGAAATGAAAATTTGAAATCTTTTAGAAATATTAAATAGTAATATTTCAGTTTTTTTTTCTAATATATTATTAGAAGACATTTAAAAATATACATGTTTATTTAAAATACACAAAACTCAAATATTGATTCTTTAAAAAACAAATAAATATGTTTTAAAGAATATTTCATAAAATATAGAAACGAATTCCTTTAAACGCACTAATTTGAAACAACTGTTTTTTTTTTTAATAAATGCTTTAAGTAAAGAAACATTTACGATTATAATCTAATCATTAAGATCAATTAGCAATTTTATTTTTACCTAACTTATCTAGGAATGAAAAACTTCATAAACTAAGATTCTACCCACTACCGTTAACGTATAACACTTAACCTCACTATACTCTGTTTTAATCTAACATCGCTGAACTAACTCAAAAGGGCTGGTTCTCTTGAGTCTTCTTATTAGATTGGCATTGTTGAGGAGTTACATAATCTCAAGGTTTCCATGTTGGAACAGTCGTTGGTGACTACTGGAAAATTTTTGAATTGTATTTTCAACAGTCTCCACTTTAAGGTCCCTATAAAGTCAGTATTACGGCAGTACCAGGATGCATCGACAATGTTTTTTAATTCTTTATTCTGGAAACGTTGAATAACTTGGTAATTTGCTTCATTTCCACCAATTCCTTTAAATACACCAATCTGTAACAAAATATAGGTAAATAAAAAGGATTTATACAAATTATTTGATTAACAATAGTTTTATTAATATTGTTCCAAATTAACTTTAATAAAACAATACTCTTGTCTAAACAAAACATAAAGATCCACCTAAGCAAGCATTATTAATGTAGTTTTCACCTTAATTTCTAAAGACATATTCTGCTTCCCATATTATAACAAGTTCATAATTCACAACGCATGAATATCAAAAGCCAATATCTCAAATCTATAATTAATTTAGAATATTGGCTTGTTTCTAGCTAGTGGCTGGACAGGTACATGATGAAATAAAATAACTACATATCCCATCTTCTTACAAATCAGAAATTCTTCATTAATTGTTGGCCTTTTACAACATAATCCGTTTAGTAACCTTTTGTGTAACATGTATACCATGTTTCAGAAATATTTTTAGTGAAATATTTAACTAAAATATTTCAGCAAATTGTGCTTGAAATGTTATATGTTTGAAATATTTCTGAAACACTTCTGAAATAATGTGTGCTGTATGGGTGATTATTCAATAGAAAATCGAAATTTTCCTTAATACTCATCTAAAAATCTACTACGTATGATCCCAGATGCACGATGGTAAGTGACAAATCTGACTTCATAAAGATCTAAAAATTCCCTAATTATACAAGCTGTAATAGCAATCAAAGTAAACAATTCTACAAAAGACTAGAATCGCGCGTTAAACTTGACTCAAAATTGACTGGACACCTCTGACTTTAAAGATGATTGATGAGGTCTTAGCACTGAAGAAGACTCACTATGCCAATATGAGCCATGAGGTCCATGAAGCCAGCCGGTGCTGACTAATGTGAATTTTTATAAAAATAAGTTAGCATTCATTTGTCCACGATTGTCCAACAAAACTTTTTGTTTGTCCACCCTTCAAAAAAAAGTTATAGCAAAAATCATTACGCCGTAAAAACTTTTTGATAATTTTAAGTGACAGTCGATTGTCCACGATTTGTCCACGTTTGCCCAACCAAAAGTTTCGTTTGTCCACCACTACAACAGAGATATTTAAAAAATAAAAAAAAATAATCCACATGGTCTTTAGGGACAAACTTAATACCTTTCATATGAATTAAATACGGCAATCGTTTGTCCACACATTATTTTCTTTTGTCCAGGCCTTATTTTCGTTTGTCCATCAAACAGAAATAAGTTATTAACAAATAAACAACTCAAAATATGAACAATGATTAATATAAGTACTTCTAATTTATAAAACTAACTTATATTCATAATTGTTGATATTTTGAGTTTTTTATTTGTTAATAACTTATTTTTGTTGGATGGATAAACGAAAATAAGGCCTTAGACAAACAAAAATAATGTGTGTGGACAAAAGACCATTTTTTTAATATCTCGGTTTAGGGGATGGACAAATGAAACTTTTGGTTGGACAAACGTAGACAAATCATCAAAGTTTTTTATGTGAAATTTGGCTTGAATTTTTAATTTTGCTATAAGCATTTTTTGGAGGGTGGACAAACGAAATTTTTTGTTGGACAATCGTGGACAAACAAATGCCAAATTATTTTTATAAAAATTCGCATTTGGCGGTGCTAACTTCACGTACCTCTTTGTTTGGATTGTTAATGTAATACAATAAGAAAAATAAATAGTGTAGGAGTTACACTTATGCAATAAATCAGAGATTAATTTCAGATTATCATGGATTATTTGTTGGAACAAATCTATTTAAGGAGTGTTTATTAATGAATTAACTTCTCAATTTCATAATAAAGACACCCATTTAGTAAATTTTATTGATTAAACAAGTAAGAATTTATTTAAAAACATTATAGGTATATTATTATAACCATTCTCAACAATATTTCAACATTTTAGGTGTCGATGCCCAACACAGAATACAGTATTGTATGTTATTCAATTCTAAATCAGTGTGAAGTTGCTAGTAATATGGCCAGATATGATGGTATTGAATATGGATTTCGGGCTGATGAAGATTCTTCCACTGAAAAATTATACGCCACTAATCGAAAAATTGGTTTCAATGAAGTTGTAAAAAGTAGGATATTGTGTGGCAATTATTTTTTACTTACCAGGTACTTTATAATTGGATACTTTAACCTTTTTTTCTGTGTGGGAAATTAATTGAAAAATAAATAATAAGTAAGACCATGCAGGTTGTCAAAATGTCACTTCATCTAAGAGGCAGATAAAAAACCGTTGCATTCTAGTTACAATACAGTCTCACAAAAAGAGTAAAAATAACAGGACAGCCAGAGCGATAGTGCTACACTATAATTTAAAGGGACCTCATAGGAGTCTGTTGAATATTTAAGTAGTGTGTTGTCCTCAGATGATTTTAGTACAGTTACAATTTATGTGCTAATAACTGGTATTATTTGAGCCTCTTTAATTTTGTTTGTTTAGTGCTAGACTTATTTTTATTATTAAAATTGAGAAATTTAGTGGTAAGAAAGTGAAATTATTATTATTCACATTTATAAATAAAAATTTCGTACGCCCATAGTCCTATAGATACTTGCAACCCCACAAATTATTGATAAATTTTATTAAATAGCTGCTGGAAGGCAAACTAGTATATTTAAGGGGGTTGCGACATAGTCTTCCATTTTGGACGCTATTTTTATTCGACATAGTAGTCGCCAAGCCTGCCTAATAGGCATGAAAAATGAACGTTCATTATGTTCGACATAAAATGGGCACCTTTTTTTTAGGATAAATATTTAAATTTAATCCATTATTCATGATTTCACTTGTAGATAATATGTCACCACCCCTTAGTTATGCCAAAACGCAAATTCACGATTTTCTCAATTTTTTTAATGTAATACCCTGTATATTATACCACTAATTAATTATTTAAATAATAATAATAATTATAATAATAATAATAATAATAATAATAATAATAATAATAATAATAATAATAATAATAATAAAACCACTTTATTGGTTATGAATATTACAACCAAATGGCCATCGACCTAATTCCTTCAGCCAGTACAATTTGTATAGTATGTATGAGGATTTATAAGCTATATGTGTAAGATGAATACGAATATTAAATTAAGATAAAAAAAAACAATATGTGTCACTAATTATTGTTCGTCGGCAAATTCGTTTAAGATTTCTGTTATTGATCTCACTGAGTATTTAAACTTTGCTTGACCAATTTGTCGTTGCATCGAAAAAATGTTTATTAGCATGTAATTGTTTCGTTTCTTCGAGAAATGTTTTGATAGTTTTCTAATTCTTTCCAGGATAGACTGAATATTAGTTTTTTCGTAAAGATATTCATTCACTGGATGGTGAGTGGGGTTTTCAGGATGTCGCATCTTGGTAATGATTCTTAGTGTAGAAGTTTCGGCCGCCTGAATGTTTTTTAATGTAGGTTTTCGGCAGTTTAAATATATAGTGTGACCGTATTCCAGGAGAGGACATTCCTTGCTCGATAGTAAATATTATAGAGTGATGGTCTGTCCCAATGTCGGGGATTACTTCTATATTCTTGATTGCGTTGCTAAGATTGTCAGTGTACATTAACAAATCTGGGGTGGAGTCCTCATTGTTGGGCATCAAAAAAGTAGGGGGAGTATCCGCTTTAATAAAGTTTGTGTTATGCATAAAAGTTTGAATCTGTTTTAATTTGCCTGGAGAGCGGTGGTCGAAGTCACCGATTAGCACAACATATTTAAATCTTCTTGCCATTCTGAAGATAGAATCGTCGGTTGAAGCATGTGGGTGGCTGTATATCAAAATAATGTGAAGTTCGTCATCATTGAAAGGGATACTGACGTGTAGAGCATCATTTCGGGGATCGTTTATGGGTTTTGTTTTCGCATTTTTAGCTTTGGATTTATTTGCATAAGTGACCCTCCTCTTATATTTTGGTTTAGAATATTTCCGTCGTGTCTTACTACATCCCAAGTTCTATAGTTGGTGTTGGTTTCCGCATTGGTTTTAGTTCCTACAAATAGCGCACAGTCTATTAACTTCATTTCCATCGTATAGTTCACTAAATATTTCTTTTGAAAGTAACTGTTTATATTAGTGTATAATATTTTAATTTCGTTGTTGAATGTGAGCTACTTGCGATCCTGGTATAGTTTCAGTGGGAGATTCGAAGTTTCTAGTTCCATGTCAAACATCAAGATGTAAAACCAGTTGTTTCCCACAAACGTTACAGTGGTATCTACTCTGTATTCCGCCATGAATCTTTTTCGTAGTCTTTCTATTAACTCTTCTCTGTTGATGTCTTGGGGTTTGTTCAGCTTTTGTACATAAGAATTTATTATGTCGTGAACTGTTATTGGGGAGTGGATTCTGTTCATTTTCATATTGTATTTAATTTGGTCAGATTTTTTATTTAATGTTTTTACTGGTAAGTTGGGAATTCCTGTTATTGGTTTTGTTGGTCTTTTAGGACATTTAAATGACCAAGCTTGATGCTCTTCTGAGCCACATCCACTGCATTTTGGGGGAAGCGTGGTTGGATACTTGTTCGTGAAATGCGCTTCAGAACATTTGTTGCATTTTGTTGTTTCTGTTTTCTGTAGAGTGGGAAAACTTCAAACACTTATTGCAAGGCATTGGGGCAGGGGGCGGCGGAGAGCTCGTATAGACAGCATAATGGCAGGATTTGTAATGTAATCCTTCAGAGAGAAGTTTTTCGAAAATTTCAGATTTTTGTGATAATTCTTATGAAGTTTGTTGGGGTGTCTGTCTTTTTTGAGATGATTCTTTTACAGTAGTGGAATTCCCCTCCAGGTGAGACCATTTTTTTGTGAGAAATCTTCGTCCGATATTTCGTTTTCGACAGAGGCAATAACACAAGAGTAGACTTGACTCGCTGGAATTTTGTAATCTCTTGAAGCTTGGTTGTAGGGTATTGCTGCGCTATATTCCATAATTTTATTGTTATTTTTTAAGATCTTTAGTGCATTTTCTAATATCGTTTTAGTAGTATCACTTTTTAGCAGATTTTTGTTTTTTTTTTAATATCTATGGTTCTGTTGGGAATTATAAAGTCCGCTTTAACTTTATGAAAATTTAATACTTTGGCTACATAGTTTTATAATTAGAAAGCATAAAAAAAATTTAGAACCACATTTTTTATGTGCACGTTTTTAAGCGTACAGGCCAAGTTAACAGTCTCAAAGGGTTACTTTACCCTCCTTTAATGTGTTTAAAAAATATATTTTAATAAATATAATTCATTTTTACATTAAAAATGTATATTTCTAAGAAAATAAAGTCAACAAACAACTCTTCTAAAATAATAATAACTCTTTGGTAAAATAATAATAACTCTTAGGTAACAAAATAATAAGAACATAATTCCTAACTATTCTAAGTAGGTAGTAAGTCACAAAAGAAACTTAACAAATGCTTCAAAATAAACATTTAAATTTTTACGAAACGAAAAACTAAAACATTTTATATTTGGAAAAATCAAAATTTTCAAATGTAAAAATTTGTTTTGATGTCGATGCAATTTTTGGCGATTGTAAAATAGTCACAATATCGTGTTCAAGAATAAGGCCTGTGTCATCGATATTAGGAAAACAAAAATTGTTTGGTGATTTTAATCTTAAAAACTTTACATTACAGCAGTCTTTTTCTTTGTCAGTAACTTGTACAACAAAATGCTTGTATTGTTTTTTTCCTAAAAGTGCTACAAGTAGAAAATCGGAATTTTTAACTCTAATTTTTATTCATCTTCAGACTTGCTAGCAATGGGCTTGTCATTGCGGTCATCAGTCTTTTGGAAATCCTCGACTTCATCTAATTCTAAATTGTCCTCAGATTCACTTTCAATAGTCTAGTCATATTCTTCAGTTTCTTTATTTACTTTATCACGTTTTTTTTCTTTGGGAATACTTGTCGTGAAATCCTCATTTGCAACAGATTTGCCAGGTTCAATTCTTATAATCTTCTTTCTCTTTGGGGTGCTTGCTTTTGAAGGATCTCTACTTTCCTTAAGGAAATCCAACAAGGTCTCGCTAATATCAGTGTTGGTTCTATTAAATATTTTATTAGGCATTCTATTAAGAACCTCCTCTCTGTTACATAGGTATATTCCCGTTGCTCTAAATCCATTTTGAATGATTTGTTCGTCTTTTAATTTTATTTGTTCAATGCTCTTTTCAATGATTTGTTTACTGTACTGTCTCGTGGATTTTTGGTTTTGTAGGTTGTTATTATACGGCGCCAAACTACCTTCAAGGGCTTAAAGAAGCTCACATCCAAAGGTTTTGTCAAATGGGTTGAATTTGAGGGTAGAAAGATAAATCTAATATTGTTTCTTTAACACTCTCTAATGATTGTTATGTTTAAATGATTCGATAGATTATCTCCGATTAGAAGTTTCGGCTCATCAATTTTTTTGGCCCACGGTATAACCATTTGTGTAAACCAGTCTTCAAATGCGTACTGATCAAACCACCCAGATTTGGTTCTATTATAACGAGTTCCAGGAGGTCCCCTGATACACCAGGAATCAAATAATCTCTCCGTCTTATACACAACATATGGGACAAACAAAGTTCCATCTGCAGCGGCAGCAAATATGACGGATATTGAGGACTTTGTTGAGTTCATAATGCGTTCAGGGTATTTAATCTCTTTTCTAAAAATACATTTTGACGATCCAGGATCGTCTGTCAGATTGGTCTCGTCGTAGTTAATGATGGAACCAGTTGGAATTCCTGATACATTTCTTTCTAAATTATCAAAGTAATTATTTATTTCCTCATCTGTTTTCTCAGTTCTTGCTTTTTTAATATTTTGCCACTATCTGTTGGATAATTCATGTTTGTGTCTATGAATAAAATTCTTGCACCAGTCTACACCTAGTGAATTGTCTTTGAACTTCTCTAGGCGGACACCTTCTTTGTCTAAATGACTCTTCAACCCTACTTGCAATTCTGTCATGGTTACCGGGCAGCCATATTCGGAGTTGGCTATTATAACGTCGACAATGGACCGTTCAATCTCCGGGGAGATTAGCTAAGGTGCTCCAACAGGACATTCATGTTTTTTTTTTAACTTTATTTACTAGGCATCTAGGAATATTAAAGGTTTTGGATGCTTCGGTATATCCCATTTGATTACTTTTAATCAGTAGAACGCTCTATGCAACTGCTCTTCAGTATAATCTTTATAACGCCGTGCACCCACTTGTCTTTTATACGTTTTCTAAAAAAAAAAACAATGTGGGGCAACTTTGCCAACCGCAAAAATTATTGGAAATTCAGCATCTGGAAAACTGTTAATATCAGAAATAGAACTCACATATGCACAGGAATAGGTGATGTTAAAACCAGAATTCAAGATTCATTAGTTTTTATTACACAACTCTAGCAACATGATTTTACGAGGTCAAAATAAAATTTTTACTCACGTGTTTTTCAAATATGGCGCACCGCTTCACCGAGCTCCGGACTCGTACTGCCTAAAACCTTTTGATCGCGTAGTATTTTACCGCCATCTGCATTAGAGCAGCGTTGCTAGATTTAGTTGTTTTAGTTTTCTAAGCAAATTTGACCCGGCTGGCAAAGTAACCCCACTTTACGATACTCGTATCTTTCCTATGTAAAATTCTTTTAAACTGAAAAAAGTTAGTACAAATAAAGTTGATAAATGAAGAACACATTTAATTTTATCATAATCTAACAATAATCTGACTATATTATTACTCTCCACTGCTCCCAGCTGATGAGAAGGAAACCCTTCTGTCTGCAACAGAGATTAAAAGTAACAAAATTGCAGAGAACATGGTTCTTCAAAGCCAAATTTAGAAATCATCGTCGTCCCAGAAAACAGATCTAATTTAATTCAGAAGCGTGGGTACTTATCACGGATACGACTTTAGAAAAAAAAATTATAAATCACTTTTTATATCAATCATTTACATATCTAAATAATTGTGCCAAAGCACTAACAATAACTAGAATTAAGCTATTTAATATCTCGTACCTCCTTAGAACATAAAAAAAATGTACAAAAATTTAAATACCTATCTCATCTTAATCGAAATTTTAGAGATTTGTCCATATTCATTAATATATTACTTTGAACAGCCTTACCCGTTCACTGTTTTGCCGTTCATGAGAGATACTAGGAGAGGGTTTTGACAAAGGATAACCTTTGTAGGCATTCTTACTTCCTACCATTAATTAATGCGATTTATTTTAGAAATTACGATAAGTATTTTACTAAGGCTCTTAAGACTCGAAGGTTGATATCGAACGATTTTGACAACGTTTGGGACGAAGTTAGTTTGCTATTAACCCCAACGACATTAACAGAAGCACCATTGTACAAAGATTATTTGCAAAAAGCTAACCACTATAAGTTAAATGAAGATTATTGTACACAAGCAGCGAATATGGCAGGTAATTTAAATAAAAATTATTATAAATAAATGGTTAAATTAGGTGAAAATAATAAAAATTGTGGATTAGTGTTTTATTCAATGATTTAGTACAATTATTATAAAAAAAAGTTTTTTACAAGCTTTCGAAATTATTCATTTCATAGGATTATGAAACTAAATAGATTTTTCTTTTAGGAATACCAGCTGTGTCTGTACCAATAAAATTATCGAAAAACGGACTGCCATTGAGTGTGCAGCTAATGGGAAAAAATTTAAGTGAACCTGTCCTACTAGCTGTGGCAAAATATATAGAAAATATCGTCAAATTTCCACATTTTCAATATGAAACTTGAATTTTCGAAAGAGCGTTTTTTACATAGATAAAGAATAAATGTTATTTTACTAATGATGATAAAATAACATATAAAGCTGATGTTTCGATAAATCGCATTTTGTTATATATTTTTATTTAGCAATTCTAAGTACGTAGGCGCTGTTTTACCCTAGCTTTATTGGGCTTGACATATACTGCCTTCGATCATGGTGGACTGTATGCAAAGTAGACTACCTGGGGTGAAGGCCTTATGCTCCACCCTGTAGCCTCTGGATGATATTCTTGAAGTTCTAGTTGAAGCACTGGGTGTATTAAAATAAAACCATCACCCTACTTTTGATTTATTCACTACTTGATACTTTCACATTTAACACATTTACAACTTTGTTACATAAAATTATTGATAAGTTACATATTAGCTTTTATAAATCAAATCGCACAATGCTTGAAATTGATTACCGCGAATGCCGGCTTTTTAGGTTAAAGTTTTTGCGACTTGTTGCTTGTTCGACTGACAAAGCGAAAGTCATTTTTAGTTTTTTTGCTGCCGTTTTCTCTAATTGGTTCTCTAGTCTCGTATGATTGCACGCGATACTATTGTTTTTTAAGATCTCTCTTATGATTGGGTGAAAAATCTCGCGTGACTAGCTTTAACTGTTCGCGAAGTAGCAGGTGTCTTTGAAGGTTACTTGAAAGTTAAAAAGGGTGGTTATTGCACAACTTTGGATAATTGGTTTATACAGGGAGTGTCTATTTAGTATTTTATTCTTTTTTATTTGTTAAGTGCGGAGGTTTATACAGTGTGTCTATTTAGTATTTTATTCTTTTTTGTTTGTTAAATGCTGATTTAGATTAATCTGCCCTGCAGATAGAACACGTTAAATGTCATTTCAACAGGCGCTATGCTTTTTTTATTTAAAATTAAATTTAGCGTTTGAAACAAAAAAGTGTTTGACTGAAAGCCATGAGCATTTCCTAAATGGGAATGTATCCACTGCAAGATACGATGATTTTGTAATTTTTGGGTTCTCCTTTTTTATTTGACAAATATAATTTTGATGAGCAATGAAAATCAAATGTGAAAAAATCACTGCAGGATTTACGTATAAACTACACAAGCTATAGCAGGGTCTACTTGGGAGCCTTAAAAAAAATTGTTGGAGTGAGCAATTCTCATAAGACACACAACCAAACTTATATGGAATAAACTTTTTATAAGGAAAAAATGTGGTATCCAACTTTAAGATAAAGGCTTTTTGTTCAAAATAAACATGATAATAAAGAAGAAATGATTGCTGCGATTTATCTTGCGAATTTTGTGTTCACATCCTCCGGTAATTTTATTTCAGCCCAAAAAACAACAAAGGCTTTATGTTGGATAGATGTGCAGAGAGGAAGAATTATTAGTTGTGCGTACCATATTTTTCTGGTGCTCGTCCAATTTAATTTTTTTTCGAACACGACAATTTACTTTTGGAGCTTGCACAGTTCCTGTTAAAGAATAAGATTAAGTTAATTCTTTAATGTATGTTACTATGGTTTTATTTAGGTTTAATGTAACTATAAAAAAATAGACGTTCTTCAGACAGACAATCTGTGTGTATCATTTTCAATCAGAAATTACTATTGAAATAAATAACAGTTGGTCCTCGAGCCGAAATAAAATACACAATATGGTGAAATGAAGGACAGAGCCAATTAGATGTCCGCTCAGAAGGTCTAGTTCCATCAATTGTAGTGGCACCGCAGGAAACAAGCCATATGGGAGAAAAAGTGATTCGACACTAAAAAGAGCAAGACGTCAAGAAGAAGGGTTGCAGAAATTGAATGTCGGATAAAGAAGAAGCTAGAACAAGAACTTACGGACTTGGAGCTGGCACTAAATCTGGCTAAAAATGACGAGAAGAACAGCGAAAGTGATGAGGCACTGGAGGCGGTATATGAAACAAGACCTAACGTGGAAGAATAGATCAATGGCAAGGCTCCATGGGACAGGTCAGACAATGAGATTGCATGTACAAGCAAGATAAATCTCTACCCAGACATTACTCAAAGCAATCATGATCAAATAACAAAAACGTTGTCCTCACAGTCAGTTCTAAACGATTCCACGGAAAATAATCATTCAGAAATCACTTGCTGCGTTTTAACTGACAAAAGCGTGTTTTTGAAAATATTACTAATAATGATCTCTTGTGGTACTCAGATTGTAAAATCGTACGAACTTTTGGACAATGCTCAGGATCTTGCTCTATACTCTATAGGCCTCTCAGGACCTGTTAAACCCTTTTGTCTTCAATGGACAAATGACGATGTCATCCACAGACAAAATGATTCACTTGTAGTTAGTTTTACAATATACAGGGTGTCTGTAAAAGGTCTTTACAAAAACATACCACATATTCCTTAGACCAAAATAAGTCGATTTAAGTAAAATTACCTTAGTACAAAGTTGCTTCGTTTGGGCTCCAGAGGGCCTTGAAGTTAAATTTTTAAATCGTTTTTCCCATATAAATTTAAAACGGCATATGCGATTTTGCTGAAATTTGGTATATTGATAGAGTTTTATGTGGCAAAAAAACGGTATTAAAATTTTGTCCGATAATAATACATAGGCGTAGAACTTGATTTTTTAAATAATTGCACCTTTAAAAATTCTACGCCAATGGAAGAAAAGGAGTTTGAGTATGAAATTTAGATTGCGCAACTCATTTACTTTAAAAAAGGTACTCTTGATAAGACTCGATTACTCTCATGGTTTTCGCTAAATTTCTGTTTTAATAATTTAGAGTGTATAGGTTTCACAAAATATTTATTTACAACATAATCAAAATAGAGATTTTACAAAAATTGTTCAAAATGGTCACCATTTTCACGCATACAAAGATTTATACGTCGAAGAAAATTAAAATGTATCCTTTCCATAACTTCTTCATCACCTCTACGATTGTTTATTGCATCTTGAATACGTTGCCAGAGTTGTTCCTCATTTTCTACAGGTTCCCTATAAACTTTGGTCCTCTGATGTCCCCATAAAAAGTAATCCATCGGTGTTAGGTCTGGGGAACGTGGTGGCCAGTTTACAGGTGCGTCATTACCTCTGCCTATCCATTTATGTGGATATTGTTCATTCAAGTGGTTTCTAACGTTTAAAGAAAAATGTGGTGGAACTCCATCTTGCATAAACCACATATCTCTCCGAAGTTGGAGAGGTAAATCTTCTAACAATTCTGGCAACGTATTTTGTAGAAAATCCAAATAATTTTCTCCAGTTAATCTTCGTGGAAGTATGACAGGACCAACAATGAAATTACCAATTATTCCAGCCCACACATTAATTTTGAATTCGTGCTGAAAATGGTTTACCTTTATTGCATGCGGATTTTCAACGGCATAAACATGTTCATTATGGGTATTAGTTATACCTCTTCTTATAAAACCCGCTTCATCGGTAAAGAGAACCTTCTTGACAAAGTTTGGGTCTCTTTCTCTTTGCATATTAACAAATCGACAAAAACCCAAACGAATTTGAGGATCATGGACTAATAATTCTTGTACTGGCTTCTTATGGTATGGATAGAGCAATTGTTCTCTAAGCTCTTTATGAACGACATCTTTACTTACTCCTAGTTCCCTTCCATTTAGTCTGGTGTTTAATTCTGGATCTTCTTCAACACGTTCTAAAATGTATTCTTCAACTTCAGGAATCCTTACAAAACGTTCTCTTCCATTATCAACAGTGTTGGGAGCAAAGGAACCGGCCTCCCGAAGACGTCTCTCAACAGCAGCAAAAGTTGGCCCTGAATGATCTTAACAGGCTATTGTCAAAATCCCTCGAGGATAAAGAAATGGCAGTAGCAACTTTCGTAGATATTGAGGGAGCTTTTAGTAATGCTCAAACAAGATCTATAATTAACGCATTAGCAATAAAAGGGGTACCAGTAGTCCTATGTCAGTGGATAAAAGCCAGCCTAGAAGAAAGGGTAATAACATCATCTCTAGGCGAAGCTACATTGACAGCTAAAGCAGGCAGGGGCTGCCCCCAGGGAGGAGTACTATCACCCCTTCTCTGGTCAGTCCTAGTGGATGAACTTATAAAAAGGCTAATATCTGCAGATTTTTACTGCCTAGGGTATGCCGATGACCTGGCGATCGTCGTAAGAGGCAAGTTCGCAGGTACAATATCGGAGCGCACACAAACCGCTCTAAACATTGTCGACGAGTGGTGCAGAGAGGAGGAACTAACAGTAAACCCTCACAAAACCACAATAGTCAACTTTACAAAACGAAAAGTACCAACAGGACTAAAGTCACCAGTACTGAAAGGAGTGAAGATTCCATTCGCTCAAGAGGCCAAATACTTGGGAGTCATCTTTGACCACAGGTTAACATGGAATCAACACTTGCAAAAAGTCACCCAAAAGAGCACAACGTCCTTCAACTTATGTCGAAGGTTGTGTGGAAAAAATTGGGGATTACAACCAAAAATGTCCCTGTGGTTATATACCAGAGTCATAAGGCCGATGATAACCTACGGGTCGGTGGTATGGTGGCCAAAGACTAGGCAAGCTGGAGCCATTCGACAGCTCAATGGTATTCAAAGGCAAGCATGCCTGACTACCACGGGAGCTATGAGAACGACTCCAACAGCAGCTATAGAAGTCATGCTAAACCTAACACCACTACATATATTCATTCAAGGCGAAGCCAGGTCTGTCACATACAGACTGCACAAAGGTTCATCGCCCATAAGCAGTTTGCATGGACGCGACTACAGCGAGCTATATAAAGAGTTGGAGAACGACCAAATAATGGGAATGCCTTCAGACGAAATGCTTCCAAAGTATAGCTTTCAAAAGCAATATAAAGTAAGTATACCAGACAGGGAAGCGTGGACGGGAGGACCTCCTATTCATGCAGATCTCACCTGGTATACAGACGGCTCCAAAACCCATGAAGGTTCAGGAGTAGGTATATATAGTACCAAGCCAAAGACAGGAATCTCACTGAGCTTAGGTAAACATGCGACAGTATTCCAGGCAGAAATAGCAGCAATACATCACTGCGCAAAAGAAGTATTAAGACAGAAGGTAAATGGGAAAACCATTGTCATATACTCAGACAGTCAAGCGACGTTAAAAGCACTCAGTTCCATGCAGGTACACTCAAAGCTTGTGTGGGACTGTTTGGAAGCCCTAACAGAGCTGGGTAGTCAAAACAGACTAACCTTAGCGTGGGTACCAGGCCACAGGGGACACAAAGGCAATGAAGAGGCTGATTTACTAGCCCGAGAAGGAGCATCAAATGCTCTTATTGGCCCAGAACCCTTCTGTGGTGTAACAAAAACAACTATCAGAACATGCACAAAGCAGTGGATGTTTAAAAAATCTCAGGAGTGGTGGGAAAACTCACCAGGACAGAGACAGGCCAAAAAGTTCTTAAAAGGACCATCGTCTAAACTCACCGAGCATCTACTAAGCCTTAATAGGAAAAATACTAGAATACTAGTAGGTCTATTAACAGGGCATTGTAGGCTTAACAAACATATGTTCAATATCGGTCTGACAGAAGAGGCCTTGTGCCGATTCTGTCAAGAAGAAGAGGAAACGGCAGAACACGTATTGTGCTACTGCGAAGGTCTAGTAAGACTGAGATTCCTTACACTTGGAGAAGAAAAACCAAGGGCAACTAGCTATACCGGAGAACTACAAAAGACCGCATTAGACAAGGTACTCTAAACAATGATTAAAGGATATCCACAATAGATCTGAAAAGGTCGAGGTGGGGGAGGCCACATGGCCCATAGTCCTAATTAAATCTAATCTAATCTAATCTACTCCTAGTTCCCTTCCATTTAGTCTGGTGTTTAATTCTGGATCTTCTTCAACACGTTCTAAAATGTATTCTTCAACTTCAGGAATCCTTACAAAACGTTCTCTTCCATTATCAACAGTGTTGGGAGCAAAGGAACCGGCCTCCCGAAGACGTCTGTCAACAGCAGCAAAAGTTGGGTGGCTAGGTACACGACGATTTGGAAACCTTTCAGAGTACACCCTGACACTCTCTCGAGCATTTCCTTCACAAAATCCTAATGTCAGTAACATATCGGTATACATATTCTGCATTGGTATATTGTACAGCCATATTAATAAACCACGCATTTGTTTTTTTAATTATTGAGTCAGATAGAACACTTTCAATCGTTAACAAGAGATTAGGTGTTAAAACTTGACAATATTTTTATTTAGATGAAACTATGGAAACCAACAATAAATGTTTTTGTATACGTATTGCAGGCAAATAATTAATATTAAAAAATCGTACATGGCAAGAATCGAGTATTTTTGTTAAAAGTCTCGATTAGAGGTGTTGAAGAAGATATGAAGAAAGTATATTTTTATGTTTTTCATCGTATAAAATTTTGTCCGATAATAATACATAGGCGTAGAACTTGATTTTTTAAATAATTGCACCTTTAAAAATTCTACGCCAATGGCAGAAAAGGGGTTTGAGTATGAAATTTGGATTGGGTACTCATTTACTACAAAAAAGTACCCTTGATAACACTCGATTTACTCTCATGGTTTTGACAAAGTTTGTATTTTAATAATTATTGTTTATGTTCTAAAATTACTAAAATGCAAATTTCGTCAAAACCATGAGAGTAATCGAGTCTTATCAAGAGTACCTTTTTTAAAGTAAATGAGTTGCGCAATCTAAATTTCATACTCAAACTCCTTTTCTTCCATTGGCGTAGAATTTTTAAAGGTGCAATTATTTAAAAAATCAAGTTCTACGCCTATGTATTATTATCAGACAAAATTTTAATACCATTTTTTTGCCACATAAAACTCTACCAATATAACAAATTTCAGCAAAATCGCATATGCCGTTTTAAATTTATATGGGAAAAACGATTTAAAAATTGTAACTTCAAGGCCCTCTGGAGCCCAAACGAAGCAACTTTGTACAAAAGTAATTTTACTTAAATCGACTTATTTTGGTCTAAGGAATATGTGGTATGTTTTTGTAAAGACCTTTTACAGACACCCTGTATAATCTGGCAAAGACTCGTACTCGTAGTTTTCAATTACGTCATGTTCGAACTACTAAGTTATCTGTTCCGAGTCAAACTATTGATGTGGAAGAACTAAGAAATATGTATCCCTTTATTGGCAATTAAATTGCTTCAATGACAAACGCTCAACCCAAAATTATTATTGGACAAGACGGCCTTTTCTAGTCAATAGAAAATGTATAAGTGGACCATGGAGAGGACCAGCATTAAGTAAGACTCTTTTGGGTTGGGTTCTGCTTGGTAATATTGATAACAATTTAAACCATAATTTTGTTTTTTTCACATCAATAGTCATGGGGTTAGTAAAGAAAAGGATGATTTGGAAATACTTCACGACATGGTAAAGGAATTTTGGAAAATTGATTCAATTCCGCAAAATCAAAAGGTTTTGTCTGTGGAGGATAAGAGGGTGAAACTGATTTTAGACCAAACTAGGAGAAGAGTAGGTAAAAAAAAGAAACAGGTCTCCTGTGGAAATATGATAATTTAGTCCTTTCTTAAAGTAGAACAAATGCCTTAAGAAGGCTATAATGTACAGAGAAAAAAATGGATAAAATTCCTTCATTTAGTAAGACATTGTGATTTTTTTTTAGATTTAGAGACTAAAGGTTACATTAGAAAACTTTCGGAAAGCGAAATTAATATTGTATCTGATATTTGGTATTTGCCACATTTTGGAATAACAAATCCAAATAAATTACGTATTGTTTGCAAAAAGTAACGGAATTTCTTTAAATGGCCCAGATCTTTATAGCTCTCTGCATACAATTTTAAAGAATTTTAGAATTAAAAAATACGCTTTCACAGCAGATATTAAACAAATGTTTTTACAACTCTCCCTAATTCACTCCCTTACGAGTAAATTTTAACCCCAAAAGCTGAGCTATGTACACAATCAAGGTGGATTTGTTATTTATAACTGGATTACAAACCACCAAGAAGTTCTTCAAGACATTGACGTGGCTTTAATTGCAGAAGGTATAAAAAATTTCAAATTTTCTTTAAAATCATCTTATGTAGAGAGAGTTTTAGGTATATTTTGGGATCCATAAAGAGATGTATTTAGCTTCAAAACTAAATTTCATAAAATTAGATCCGATATTTTAGAAAATAAAAGAAAACCGACAAAAAGAGATCTTAAAAGACATTTATACATTCGAAATTCCCAGACAATATTTTACTCTAGATCGACAATTAAGCGATATTCTGTTACATGTGTTCTCCGATGCCTCAGAGAAATGTTCTGTAGCATATTTAATAATTTCTCACAAAAATGTAGTTGTGTTCCTTTTTAACTGCTAAAACAGAAGTAGCCCCATTAAGCTCAGTATTATCGATCCCGAGGCTAGAATTGATGGCATCCACAATGGGTGTGAAATTAAGTAGTTATTTAAAGAAAAATTAAATTTAAAAACTTTTTAATTGGTGTGACTCAAAGACTGTTTTACATTGGATACGTTCTGAAGCAAAAAGATTTAAGATCTTTATTGCTCACAGTTATGGGATCTTCTAACTTTGGGGATCCCATCTTATAAATAATATAGTGGTTTGTAAAAGGGTATATATTAATATAATAAATAGACAATTCCGTCATGACAGAAAATTATATAATGACATTTTTCTTTTTAATAAATATTAATGCTTGTCAACCGAGGTCGTCAAGTAGATAGATAGGGTGCACTCAAATCCTGCCTCCCACTAAGCTGCCTTAATAGGTAATATTGATATGTGTGGCATGGGTGCACATACAAAAGAAAATCAAAGTATGTGCATGGGTGTGACATGTATCAATATATTATGAGTTGGAGTTAGTATGTAGTGCTTCCAAGGCGCTACAACAGTGTAGGGGAGATCCAAGAAAAAGAAAAGACTGCGACTCCTATTTTAGTAGTAAGAGTAGAAGGATCACAGGTCCAGAATTTTTGTTGTCTAGTCCAGTTAATTGGCCACAAGAGACAATACAGTCAGTTAATTTTAATCCAGATATATTAGAAATAAAACAAACATAATTTGTATGTGTGAACACAAATAAAATATATATATTGCCGTACCCAATCCAAAGTGGACAAAGTTAATACGTTCTACAGCATATCTTTGGCGCTTTGTCTCGTTTATAAAATTCAGGTCTTTAACTAAGGGAGAATTAACTGTAGATGAAATTCAATTGGCTGAAAACTTGCTTTTCAAACGAATTCTAATAGATTCTTTCCAAAACGAGATTAATCTTTTGAAAAACAGTAAGTCAATACCCCCTACTAGCAAACTGTGTACATTTAATTGTTGCTACGACAAGGGACTTATTAAACTAAATGGACTACTAGACAAATCTCGACATCTCAGTCCTGACATAAAACAACCGATATTTTAGATACTACACACCAAATTACCAAACATTATGCAATACTTTCACGAGGAATTACACCGCCAAGGACAAGAGATAGTTGTCAATAACTTAACGATAGAAATTATAAGACTTAGACAAAATGTAAAATCTGTTTTGAAGAATTGCCAATACTTTAAAAACACTACGGCTGTGCCTTTAATGGGTCACCTACCGGAATGTAGGATTAAATGTGTATGGTCTCGGGCAGTTCATTTAGAACTAACTCATGATTTCATTTCTAATGTATTCATTAATATTTTGAGGCAATTTGGATGTCGACGTGGTTTTTCTGACGAAATTTAAAGCGACAACGGTAGTAATTTTAAAGGTGCCGAAAGAGAACTCGCTGTAGAATTTCAAAAGTTAGACCAATCAGAAATGAAAATGTGTAGACTTAAAGATGTAAGTTGGTTCTGTACTGCACCACTAGCAGCAAACATGGTAGGTTGCTGGGAGACTTATTCAATCCGCAAAAAAAATTCTGAGACAAATTTTAGTTGAGAAGTGCCATCATGAATGTTTTATGAACCGTCTTTGCAGAATGTGAGAATATTTTAAACTCCAGGCCCTTAGTTCATGTATCGCTTGATTCAGCTAACCTAGAAGCTTTAACACCCAATCATTTCCTTATTGGGCCTTCTTCAGTTGCTCTTCCTTGCACAGAAACAAATGACAGATGTAAATGTTGTCCAGTTGGCGCGCAGCTGGAAGATTGTCAGACATGTTTTGATTTTCGATGGACAAATGAATCGTTACGATCTTATATATTTATTTTATAAGTATATATTTGATGAACCTATTCCTAAACCTTATGACCCGCCTCTGGTTTTACTTTTTCCGTTTTTATCATTTTTTATCCAAAATCGTGCCTTCGAATATTTGATGGAAATAGCCGAAGGACAGTTTTGCGACAATCGGTACCACATCGAATACAAATATCACCAATTGTGTTGGTTGTACGAATTTTTTCCTATTTTCCAAAGAATCCGAACTATACCTTGGTAAGTCAATGAAATATTAATTTAATAATACGATTTAAATACAATAACAAAAAACAATTAATTAAACGCCACATGAATTAATTTCTCCTGAAATAAAAAGCAGTCCACTCAATTTTTTACTTGGTAACGAACCACCCACCTTAATAAGAAGAACAAAATGGTTCCAAGAGGGTAAACCATAGATATATAACCAAGACAGATAGGATTATTTACAAAATTTTTGAAGAATGAACGGTGGTGTCCGCGGTAGAAACTCAATAATCGGATTGAACATTGATGCCAAGTTTACGTGCTTTTAACTATAGATATACAGGGTGTTAAAAAAAAGTGTCACAAAATGAAATGGTGAATAGTATGACCCAAAATAAGCAGAAAAGTCTTAATAAATATATGACCGCAAATTAACGGTTTCGGAGATACGGACCATTTTGTGTTTATAACAATTTTTTATTATTATAAAAAAACAATGATATTTATAAACAATCAATAACAACATAGAGTTAAATGAGATGTTCAAATACTGACGTAGCGCTTCCCTCGCATTGCCATTTGCACGACCGTACATAAAATGCATGTCAGCTAATTCAATATTAGTGTAAACAGGCATAACGAAAATTTATAAAATTATTCACCCACAACAAAATAATAACTGCAAATAGTATCTATGAAAAAACATCGGTAGACTCCGATAAGAAAAGCAAGTTTTTGAGAATGAAAAAAGATAATCAAAAAATGATACAAAACACTCCGTATCTCTGAAACCATTCATTTGCGGACATATGTTTATTAAGACTTTTCTGCATATTTTGGCCCATACTACCCCCCGTTTTATTTTTTTTAACACCCTGTATATAACCAATACAGATTACACAATTTCTGAAGTCAACGCGGATGATCCTCGACAGAAATGCAATATTTGGATAAAATTAAAATATTGATGCCAAGTTTGCGATGTTTTTAACTGTAGTAATGTTATTGCGTTTGCTTGAATTACTGTTAGGTCTTTAAATTATCAAAAAAAAAATAATGTCTGACAACAGCGGAAGTAGAGTAGACTGCAATTGTAGAGGGTCGTATATTGTTTCATTCAAAAAAATTTCTTCGATACAGTACTAGTCCGGGGGCCAGTGAATTTTTTCGTACTTGTTTTCCCGGTCCGTGTATATTTAAATAATCTATTCCCGGTGAACTGTATATTTAAAATGGAACGCCAATCTATTAACAAAAGAGATTGTATACAAAGTGCCTTTGCAGGCCTATTTTGCCCATTTCATGTATTTGTTTTTAAATCATGTTAAATTACTATTTTTGAAACTCAACAAGGAGAAAATCCAATTAACTCTTCCGTTGTGTATATATATATATATATATATATATATATATATACTCGACCAGCGTATCATGTGACATCCAGCAAAAATTTTGACTTTGTGACATCCACCCTTTGCAAAGACTTTAGGAAAAAAATAAAAATATGACTTCTTTTAATTAAAAAAATATTATGGCTGAGCGAAAAATATCACAACCATACACGTTTTAAAAAAATAAAACGTCCTATCGTTGTGAGATCCAAAGTATACACGGTATATATTTTTATTAACAACACTTTGTGACATCCAGAAAAACCTTGCATCTTGTGACATCCAGTTGTTACGTCACAGTATACCATTTCTACAGAAAAACTACCATTCTTATAACATCCAGCAAGTATATAGATACATTTTTAAATTAAGCATCTTATTACATCCTAAACATTTAACACGTTCAGCGCCAAAGCCGACCCTCAAATTCTACGATTTCTTATTGTTTTTTATTCCAATGTGATTTCTTTTGTTGTTTTGTATGTGATAAAATAATTCATTCCATTTTAAAATTATTTTCTTTTTAGTTTTTGATTGTGTATATTTTTAGATACACTGGCACAAAAAATAGTTTTCGATGAAGTAACTTCTTGATGTTTTTTGATATGTGGAAATCCCTTATAGAGATTCGGTACAGGTTCTCCCTTTCCCAATAGTTTTACCCTTTACCCACTAAAATCACCACCTAAGCAAGTTATCGCCGGCCTCCTGCTAATATATTTTACATGTTCGTTGAAACTACTTTAAGTATCTATCGACCTTATATGGTTGATTCTCCAGTCTCAAGTGCATTTAACGACCAGTTTGCAAACCTAACCTAAAATTACCTGAGAAGTACCCAAAACATAAATCCAGCGGTGTTTATTATTTTTGCGCATAGACTACGCTCACCGACTTAAAATTCGATCCATTCAAAATAATGATTTATTTAAAAATGCTCTAACTTTCAAATGCGGAGGCTGATTTAGATTTAGATAAAATACTGTAGTTTTAACATTATTATTCGGACATCTAAAAGTAATTTAGTACTCGCCTGATATACAGGGGGGAACGAAAACAATTTTTTCCTCTACTTTTGACACACCCTGTAGGTTAACTCTGCTAGCAGATCTGCACACAATTAGCTTTATCAAGAAGACTAATTTGTTTCCAACATTTTGTTTTTTTATTTACTCCGATATCTTAATTTGTTTGTGAAATGTGACGGTTTAAAGAAAATGCAACATTCTTAATTTTTTTATTCAGTTTTAGCAGAGTAATACATAATTTTATAAACAACTCAAACAACAAATAAACTAATAATTATTACAAATTTTCCCCACGAGCGCGAATAACTGCCTCAATGCGTCATGGCATACCCTCTATTAGATATCGAATCTTCATCTGGTCAATCTGATCCCATTCTTGTATCAAAGCATCTCTCAAAAAATTCAAAATACTTGGAGAAGGATCTCGGTTATGAACTCGTCTGTCCATCATGTCCCAGACGTGCTCAATTGGATTGAGGTCTGGGCTACGTGATGGCCAGTTCATCCTCTGAATTTCTGTTTCGTCCAAATATTGAGATACAATCCTCGCAATATGTGGTCAAGCGTTGTCATGCATAAACATGAATTCATTTCCTATAAATGGTGCAAATGGAATTACATATGGATCTAGCACATCACGAATATATCGGTAAGCTGTCATTGCTCCGCCGCCAACAATGACTAAATCAGTACGAGTTTCCATGCTTATGCCGCCCCAAAGCATTACCGATCCTCCTTCATAACTGAGTCTTGTGGAAAAATTTGCTTGGTCAAACCTTTCGCCTCTTTTTCGGTATATTCGTTAAACAAAACCTTGACTCGTCAGAAAATAAAATCTTACTCCATTCATCGATATTCCAATGTAAATGCTCCCTGGCAAATTGAAGACGTGCTGTTCTGTGATTCCTAAGTAACTCTGGACCAGTTGCAGGTCTTCTGGAGCGTAATCCATGTTCTCGTAATCGCCTTCGAATCGTTATTTCGTTAACAGCTAGTTGACGTACTTCTTCTAAACGGTTTTGAGCCATGACAGCAGTAGTATTTCTTTCTCGCAAAACATTTAATGTCATAAAACCATCATCTCGAACATTTGTAGAACGTCGTCTGCCAGATTCTCTTCGTCTCGAAAAACTACCAGTTTCATTAAAACCTTGTACAACTCTCTGGACGCTACACCTTGTAACACCCAATATTCTAGAAGTATAATACTGAGTCCTACCGTCTTGTACCAGAGCAACTGCTCATGTTGCATCAGTAAGCGTTAAAACCATGATATTATGCTGATAATGAATAATAATTAAACTGCAATTGCCAAGTAACGAATATTTGACAGTTGTCATATTGTGAGTTGGCCACAGCACTCTACTTATTTTGTAGTTTATTCTGTACCGTCATTTAAATTATGACCGTTTCTAAAATGTAGCATTTTCTTTAAACCGTCACATTTCACAAAAAATTAAGATATCGGGGTAAATAAAAAAAAAAGTGTTGGTAACAAATCAGTCTTCTTGATAAAGTTAATTGTATGCAGATCTACTAGCAGAATTAACCTACAGGGTGTGTCAAAAGTAGAGGAAAAAATTGTTTTCTTTCCCCCCCTCCCCCCTTATATCCGGCGAGTACTAAATTACTTTTAGATGTCCGAATAATAATCTTAAAACTACAGTATTTTATCTAAAAGTTGCTAAAAACTTCAAATAAATAAGCCTTTGAAAGTTAGAGCATTTTTATATAAATCATTATTTTGAATGGATCAAATTTTAGGTCGGTGAATGTATTTTACTACAAACATTTTTAACTTCAAATTATTACTTTCGAGCTACACAAAAAAGTACATTTCTAAATTAGTTAAGTTCGTTTCCATATTTAAAGAGACCAGAAAAAACTAAAATTAGTCATGTTATTGTACAATGATTTTACTGCTAAAATATAACGTTTAAATTTTTATTTTTGAGCATTTTCGAGATAAAAAATGAAACTAAAGGGGTTTTTAAGTAACTTCAATACGTTATAATCAGGATAATTTAATGCCAACTGAATTTTTAAAAGCTATATATTATGTTGGTACTTTTATATATCTGTGCCTATCAGTACCTACCAAAAGCAATGCTTTGAATCAATTTTGCCTAGAGTCTAGCGATTATGATGTTGGTACGGCATGCAGTGATTAATTAAAAAGTAATGAATATATTTGGTCATAAATATGGACTTGTAAGTACATTTTATTGTAGTGTACACGCATAACATGTAACTTTTAAAAATATGCTTAGTTTAAAAATAATATAAAAACAGTTAATTTTAGTAATAAAATCATCTAGTAAAAATTAAAAGCATATAATTATTTTTTTGTGCTTTTTCCAAATATGGATACAAATTTAACGACTTTTAGTGTGTTCTTATAAGGATAGACAAATTTTTAAATTTTTTTGAAAAGATGGAACTGCATTTTGTTTCTTATTAATACGTTAATAGATTATGGTAAGTTGTAGAGAATACATGTGCCAAATTTCAATAACATGTAAGGGTGGTTAGTAAGTTATGAAACAAAAAAGAAACTGGCAAAGTTAATAAAACTACCTGTATCTCGGTTGTAAATGACGAAAGAATCATTAAGTAAGGTTATTTGGAATAATATCAGTAGCATAAAAAAACTAAGTATTAAAAAAAAGAGTGAAGTAAAACTTCGTAGATTAATTCACTCTAAAATAAAAAAATACAAATAAAATCCGCGTACAACAATATTTATCGCTACTTGAACATACTATTAAGGTTATAACTCTAAACAGCAAGGCACCGACGATGCACGAAAGACGATCGTTTGCAGTCGAAATTAGAGTTCAAGTGGAGGACTAGGCTGTTAAGGTGTCAGGAAATCTAAATTTGTCGGTTTTATAAGTTAGCTCATCATATTTTTTATGTTAGGTCGAACCGTAAGAAGTTCTAATTATTTATTTTAATCTATGTTATAATTTATTTAATTTTTTTTATTAACTTTGATTTAGATTGATTTACATTGATTTACATTGATTTACATTGATTTACATTGATTTACATTGATTTACATTGATTTACATTGATTTACATTGATTTACATTGATTTACATTGATTTACATTGATTTCAGTTGATTTAAATTGATTTAAATTGATTTAAATTGATTTAAATTGATTTAAATTGATTTAAATTGATTTAAATTGATTTAAATTGATTTAAATTGATTTAAATTGATTTAAATTGATTTAAATTGATTTAAATTGATTTAAATTGATTTAAATTGATTTAAATTGATTTAAATTGATTTAAAATGATTTAAATTGATTTAAATTGATTTAAATTTAAATAACTTTAAATAAATTTATTTAACACGTGAATAAAAAAGAGTCATATTAAAGGATGGGAAATTTTTTGACCCTCATATTACTTTGGATGAAGTCTATTTTTTATATTTTATATTACAATTATTTTTTTTAAGTATTTGTCAAATATTTCATTTTTTTTCTGGATATACATTGATGCCTCCCCACAGAATTTGTCTCTTACTTTCAAGGCCAGTGAAACTTTTCTAATACTATATATGGCTAAAAGTGAGTTCTTATGTCTGTAGCATTATAGTGAGACGTATTATAAAACCACGCCATCCTTGCTAATTTTCTGACTGTTGCAAGTGTGGCACCATATTGATGTCTCGCCGTCTCAAAAAGGACAAGCAGTGAGGCATCCGTTAAATGCCACACCGTACTCAACATGTTAAATTTATTTAAATTTATTTAAATTTATTTAAATTTATTTAAATTTATTTAAATTTATTTAAATTTATTTAAATTTATTTAAATTTATTTAAATTTATTTAAATTTATTTAAATTTATTTTAATTTATTTTAATTTATTTTAATTTATTTTAATTTATTTTAATTTATTTTAATTTATTTTAATTTATTTTAATTTATTTTAATTTATTTTAATTTATTTTAATTTATTTTAATTTATTTTAATTTATTTTATTTTAATATATTTTAATTTATTTTAATTTATTTTAATTTATTTTAATTTATTTTAATTTATTTTAATTTAATTTATTTTAATTTATTTTAATTTATTTTAATTTATTTTAATTTATTTTAATTTATTTTAATTTATTTTAATTTATTTTAATTTATTTTAATTTATTTTAATTTATTTTAATTTATTTTAATTTATTTTAATTTATTTTAATTTATTTTAATTTATTTTAATTTATTTTAATTTACTTTAATTTATTTTAATTTATTTTATTTTATTTTAATATATTTTAATTTAATTTCGTGTGATTTCTTTTAATATAAATTAGTCATCGTTCACTCACCCATTGTTGATACGCCTTGTATCAATATAGATGCATATAATATATATTTATTAAATAGTCACAGAGAGTGAATGCATTTAAGAAACTTGTTGGCTTCATGCGAAACCCAAGAAAAAATTTTGGCAGCTTATGTGTTAACATAAAATAGATCTTAAAATGAAAATCCAAATATATCTAAAATAAATTTTTTGGATGTCACATAACCTAGTTTGTAAAGTTCTAATATACTCTATGGTGGATGTCAGATAGTCGGGTGAGTAAGTTTTAATATACTGAATGTTGGATGTCAGACAGTCGAGTGAGTAAATTCTAATATACTTAATGGTGGATGTTATACAGTCGAGGGACTGAAATATTTAATATACAAAATATACAAAACCAACTGACGCGAGCGCCACCTTCGCATCTATACACTGGAACTAAATATATACATAAAATTGAAAATTAAGCATTATGACATCCAGCTGAAATTTTTTTGGCGCCCTTTTAAACCTACTTTATGATGTTTGAACCCCAAAAACGTTGTGACATCCGAATATGGATGTCACATCGCAGACGGATGTTATAAAGATAGCAACATTTTTGCGACATGATGTCACAACGTCGGCAGGACGAATCTATATATATATATATATATATATATATATATACACAACGGAAGAGTTAATTGGATTTTCTCCTTGTTGAGTTTCAAAAATAGTAATTTAACATGATTTAAAAACAAATACATGAAATGGGCAAAATAGGCCTGCATATATATATAAGATAAATTAACTAAAGTTTTATTAGTAAAGTATTAATACTAAAATTTTAATGTAATTTACAGAAAATAGCTAGGTATGTATTTGTTTTTAAATAATTTGATAATTTATGAAAAAAGGGAGTAAAAGTGGAATGACCAGTGGCCAGTAGGTCAGTCAATACAAAGTATCATATATTTCTATTATAACATAACTAAAATACCTACATCTTTTAATCATAAGGACATAAGTTAAAAACCATTTTAATATATGCATTAGAATGAAGTAATAATATCTCAAAGAGACGAGGTCTTAAAGTAATAGCTGGTACAGCATGTTTTTTAAACGTTTCCTCATTGCTGCTAGAATGAAATCACTTACTATGAAATGTGCTCTAAAAACGGCATTTATAGCAGTCAGTGTTCAGTCTTAGGATCTCTTCCTAAAGCCCTCATCCAAGCTGCATACATATTAAAAAATAATTTAAAAAAAAAAACATATTATATACCTATATAGTTTTCGGTTCTGGGTGCCCTAAAAGAGGACACTTAGCCGACAATTTGGCTCAGATTGTTAAAACCCAAAAGTCACCCCGAACCAGGACGTATTGCTATCCTTTTAAGTAAAAAATAACTACAAATAACTTACCTGAAAAATGAAGGCGTCTAACTTTACACCAAAAAAACCATACACTTTTTCCCATTGTTGCAAGCACCCGATGACGATTAGGTAGATATCAAATAGAAGCATGTACTTAATGGTTATAAAGCTTATTTTAACACAAAAAGAATAAAGCACTAGTCGCAAAGCAGCAATCAAATATAAATAGACCACAATATTAAAATTCAAATTAAAAACTATATAAAAGACAAATACTCTAAAAGCGCAAAAGATCAGAACCAAATAAAATGAATAACCATAATAACCTAAAACTCACACTAAAATTGCAAAAACTATTTACTGTAAAATCATGAGATTACATCAATAATGCATATGCGTCGGAGTATCGCAAATGTCAAAAGTACAGTGTTTCCATGATAATTTAGCTATGTTTTTAGCAGTATTATAGGACCATTTCAAACCACGCGCATCCAACGATATTGGCGTTCCACAGTTCAATGTATTTTCCTCACACCTCTAGTATAAATGATTTGACATAACGAACTAACAATAATTAATGTAGAGTAATAAGTGATTCGTGAAGTCTAAATAAAACAATTATTATATAAAAGTGTAAAAGGAAATGTAATTTATTTCCCTATTTTCTTCTGTAATATCTTCAATTTCTATAAATAAACCAACTGGTTAGGTGAAACATTGTGATATAAGATTTTATTTATGTGTCCTATGCGTACACTTTAATATACATAACACCTGGAACATTCTTTAAATAATTGTGGTCGTAGAAATAATTGTGTACATAACTCGTTTGAAAGTGTATTTTATGCACTTGCCAAATATATTATCCATACAGATTAATCAGACTATTTTTTTACTTAACTTCAGTACATCTCTTACTACTAAAACTATTTTTATCAATGGAAAAAAAGGGCCGTGTTCTCGTATGTTTTGACGCATTTTCGGCCTCAGCCCATCGGATCCCCCCTCTAAATATATATATGAATTTTGCTTAGAATTGCTAATCCTACAATTCTCTATTCGTGCTTGCTGACTGGGAAAATAAATACCGAAAATCGTCACTGTCTCCTGGACTATACAATAGATGATGAGAATTTCAAAACAAATACACTTTTATGAATGGCTAGTTGGGGATGTGGGGTAAACCAATTCATCTTGGTGACGTAGTCATTATGGTGGATCCCAGTGGACCGAGAAATTCCTAGCAAAAGGGGTTAGTTATCAAACTGTATACTGCTAAAGACGGCAGAATAAGAATAGTTGATGTACGAAATCAAGCAGGAACAGTTTATAAGCTGCCAGTATCTAAACTCATTGTCCTTGATGTTAGGAAGTAATGAAACTGAAGAACAATTACTTAGGGGGATAAATGTTAGAGATTAAGTTCTTAAGTGTATGGTTTTATGTAACTATATAAAAAAAAATTGACGTTTTTCAGACAGACAATCTGTGTGTATCATTTTCAACCAGAAATTACTATTAAAATAAAGAAATAATAGTCCTAGTCACCTTCTTTTCACGTATACTGCGTTTATATTCATTTACACGATTATAATTAAAGTTATTGGAAATAAATAGATCAGTGCATCATTTGTAAATTAATGGATTGAGCAATATTTGAATAATTGTTCTATATCAATATAAAGTAAAAAGAGTAAAGGACCCAACACGCTTCCGTGAGGTACACCAAAACAATTTTCAGTTTCACTTGTCATGTTATTTATTTTCAGTTTTTGTGTGTGGATAAGGTAACTGTACATCCATTACGATGCTTTTTCTGTACGAGTTATAATACATTTCTTGTTGCAACTCTGAAATTGCTTTAAATGAAAAACACAAAATATTGTAAAATGTTTATTTTCAAGTAGGTACAGTTAAACAAATACAAAAAAATACGTCTAGTATACATCATAAATTTGATGCTTAGAAATAATTGAGGCAATTACCCTTTAAAACAACTTTCATTTTATGTCGGTTTACACTTAAAAGGCGTGATCGATGAATGATAAGAAAAATAATACTAAATAGGTTGATCATTCGAAATTGTATAAAAAATTAAATTTTAAAAACTATCCACCACAATCAATTACTAAATGAATTATTCACAAAAAATGTTTCTAAAGTAGGCCATGACCGACAGAGACACGAGTCATGTCCATGATAACTACGCACGGCTCTGAATTAAATCCAAACTGACACTTAAAGAGAAGAATTTTATGCTCAGATATGCGTGAATTTTTCCAAGGTCTACGTTAGAAACATTTTTTTGTGGATCACTCTAAATAATATAAATTTCAATGTAAATGTATATATTAGAAAAAAAAAAAAAAAATACGTATGATACAAAAAATAAATTATATGTTCGTATACGAGGTAGACATGTATTCCACACAAAAAAATAACCTTAATATTTAAAATGAAAAATTTCAATAAAATTCTAACAGAGGTTTCAACCAGCTCCAGATCTGCATTTTATATATACAAATATTAGAGTCAAGTTTTTGCCGAAAAACCCAAATCTACCAACAACATATCGATTATTACGCAAAAAGATTCGCCACCAAGTTTTACTTCTAAATAAAAATCTTCAGATACATTCTGAAAATCTCATTTTACTTCAAATTTGACAGCTCGGCAACATTATGACGTTGAATCGAAGTGAGAAAAAACTCAGCCTTGATTCTCTTACCTCAAATAGGGTTAAAAAATATTAAGACACTTTTAATCAACAATCAACTCTTAAAAAACTGTACACTCAACAACATTCTAAAATAATCAACGTCGGAAAAAATATAAAAATACAACTTTTTTGGTTACAAATAGCAAGTCTGATTCAATAAATATTAGTACCAGTAAATTGACTTTTGTTTGACCCGAAATATGACAACCGACACAAGAACTATTAATCTCCTATCACATTTAATTTTTTTTCTCACTTCAAATTACAGGTTAAAAGTGTGTGTGAAGCTGTCAATCCTATAACGATCATATTTTAGTGACACAAATACATGGAATAGCTTAAAAACTAAGTGTCTTAGTGGAGAATGCTCCCACCTAGGGTATATATTCTTTGAGGTTTTCCAGTTTTTGCTTTTGCTCAGGAGTTTCGTTGGCGGCTACCAAAATTGTGAAACAGAGACCCATAGCAAGGCTTATGACCTTTACTCCGGAGAGTTTGTTTACCTGAAAGAAAAATAAAATCGAAAATTTAGCAATATGTCGGAATTCCCATATATCGTCAAAGTAAAATCATTGTTGTGATATATTGGAATAAATTATCGCTACGCCGCTGTGTTAGTGAAATGTATCGAGGTGTTCTTAGAATACTTTTTTGCATTGTTTTTTTGGAAAACACATTTTATATTTTTAAATGCTTGCTTGTCCCACTTCAGTTTCGTTTCTACTTTAAATCGAGTTAGTTTTTTTTTTTAATTTGGTGTCATCGGCATCAACTGCTAAGGTTATTAGCCTCGTGTTCTGTGTAGGCTTTGTTACTGTTTCCCAGCGCCATTTTAGGAACAGCACTGTTAATTAGAACCCAACAGTGAATGGTCGAGTGGGGAATCCTACCAAGGCATCAGAATTAATTTTAAATAATTAAATTAAATAAAAAAAATCCTGGCCAACGGTGGGAAACGAACCTAGGACCCTTGGATCCACAGGCAGAGACTCTACCACTGAGCCACCCACCCCCCTTAGTTGTTATTATAATAAATAATTGTTGGGAATTTAGTGCATTATTATTTGTTGAATATCCCACAATTGTATAAAGAACTACTAATAGTATCACCTTATGGAAGTATAATTGGACCCAAATGGATACTGCCAATAGATGACTTTGGATAAGTCGAAAATTGTTTGAGCGCGTTTGCCCATGGGAGGGTATATATTTTAAGATTTTATATGATCGAAATTTGCTTTATTCTTATATTCTTACCAAATGTAATCATTTTTTGTTATTTTGTTTCCAAGGTGATTGTTGGTTGACGGTTGTGCGCTTGTTTACAGGTGTAGGTATTGTGAATCATCTGTTTATTGTTGTTATTGGATTATTTTATTGTAAATCAGCGCATTATACAGTGTAAATAAATTTAAAGATAGTTAAATTAAGTAAAATTTATTATTTGAACGTGAACATGAATTAAAATAAATAATACTTATGCAAATAAAAAATATTGTTGTCATACTTACCTAGTCGAATTATTAAACTATTCCGTTTAATTATTAATTTATTTTATTTAAACAATGTGTGTTTTGATTATTTATTATCCGTGCATAAAAGCAGTGCGTTTTATAAAAAAATGTCTTCTGTGGAGGTCACTTAAAAGTTCCGCGACATGTACGTGCTTTCTCATAACATTCAAGAAAGCACCCAACTTCAAAAAACGCAATAAAAATTAACGAATCGTTAAAATTAACAAAATATAATAACAAACCCTCATTTCATCCACTTATATAAGCACTATAATGATATGAATATTTGATATAATTGTTATTTTTGGTTGCAAATAATCCACTTAGGGAAGGTTGCTTTAAAATCATATTAAAACAGACAGAGGCAGGGTTCCACTATAAACTTCATAAATATTAAAATTTTAGTCAAAGTATTAGAAATAGGAATATTTTATTTATTCTCAGTAATGCATATATAAACATGTTTACACAGTCGTCAGTAACATATAAATGGTAAAATACACCACATTTTACATACATTAATATACAGCATACTCGTATAAAATTTAAAATAAAATAGGATTTTAAAAGATCATGGTTGGTAATAGTAATAAAAAAATACAATATTAAAAATATTAGGTGCCATGTTCTTACAAAATAATCTTTAGTGATATATAGACACATGTCCAGTAATATCTTTTTAATTTGATGTTTAAACTTTTTTCCTGATAGATTACGGATGTGGGGCGGAAGTGCATTATAGAATGAAATGCCTATTGTTCGGGACTTGTTTATTCTAGTTCTCGTTTGGATTAGCTGATTTTTCCCTCTGGTATCGTATGTATGATTGTCTGAGTGACATGTGAAGTTTCCCAAATTATTTTTTATGGCTAGCAAGTTTTCAAATACCATTTGCGAAAACAGGATCATTATGCTAAGTTGCTTAAATAGTGGTCGGCATGGTTCATAATAATTTACCCGCAGAATAGAGCGATTTTTGTAAGATAAAAAGTCTTTGTAGTGAGTTCCCCAAGTTAGAATCCCATATGTTAAATTGGAATGGAATAAGCCATAATAAGTAGTTATTACTGCTTCTGTATGAACTGTATTTGATAGTCTATGTAGAGCAAACGTGAATTTTGCCAACTTATTGCATAAGTTATTTATTTGATAGTTCCATGTAAGTTTCACTAGTAGTTTGGTTTAACCTGAAGACACATGTTTCAGTTTTATTGTGATTTAAAAATAATTCCTATCAAACCATTGTTTAGCTTCAGTCATAATCTTAGAGTTTTTGATAACTATGTCAGATGTGTTATTGCAGTGATATGAGAAATTGGTATCATCTGCATTAGACTGGGCTAAAAAAACATTTTCCTGAAAGTTTGAGCCCTTAATAATAATAATATTAAGAGGTGCATCATTGCAGTTATTGATTTTTCAACAGTTGTCGCGTTTTTGCATAAATTTCGGACTTGGTCAATTTTAAAAAAAATTTTCATCTCTTATCCTTGTAGGAAATTAAATTCCCCACAAAAAAGCTCTCTTGGTAAATTTTCGTAAGACGAGTTTATTCTTTGTAATCGAGCCTTAAACATTGGTAAATATTTTCAATTTTTCACTTTGCATTTGGGATTTCCAAAATGAACTTAAATATTAATATTTTTTTAAGACCAGTTATTATTATTCAGGGAAATTTAATGCTCTACAAAAAAGGTCTCTTAACATTTTTCGATAAACTCACTCCTTTCAAAGTTATTTGACATTAAATAAACGGTTAAATACTTTAAAAATTAAATTTAACATCAAATAACTTTGAAAGGAGTGAGTTTATCGAAAAATGTTAAGAGACCTTTTTTGTAGAGCATTAAATTTCCCTGAAGAATAATAACTGGTCTTAAAAAAATATTAATATTTAAGTTCATTTTGGAAATCCCAAATGCAAAGTGAAAAATTGAAAATATATACCAATGTTAAAGGCTCGATTACAAAGAATAGACTCGTCTTACGAAAATTTACTAAGAGAGCTTTTTTGTGGGGAATTTAATTTCCTACAAGGATAAGAGATGAAATTTTTTTTAAAATTGACCAAGTCCGAAATTTATGCAAAAACGCGACAACTGTTGAAAAATCAATAACTGCAATGATGCACCTCTTAATATTATTATTAAGGGCTCATTTCAGGAATTTTTTTTTGTCGTCATGAACAATATTTTCATAGTTCCGTTTTAATTTTATTTTTTTGGTCCAGTCTAATCTGCATACATGGTAGTTAGTAATACGGCATTATTTGAATTCATATATGATAGAAGATCATTGGTATATATTAAAAATAATAGAGGGCCTAATACGGATCCTTGTGGAACACCTCTTTTCATTAATAAAGGTTTACTAAATATATTTCTGTAATATACACTTTGTTGTCTGTTTTGCAAATAAGAAGCAATCATCTTATTTGCAATGCCTCTAATGCCATATTTATCTAGTTTGTTAATTAACAATGTGTGACTTACACAGTCAAATGCTTTAGACAGATCAGTGAATATAGCTACGCATTGTGATTTGTTTCTAAAGACTCCTGAATGTTATTCATTAAAGCCAGCATGGCATCTGTAGTTGTTCTCCCATGTCTAAAACCATATTGTTCCGCAGAAAACAGGTTGTTGTTTTCAAAGAAATGCACAATTTGTTTTACTATATAACACTTTCAAGTATTTTAGAAAAACATGGTAAAATATGTATTTGGCGAAAATTTTCAGGTACTCGGTTATCTCCTATTTTTGTGGCATGGTAGAACTTTGGATATTTTAAAAATATCTCGAAAGGTACCTTCAGCTAAACAACAGTTTATCAATTCAGTAATAGGAACAACAATATTTTGGGCGCAGTTTTTTAATAAATAGGTATTAATTTCATATATATCTTGAGTTCTTTTTGATTTAATGTTTTGTATTATATCTATGGTGAAGGAAGTCAAAATATATGAATAGTGTGTAGAAAAATCGTTATTAGTAATTTATTACCAAAAGTCATTCTCTACAAATATTTACATGTGATCTTATTTTCTTGAGAAGCAAAAATATTTGTATTAATGTATTAACACTCCATTAATATATTAATAGTACATGAAAATATTTCATTATGTATTATTTAAAGTATAATGTTTACAAATGAAAGTTGTTTGTATCCACTATTTGCTAATGATAAATTTGGTTGTTTTTAAATAGCAATAAATTTGGTGCTCTAATGCACCGTTTCTTTAATATGTTTAATAAGTTGGACCCTCTCTGTTTCAATATGACTATGTAAATTTCTCTGAAATATTTGCAACCAAAATACTATTATGTCAAATAATATTTATATCCAGCTTAGTAGCTAAGTGGATCAAACAAGGGTTTGTTATTCTATTTTTTAATTTCATCATTAATGTTTGATATTTTAAGCTAAGTACTTTCTTGAATGCTATGAAAAAAAAAAAAAAAAAAAAACGTAAAATTCGCAAACCCTTGAGAGATCACGAAACCCCAGAATTCTGGGGAGAACAGTTTAAAGAAACACTACTTATCTTATGCACAGTGGATAATAAATAATCAAAATACATATATTATATATTGTTAAAAAAACAAACGAGATAGTTTAATAATTCGACTGCCACATAATATTTTTTTAATTTCATATCAAAGGCGGCTCCCGGGAGGAGGCCATGACCCCCATGGCAGTCCAGATATTAAAATTCTTACAATCCGTGTGCCTTTTATTAAAAATTTTATGCTAAAAAGGGTATGGCTAATAACAATGGCCCCCTAGAATCGCCCTTGTTGCATAAATTTAATTTAATTCATGTTCACTTTCAAATAATAAATTTTACTTATGTTAAATATCTTCAAATTTATTTCAGACTGTACAATGCGCTTATTTACAGTAAAATAAGCCAATAACTATAAAAAATAAACACAATAAATTCACAATAAGGCGCCTAGGGAGCCAGCCTCCCCCAAGACGTCGTCAGGCCCCCTCCAGGAAAAGGCGTACTTTTAATTTTTATGAGCCGATCGCGTTCTGAAATGATTCTTAACCGAATAGGAAATTGAAGTTAATTTAAAGCTAATTTTATAAAATCAACGCGGGACTTTTTTGTCGTTTCTCTAGTATACCAAGTTTTTCATTTTATACATGGTCTAACAAAAATATGTACAGTAAATTTAGCTACAGTTTCTGGGGTCAAAAAATAGTCGATCTAAGCTAACTTGGTTGCATAAAAAATTAAAAATGGATAGTAAAATGCTTATATAGGGTGTTAAAAATAAATTTTAAAAGAAATTTTTTATTATATTAGGACCGTCAACACCAGTCATGCTCAAAATTCAATCTTTTTTAAAGGCTTACAGCAATTTAATGACTTGCCAGAAGATTTAAATAAAATAGAATCAATTAATGAATTCAAATGTAAAATAAAACAATATTTGTTAGATGTAAGTAGCTAATTTAGTTATTGAAGTATTAATTATTAATATTTTATATGTGTTGTTTAATTGTATTTTATTTTATACGACTACAGTTATATTAATAACCTATTATATTTATACATTTATTTTTAGTGTGATAGTGTATTATTGACTATGTATTAGTTGTTTTTTGACTAAATAAAGCATATATATTCTTACTCTAAAACGGCTTAACCAATTTTTATGAAAATGTATATGGGATGTAAGTATACACTTACATAAATATGATCAATAAAATAAGAGTTTAAAATTGTTTTAATTGTATCGATATTTAGAAATAAGTTCCGCATCCCTTTGACCTCCTTACTTTTTTAGACAATAAAATTCAGTTAAAAACAGGACGCCATGCAACAAAAATTGTACCTTTTTAACAGGAATGACCTGTATGTTCTTAAAATTTAAAAACATTTTTACTTACTAATTTCCAAAATATGCAATAATATACTGCCGTCCTAAGAACAGATGCCGTATCTACAAAAAAATCGGATTTTGAGATTTTTGCATCAACGGGTTCGTGGCAAGCTAAATTAACATTTTACCAAGCCGAAATGCCGTATATGTCTCCGAAATACAAAAAATCCAACATAATAATTAGCCGTATCTGCAGAGTTAGTATTCTGTCCCAAGAAAATACGCCGTACGTGCATAGTACCAATTATAAATACCGTATCTACTGCCACTTCTGTGAAGATACGGCTTTTCCAGTTAGGACCAGTCAGGTACGGCGCGGCGTTTGCCGTTAGTAGCGCACTTAATTTATGATTTAACGGCGATTTGTGTTTATTTGTCCATTGCATTCTAAGAGCCAAGTTTATTAGTTGATAAAGCGTTAATATTTGTATTATTAAAGGTATTTATATTTATAAGTTAATTTATTATAGGTAGAACTAAATCTATATAGAATTTTATTTAAATTTTTGCACTAAAAACAACATTAAATGACTTCGAAATATCCTTTCATATGTAATGTAATAAGTAAGTCGTTTTCTTCAATGTCTCATCTTACTAAACTGTCTACTAAGCTTTCTAACAAAATTATAATAACCTACTACTAAATAACTATTTAACAATTAATAATTATTCATTATTGGTAATAACAAAATTGGTTAATTTTGTGCGAAAATTACCAAACAGTAATTTTGAATTCCTGGTAATTATTTTTTAGTGACACCCATTTAATATTTTCAGAAAGATCTAAGAAAATCCTTTCTTTGGTACCGAAGGAACCCGATATGTCCGGTAACGAGACTTTGGCAAGCCCTAATAATCAGCAAAATGTTGAAGTTATAACTGAAGATCTTTTGACTGATATAAATTATTCGGTCGAAGATAATTTCCAAGAAACTAAGAGCGAATTCTAATAAAGCACATTTAAATGAAAACTGATTGTTTTATTTATAATTTTCACAAAATAAATATTTTAAGCATTTTTGTCAAGCCATTCTGGGCCTTAGGGGGCGTCCATTAATTACGTGAGGTATTTTTGAGGATTTTTTGACTCCCCCTCCCCCCCTGGCGAGATTTGGTAAGATTTTCCTTAACTCCCTCCCCCCCTTCCCTAATCTCACGTGAGATTTTTCAAAATTCGTGTTTTGTGTGTAAATGTGTTGGATTATTAAAAAAAAAAACAAAAACACAATATGTTCCATTACTTTTATTTAAGACTAGCAAAGACTAGTGTTTGAGAGTGTTGCAATTATTTAAAATCACATTAATAAAATTAAATGATAAATACTTAAATGGAAATGTCGTGAGATTAGTTAGATCACCGAGACGCGAAGCGTCGAGGTTAGCTATGATCTCGTGACAGGAATAAACAAATGTCAGATAAAGCCGGATATTAAATTCGCGAATAATAAATATTAATAAGTAGTTTGTTGTATTTTTAGTTCATTGTTGTTTTTTATTGTTTGCAATTAAATAGGTATTATAAAATTTGTCAGAAAATGTGTTATTTTTTTTAAATATAAAAAATATTCATCTGGAATAGATGAAATGAGGGCGGGAAGTAGAGGTGTGTAATGTGACACTTCCCAACCTTCAATGACGTTAGTAATGACAACATTACATATATGGTTGTAAATAAACATAATTATAAGATTTTTCCATATTTTATTCTAGAAATACTTTTACTATAATTTAACTTTACTTTCACGCAATTATACACCGTTTTCTACTAGAAAAAAATTACGTGAGATTTACGAAACCCCCCCTCCTCCCCAAGTGAGATTTAGAAAGATTTAGTTTTACCCCCTCCCCCCCTTGAACACCTCACGTAATTAATGGACGCCCCCTTACTTAAGCACATACGGCATACCGCCTTGTAATAACAAAGACAACATTTTAATCCAAAAATTGAGGAATTTTCATTTTTTTATATAATCAGTTTGTTTTTATATTTATGATGGTTAAAAAATCACATTTGTTTATCCTAAAAACTCCTGAATACTTGAGGGCTAAGTAAATAACTTTAAGCCCCGTTTTCTCAGCTTGGCGCTCTCAGTAGATACGGCATCTGTTTTTAGGACGGCAGGATACCTATCTTAATATTTTACCTACTGTTCTCGAGTAATTAAACGTCGAATATTTTGATTAAGCAACTTACTGCGAATATGGAAAATTCAACATTATTCAAGTAAATGCTATGGAAACCAAAACTATTTATGTTTGATAAAAGTGACATTACTTTAATAAAATAATCAAAGTAGTTTACAGTGAGAAAAAGAGTGTTAAATATTTATCTAAACTAAGATATTCGACGTTTAATTAATCAAAAAAGATCATTCCTAAAATTGAATAAAATAGTGATAGCTCGCTTTGAAAAATCCACGGACAAGTCCGACGGACTAGTCTAAAAAGTTGACAGACCTAAACACTTTTCAAAAAATTGAAGTGTATTGCGCATGCGGGAAATTAAATTAAGTAATTTTTATAAACAAAATCAAAATTTTGTTAAAAAAAAAAAAAAAGAAGAAACGACAAATGTTTACCGACTTTAAAATAAACTCTTGAAAAAATTACCAAGTAATTCACAATGATTTGCTTAAAAAAAAAAAAAAAAAAATACAAATATTGTTTCCAAAGTGTTTTCGAAAAAACATCCAGGATGCAGATTTAACTGTGTGTCTTCTATGAAGGAGCTTATTGTCAATAAGTATTTTAACTTGGACAATAAACATATTCTCTCTCTCTCTCCTCTCTCACTCAAGGTCCACTACTTTTCATTGTGACTTTTCACTACTTTTCCGGACTAGTCCAAAAATTACTTTTCATGAAAAGTTCCATCTCTAGAATAAAATAAACTATCCCATTTAAAAATCATATTTATTATATCCCGTGAAATATACACGCCACACTGTATTTTTGATGGTATTTTAACAAAATTCAGTAAATATAAATAATAATTATGGTATAAAGGATAGGTATAATGAATAACCACGTACCTAATAGTTTTCAGTAAAAATTATTTAATTTTAATTTGCACTTTTTTACGTAGATTAAAGAAATATGTCATTTCTTGTTTTCTTGGTGCAGACATTTTGTGACACGCTTTATATTCAAATCCAAAATATTTTTTCGATATATTTAAAATAATTTTATTCATCATCTCAAGATTTAAAAAAAAAAAAAAATACTGGACCTTATACATATAATTTTATTACAATTTGATGATCGCGTCTTCGTGCGATAGAAGACGAAATTTGAGCACGACGATTTATAGGTCATTAACATAAAATTAATGTTTTGAAAATAATAAAACAAAAAAGTTTAAACTCCAGACTCCTCACACCAAAGACGAGGACCCTACCGCTCCTTCATTGATACATACAAATTAATGTTACTTTTTAATACTGATAAAATCAATTTGGTTGTAGTTTCATTAAAATCTGGATTTATTTCTAAATTTAGACAAATATCTTGTGGAATGATATTATTTATCGATTCTTTACAAAAATCACTAATTTTAAATTATATTTAATCTCAATAACTAAAAATGTATATATTAAGAATTAATTTGACAGAATTGTCGCTCTAGAGTTCCAACATCTGGCATAGCAAATAAAATCGTTAGTTGAATTATTGTACCAATAGTGATGTCAGGCGCGATTGTCTCCAGTAACTTTTACATGGCGATTATCCTACTATAGTTCTTTATATAATGGTAAAATGATAGTTGCTTATAATTTTTAATAATTCTTGTCAAATCAGTTTATCATTACTTTTACATCATAAAATAAATCGGCTCAAAATTTTATCAAGATATCTGCCATTTTTCAATTTTTTAAATTGTTAGTGGCCTTGGACAGACAAGATAAATGACAAGACATATTTGGAGGAAATAATGTACAAGATGAGAAACTTTAATTTTTTTTATTATATAAATATAGGTTTTATTCATATTTTTTTTTAACCCATACCCGATTTCAGAGGTTAAGAGCCAGAGAAAGGGGGAGATAGAAGAACAGATAAATACTCCAAGGGTTCAGAATGAACTGTTTATCAATTATTAGGTCAGTATACACATACATTTTTAACCCTAAATTATTTAAACTGGGGGGTAGTAGCTGTGCACACAAAATACTCTCAATTGTTTAACTACCAAAATGGCAGGGTTGGAGAAGTTAATTAAATAAATGAAAAACTAAAAACTTTTAGAACTAAAATTGTTTCAATAATTTTGATTTTCTTACCTCTTTTGGTGTAGTGCTAGTTTTCTGCATATCACCCAGGCCCAGCTCTCCATAACAAGGTGAAGCTCCCCAAGCAATAACGCTTTCGTCGGCCGCGACGATGATAGACGTCAAACCGGTCGCGATGTGTTTTATGTTCCAGCCGGCGAGATCTTGGATGGGTTTGGGGTACATGTTCGCTTCTCCGGTCTTTTTGGTCTGACCAAACATGTACAGACCGTTAAATTCTGTAACGGCCAGCGAGTAAGTCGAGCCGCAGTGAACCGATCTGACGCCTCGTGATTGACTATCAAAGTATTTTATGAGGCGCGGAACCTGAAATATTATAAATGTCAACTTAAAATAGCTATTTATGGAACAATAAAAAAAAAACTTGATTGGACGAGACACAGTTTACGGGCGGAAGATTCATATATGAAAGACCAGTCCATATATTCTAATATTCAAAACGAAAAAGCAGCCAGTTAAATAGATTACAACCATAAGTACATTTTTATAGAAAAGTCCATTAAATAATAAAAAACAATATTGTAATAAGTTATTCTAGTAAAACAATGTCTACTTTTTAAAATATTCCTTTTTGGTTTTGTATATTATAATTATGGTTTTTCTATGATCAATTTACAAAATTGCCACGACTTTTCAAATATTCCTCTTTAAATGTGAAGTATTTGGGTCGTAGGTCTGTTGTGACATATTATATTATAAATTCTAGATGAAGAATAAATCACAAAAAATGAATTACTCACCATCTCATCTTTCTGCTCTGCATGCCCCAACCTTCCGAATCCACCGAAACCCCACGAAAACGCCCTCTTCTTGCTGTCAATAGCCACGGTGTGGTTCTGACCACAACAAAAATCGACGATTTCGGTAACATCTACAGGCGACACGTGACCATCTTTGGATTTTTCGATATAGAGAACAATTCGTTTTGGACTGGTTTGGTAGTTGAAACACAACTTTGTGCTAGTCTTGAAATATTTACCGTCGGTGTTGTGTCCCAGCTGACCAAATTCGGGCAAGCCGAAGGAATGAAGACCACCCTTGATATCGAGAATGACGGAAAAATCTGCTCCGGCTCCCAGCTTTAAAGAGACAAAATATTGGGCTTAATTTAATAAATACTTAATGGATGTTATCAAACAAGGAAGTAACTTGAGATACATTTTTGCAAAGACCCTTACCTTAATAATAGGTGGTCCTCTGTAATTTATTCTTGTGGGTACCAGTATCTGTGGTTGCAGATTGCCTACTCCACACTGTCCCGATTTGTTGTCTCCACAGGCATAAACACTGCCTGCATCTGTCAAAAAGAGGGTATGATGTCGACCACAAGCTGCACCTATTGCAATGAACAGTATATGTGATAAAATTAAAAAGGAATTATTATATTTTGATGGAAAATATAATGATATTGTCACTACCAATAATTTTTTCAACTCTACTCACCTATGATGTTCATATTCTCTAGTCCTGGTACTAAGGTGGGAATTGTTCGAGAAGCGGTGTCATCAAGACCTAGTTGACCTTGGGGATTTCTGCCAAATGTCATAGCTTTACCTTCTTCTGAAACTAGGACAGTATGTCCTGCCACACAACCACTGACAACAAGACGAATCTGGAAAGAATAATGTGTTTGAATTTAATATTGTAAATACACTTTGAAAGAAAATATTCCTACTAGTCAAATAGAAATTAAGAGCTGAAATTCAGCAGACGTGTTCACACCTTTTAATTTTATTTATTTGTATCCAAACAGGGCAACAGCCTTATTACATAGATAAAAGTATCATAATACATAAATAATAATAATAAAACTAAACAGTAGGTAATTACAACTAATATTACAACTTATTCAGTATTAAAATTAATTCAGAGTAATAATTAATCAAAAGTAATGTAATAATTAAATACAAGTTTTCAGAATATATTAAATGGTAATGTCCAGTCTACATCAATACAAGTAATAATATTATTTGCCAATCGCAGCATGGTCACAAGAGGTGACCTGGCAGTGGTAAGAACTAAAGGAATATTAAACAAACATGGATGTCTCATTCTCCTCGGAAGTACATTAAATCATATTAAGTATAGTAGCTCAGGTGAGTTCATTTTATAGTTAATAATTTTATATAAAAAAAGTCGAGATTATTATATTCCTTCTGGTGTGAAGGAAAGGTATTTTAAATTATTTTTTTAAGTTTGCAGTTCTAACAAGATTGTATCTGGGTATATATGGAGTTTTTTGAAATAAAGATATCTAAGCTATTTATTTTGTATTTTTTTCAATCTCATATAGATTAGTTGGATGTTCCTCCATCCATACCTCAGCTCCAAATTCAAGTTTTTTTCTAATTAGAGCATAATAAAGAATTTTTATAGATTTTATGTTAATAAAACTTCTAGTTTGCCTAATTATGAACCCCAGCATTATATTTGCAGCCTTAACTATAATTTTTACATGATTAGAAAACGTTAGAACACAATCGTAGGTTAAACCTAAGTCTTTTACCTCTGTACGTCGTTCTATTACATCTCCATTTATAAGATAATCGAAAATAACAAGATTTCTTAAATCTACTTATTGTCATACTGCTACATTTTTTGTATTGAAATTTAATTTATTTTTATAACAGCATTCATTTATGTTGTCTATATCTTTTTGTAAACTCACACAATCCGTCTGTATTTTTTTTTTAATTTTAAGATCATCGGCAAATAGAAGACCTCAGCTTAGATGGTAAATCATTGATAAAAAAAAGTGGTCCCAAATTGGAGCCCTGTGGCACTCCACTATATGCTATAAATTTTCCCGACGTGTTCCCATTATGCTTAACAATTGAATATCTATTTTCTAGGTAGCTCTTAAATAGTGTATTGTCAAACCAAATTTACTCATTTTTAAAAGCAGGACATCATGATTTACCTTATCAAATGTTTTTTAAAGTATGTGAATATTATTAGTGGACTGAGTGTACGATTTGCTTATCGGTATTTTTAACCGACTTCGTACCTCAGGTGTGGTCCCATATAAATTTGGTCAAGATCTAATGATGGGTTCTATGAGAAAGTCATCACTCTTTATGTTTTATGTATTTTCAGCGATGATTGTTTACCACGTTTTCCCATTTTTATTATTCTTTTTTTTTTTTTGTTTAAAAGGGGATACCTCAGCGGTAGTTCCGTATACAATTGGTCCAGATTGGATGATCTATGAGAAAATAAAAAATCTCAATTATTAAGGACATCTGCACGATTTTGAAGTCGGTTTTTTAAATAAAAAATTATAATCATAGTAAAATAAGACCATGGAAATCGTATTAATAATAAAATGTTTTGAAAACTCATAGACCCAGCCCCCACTAATAAACTTTGCTGAATTTCAGCTCTTAATTTCTATTAGTCTAGTAGGAATTTTATAAATAATATTTAATTTTACATCCACAAGATAAGCCCTGTATTGTAACCTACCGCACCCAGGTACCTTCATAATTTATTTATTCCATTTTATTAAAGAAAAGTTGCATTCTTACTAAATTCAAAATCCTTCATTTAACGAAATATCTCCCATTTAATTAAATCTTATTTACGATACCTAATATCTATATCCCTGTCCACAAGAGATCTAATTTTCTTGTACGTGTCTGGGAACCCAACCCGAAACCACCATACAACATAATCTATAAACATAAACAGTTAAACACACTTATCTTAAGTCAGTTTTGAATAGTAACATTATTTTCGACACAAAAATCTTTCAATCGATCGCCCCTTTTCTATACACCCAAATTCGTTCCCACCGGAGTTACGACAAATTGACGTCACAAAAATCATTAAATCGGGTATAAAAACCGGATTTCGAGGGACTCGATTCATTAAGAAATCAAACTCAGTTCAGTTGATTTCAAACTCCAGTCATTCATTACTCTTTAAATATAGTATATTTCAAGTTCAGTATTCAGTATCTTTCTTAAACCGACACAGTTCCTACCCTATCTCCCATCAACACTCCTACTCCCTATCTCCCGAACGTTGTCACGACGCCCAAGATACAGACGTCCTACTTCCCTACGTTATCCGTCCCGACGTCATTTTTACTATCCGCCGCTCTACGTCCCGATGCCCTATATCCTATTCGACGCTCTACGTTCCTACCTTTCTACGTCACGACTCCTCTCTCTCTAACTCTATTTCTCTCTCTCTCTCACCTGTAATCTTTCTTATTCTCTAGTTTTACTTCTCACACCTGTAATCTTTCTTATTCTCTAGTTTAACTTCTCACACCTGTAATCTTTCTTATTCTCTAGTTTTACTTCTCACGCCTGTAATCTTTGTTATTCTCTAGTTTTACTTCTCACACCTGTAATCTTTCTTATTCTCTAGTTTAACTTCTCACACCTGTAATCTTTCTTATTCTCTAGTTTTACTTCTCACACCTGTAATCTGTCTTATTATCTAGTTTTACTTGTCACACCTGTAATCTTTCTTATTCTCTAGTTTTACTTCTCATACCTGTAATCTTTCTTATTCTCTAGTTTTACATCTCGCACCTGTAATCTTTCTTATTCTATAGTTTTACATCTCACACCTGTAATCTGTCTTATTATCTAGTTTTACTTGTCACACCTGTAATCTTTGTTATTCTCTAGTTTTACTTCTCACACCTGTAATCTTTCTTATTCTCTAGTTTTACTTCTCATACCTGTAATCTTTCTTATTCTCTAGTTTTACTTCTCATACCTGTAATCTTGTTATTTTCTAGTTTTACTTCTCACACCTGTAATCTTTCTTATTCTTTAGTTTTACTTTTCACACCTGTAATCTTTGTTATTCTCTAGTTTTACTTCTCACACCTGTAATCTTTCTTATTCTCTAGTTTTACTTTTCACACCTGTAATCTTTCTTTTACTTTTCACACCTGTAATCTTACTTATTCTCTAGTTTTACATCTCACACCTGTAATCTTTCTTATTCTCTAGTTTTACTTCTCACACCTGTAATCTTTGTTATTATCTAGTTTTACTTCTCACACCTGTAATCTTTGTTCTCTAGTTTTACTTCTCACACCTGTAATCTTTGTTATTCTCTAGTTTTACTTCTCTCACCTGTAATCTTTCTTATTCTCTAGTTTTACTTTTCACACCTGTAATCTTTCTTTTACTTGTCACACCTGTAATCTTTGTTATTCTCTAGTTTTACTTCTCAGGCCTGCAATCTTTCTTATTCTCTAGTTTCACTTCTCACACCTGCAATCTTCCTTATTCTCTAGTTTTACTTCTCACACCTGTAATCTTTCTTATTCTCTAGTTTTACTTCTCACACCTGTAAACTTTGTTATTCTCTAGTTTTACTTCTCACACCTGTAAACTTTGTTATTCTTTAGTTTTACTTCTCTCACATGTACGGTTCCGCATGCAATTTTTTTTTTTAATAGTTAACTGCGTCTAAAACTTTTAAAACGAGTTAGAGAAAAATATAGTTGGATGATGGCGTGATTTCTCAATAACACTTTAAAGTTAATGTGATTATTACAATTAAATATTGGCTAATATTTTTCTGTAAAACATTTATGAAATCTATAAAAGATAAAAAATATATGTGAAAAATCATCTTACTATTGATTATCCATTTGAAAATTACCCAAAATAACTCAAAGATATATTTTTTAAATTAGTACACCTTGCATATTTTTTCAGTTTTGTGCACTCTAATAAAGTTAGAATACAACCCAATATAGGTAGTGCTAAAATTATTATTTCTAAAGTTACAGAGTAATTATTTGATTTTTAATACAATTTGATTCATTTCATATAAATGTTATTTAAAACTTTTTTTTTGTAAAATTTTCAGAAATCGAAAAATTAGCAAGTTACACACTGCAGATTTTCTTTGGCAAAATTAAAATGGCCGTATGGCAGTTATACAATATAGTCAGAGCAGCTGAGTGGAGCAGGCTAACCATTTTCAGCAGATTTCTTACTAAACTGGTAGATTTTTAAGATGAATAATAATAATAATAATAATAATAAATCGTCTTTATTAATAAATTGTACAAAGAGGCGCAGTTTAGCTACAAGCTATTCTTACACTTAACCTAAAAGTACAATATAAAAAGAAGCATAATGCTTTTAATAAAATAATAAAGAAAATTAGTTTTTAACTGATTTTATCATTAATTAAATTCCAAAATAATAATAATAATAATAATAATGTTCAAAATATAAAACTAGATATGAAATAAAAATAAAAAAATAGTAGAAACATAAAATATAATACAATGGATTAATTTATTTTTTTTTTGAAAATATGTTGTGGATAATGTATTTGCTTCATTAAGTATTCATTATAAATTTTAACGGATTGGTAGGTAAATGATTTCTGAAACATGGCTGAATTGTGATGAGGAATGTGAAAAAATGTCTAGAGATGACATTTAGAGGGTGCAGTGCTGATCTCACAACTAACCTATCCAAAAGAGTTTTTGGTTTATTTCCTTTTATGACATTATATAAAAAAATTAATAAAATTATATTGACGTTTATTTTTCATTTTTAACCATTTAAGTTCATAAAATTTATAAATAAATCTAGCACAATAATTTTGTACTTTTTGTATGCGGTTTTGTGTATAAGAATTAATAAAATTTCCATAGACGACATCACCAAATGAGAAAATAGACAAAACTAAGAACTCTGATAATATTTTTTTCACCTTCCAAGACAGACTGTGCCTTATGGAATATAACTTTTTTAAAGTCGAAAATGATTTTCTTAAAAGGTTGTTTACATGCGAGTAGAAATTGAGATCAGAGTCACACAGAATGCCTAGATTCTTTATGGAATCCGCTATAGGTAAAGTTAGTTGATCAATTTGTATGGAAAGACTTTGACTAAGGTAATTCCGTTGTTTTTTGTTTCCAAATAGGATTAGATGACATTTATTTTTATTGAGCTTAAGATTATGTTTGACAATCTATGAATAAGATCAAGATCTTCATTTAAGGCTTGTTCAGCAACTTGATAATTATTATCAATGTTGTAATAAAGTTGGATGTCATCAGCATATGCTTGTATTTTACAGTTGCGAACAGATGCCAAGATATCACTGGTATATAAAATAAAAAGCATTGATCCTATATATTAAGCCCTGTGGCACACCAGACTTTACGTTTTGTAATGAAGAAAATTAATTATTTAAAAGAACGTTTTACCTACGGTTAAATAAATATGAATGAATGAGATGAATAGAATTTTCAGAAAAACCAAAATAGTATCAAATGCTTTGGAATAGTCCAAAGCAACAAGTCCTGTAATTTGTCTTCTGTCCATATTTCTTACAATATCATCAGTAACTGGAAAAAGTGTATTGTAGCCACTTCAAAAACCAGCCTGGTAATCCAGAAGTATTTTGTTTTCAACAATATAAAGGGAAATTCTATTATAGATAGCCTTTTCAAGAATTTTGGACATCACAGTCAGAATACTAATAGGCTTTAAATCAGAAAAATGTTGAGGTTGTGCAACTTTACAAAGTGGTCTAATTGTTGCAATTTTCCAAGTTGTTGGAATGTAGATTCTTTGAATACAACAGTTTAGAAGGTACATAATGTAATTATCAATATGCGGACTACAGCACTTCAGCATGGAGATTAACATAGCATTAGAACCCATGGCATTAGATTTGATATTATGGAGTAGTTTATTAAATTCTCTGACAGTTATAAAATCAAATGCTAGTTTGTTTCCATGCAAATTAGGTAGTGTTGAATTATTATAATATTCATCTACTTCATTATCAACAAAAACAGAACAAAAGTCCTTATTTTTTCAGGTTTCTGCAGTGAAATAGGTAGGGTTATTTCTTGCTTCTGGACTGAAGTTTATTTAGACCCTTGCATAAATCCTTGGATTTATGGGAATTAAACAGTTTGTCAAAATAGGCTCTGTTTCATGATGTGAGGAGAGTTTCTTAAAGCAAAATTTCTCTCCTTAATTAGTAATTTGATTGGATAAGGTTTAGTAATACATATAGTTTTTAATGGCGCATGTTTATCAAACAAGAGAATAACTTGTTCTGTGAGAAACTGTACTTTATCATCAATATCTTCAATATTGAAAATTTCATGAAATGGAGTATTTATTAAATCACTGTGAAAACTGTCATAGTCAAATTTTTTAAAATCTCTTAAACGTATAAAATTTAGGTTCATTTCTTATTTTTGAAAATTCCAAACTACAGAAAGAGTACCCATGGCTCAGAGTTTAAGCCAGAGGAATTAAATTCAACTATTTAATTGTAAACCAGTAATATAATTATTTAAATAAAGACCAATACCACCACCTCTAGATTGTCTATCAAATCGGTAAAAATTGAATCCAGGAATTGAAATGGTGTTTGTATCAATATTTGCAGACAACCATGTTTCGGTAACAGCAATACAGTCAAACTCATTTACCAAACTCAGAAATTCATCAAGGTGTACAGTAGAATTTTAATAGAATAAAAAAAAATAATACTTACGATTTTAGTAATTTTCTTATAAATTCAGTAGATTTTCAGGATTCCAGTTTAAAAACTATATGAAATTTTTGTTTTTAAAATTTTTTAAAATTTTAATGTCATAAAATATAATATAAAGAACAAAAATGTATATGCACAACATCAAGTACAAATATGACAAATATATAATTTACACATAAATTAAAATGAGCTACTTAATTCAACCGATCACAGAAAAATTCATCCAATTTGTAGTAGGCCTTTTCGAGCAAGAGTTTCTTAACTTGCTTTTTAAATATTTTTAATGAGTCAGCACTTCTTATATTAATTAGCAGGTGGTTAAATATCTTCTTTCCACTATACACAATACAGTCATATACCAAGCCGGAAGAGGGTATAGGCAAAGGAAGGTAAAAGGTTCTTCGAGTATTGCTGGTGGAGGTAATAATATTACATTTATATTTTTTAAAACTAAAAGTACTGTTTCTAAAATAAACAGACAAGTGAGTGTTAGTATATTGTGCCTAATAAATAATGGCTTACAAGACACTAGCATCAACTTTGTACATATGTCTTATGACCCTCTTCTGTAAGACAAAGATTCTAGTAAACGTATCAGAAGAACATGTTCCCCAGAAACTTATAGCATATCGCAGATGGGATTCTATCAATGAAAAATATACACTCCTTGCAACTGAAATATCTAAGTTGTATGCAACATTTCTTAATGCAAAACATCTAAAGGACAGCTTCTTACACAAACTATTAACATGCATTTCAAATTTTAATTTCTAAATAAGCCTAAGAATTTATTTTCAGGTTTCTTGCAAATTTGTTGCTGTCTGACTGAAATTATAGCGATATCGCTACTGAATGAGATTGTTTTTGATATATTAAGAGATACCTAAATAATTTGAATTGCAGCATTCTTTAATCTTAATAATGTCTTTGTTAATAGTATTAGACAACTCTTTAATATTCTCACTCTCCCAGAGCATCATATCATCTGCAAATATGGTGAAATACCCATTAATAATATCATTAACATAAATTAGGAATAAAACCGGTCCCAGAACGGATCCTTGGGGAATCCCATAGTAAATCATAGAAAGCATTGATGTTTGTTTATTGAAAGAAACTATTTGTACTCTAGTCTCCCAATAATACTGGAACCACTTTAGAGCTATTCCTTGGAATCCACATTTTTCTAGCTTGCTCAGCAATATTCTGTGATTTACACAGTCAAAAGCTTTGGATAAATAACAGAACACTGCAGCAGCTACCTTGTTATCATTTAAATTGAGGTATAATTTTTTTAGAACAGAAAACATAGCATCAGTGGTATTTTTACTCAATTGAAACCCAAATTGAGATGTAGATAGCACTTTGATTTTTAGGCTAGCATTCTCATCTTAACCAATTTTTCAGTAATTTTTGCCAAAGTGGGTAATAAAGAAATGGGTCGATAGAAGGACAATTATGATCACTGCCCTTGTACACAGGTATAACATTGGCTATTTTTAAAGAATCACTGAAAGAACCTGTCCAAAGCTCATTAATTATACATTGATTTCAAGCATGTTGTTGGCAGCCCCCAACTAGAAGCACAAGATCAATAAACAGTTTTCATCAGCCCTACATGAGAACTAATACTGGCCTCAATTCATTCATGCCTAGAGTTTCACGAAGTGCTAATACTTGTGCTGATAGTCTAGAATTTTTTTAATTCAAGCTTTTCTAATTTTGTTAGGGTGTTAAAACTTAAATTCCCTAGTCTTAATATTAGTTGTTTAGATTTTGTACATGTTAATATATTTATGATTTTTGTTGTTAGTTTATCATTATTATGTCATATTATTTAGATTGACTCTATTTGAGTTTTTTTTTTTGTTTCTATTTGTAACTTTGTACTGAAAGTGGACAAGGCCTGTGAATAAATAAATATAATAAAATGAATGATTGATTGATTCTGCAAAAACATTTAAAGCATCTTCTGGAAGATATAAAAGAAGATTAACTGAAATTTCATCCCAACCTGAGGAATTCTTTTTTGTGGTAGAAGAGAGGATATACTTAATTTCTACAACATTAGTTGGTATAAAATAACATGAATCGTTTAATATTTATATTATTTAAATAAGACAAAGAGTCGAAGGAGTTATTTGGGTGGACAGACTTGGACCAACAGAACAATAAAAATCGTTGTTTTCGGTAGGGCTTAAATTGGTGACCAATTGTTTAGACTTATTGCCTCTTAAGTCATTTATTATTTTCCAGAATGCAGTTAACTGATATGCACATTAATAGAACACTTAACTACAAGACCTTTGTTTCTAAATACCAGTACATATTATGAAGCAGTTTTAGTAATATTAATCAGAAAAGTAAGCAGTTATTCACAAACGGTATATCAATATTCTTAATCTTTTAAAACATGTTTAATTGTAGAATATACAAACAGGTAAAAATATTAAAAAAGAGGGATAAACAATAGTGACACAGAAAGGTAGCTGTTAATTCAGATTAAGCATATGAGACAAAATACAATTATACACCTACTGAGGACAATCAAAAATAAATTTTACAAACGATACTCACCCTAAGATCAGTAAATCTGTGAGGCCAATATAAATTCGGCAAAACCTTCTGACCTTTGACTTCCCTCTTCCCCATTAAATCCCAATTTACGTTCCCGAAGAAAATTAACTGTCCAGCAGGTTTAATTAAAGTATTGAGGAGTTCCTTCGGAAGTGGAGTTTCATCTAGGGCATCCCCGTGCCCAGCAATCAAAACTTCGTCAGGCTGTACATTGTTCTCATTACCACCATCATCACTAAGGTCAGAATCCATGTCTACTGCCTTTTTACCTTTCTTTGAAGCGGCCTTCTTCGAGGGAATCCTCTTCCTCTTTGTGGCTTGAGTAGACATACTTAAAACATAAAGGTTAGCCGTTGTTTTAATCTGTTAATCTAACGGGATATTGTTTTATTTAAGGATCACTTACTTTTAATACTTTATTCAGTCTTAAATATGATCAACACTGAAAAATACACGCAACGGCGGTTTTTAAAAGAGAAAGACACTTAAATAAGAGGTAGATGCGAGACTTCTGGTGACCGGCTTCTACACAAAAAGCAAAATGGCTAATCACCTCTTACAGCATACTCAAACTCAGTCAACGAAAGCGGATACAAACCAAACCAAACAACTAGTGTTTTTATTAGCGGCATTTTATGACATTTTCATCAGCACAAATCACCAGAATTGTTACCAACATACTATATGAAAACACGAAGTTTTGAACAAGGGATTTTCAATGTCAGTGAACCGGACGTACGTCTTACCTTTATTCTTTAATGAATTTACCTGATTCCCAGATGTTCAAAATCCCATCAGATATAAATATTGTCTGTTCAAATAAGAACAAAATTATTATTCACGGTTTTTAAAAAGATTTTGATATGATTATCAATATTAATTATCATTATTAATAATCTAGCTAGATTAAAATGTGGGGCCATGGGTAACACCGATCTAAATATAACGAAATTATAGGTAAATAAAACTAATTCAGATCGGTGTGGGGTACCTACCTAGTGCCCGGTAATGGTATGGTACCATATTCGGTAAAATTGTATCCTATCTCTTATTATAAACTCAAGAAATTCATCAATACAAGTAAAGGCATAATATCTAAATGTCAGTAAGAATAAACATAAACATGTCCCAATAATACTACGATCAAAATGTACGGTAAACGTACGCATGGGCGCCGCCAGGGAGGGATCAAGGGTAAGCTCACCTGGCAAAGGATTTTGCGGACCCAGCTCCATCATATGACTAGTTTTTTGATAAATAGGGCATTCAAATTGAAAATTGTGCTTTTTAAAAGAAGGCTGCACTTCTTAACAAAATACAGTATTTTCATCCATTTTTATTTAATAGAATTTGAAATCATTAACTCCCAAAAGACTATATTAAACTCACAACTCTTTACAAACAAGGGCCATATGGGGACCCCTCCTCGATATTTCCTAAAAAAGGGAGTATGACGTCTTGAATTCGTTTGATATTCAAAGTAATTTATTATACTTTCTTTAATATTAAGCATTTTTCCTCTAGATTATTTTATTACCCACGTTGTGTTTAATTAATTTGTAAAGTAATACGGAATTCGATGCAGGTAAAGTTTGGTGCAAATTTGTGAATGAAATAATACTCAAAAATATATTTAACCTAATTTATTTTATCCTCAAATAAAATAGGGAGGTATACAATTTTTATTTATTGGGAAATGAGAATTATATTTCTCACTGACACCTCACATGTATTGCCTATGAAGACTAGATATAAGGAGGCGAATCGGCAATGATCAAATTTCAAATTTCTATCCTTTTTATAAAGTTCGCTAAATTGACTGTAGTTGGCAGGTCGAACGTCACTGACGTTCATTATCTATATAAGTCAAAGTAAAATAAAGTGATTTTTTAAAAAATTGGTGAAAAGAATCAAAATAATGTGAAGAAAAGTACCTAAGTACAAGTAACATGAAAGACAAAAAACATTAAAGCAAGATTTACTTCGTTCCACATTGTAAAACAGGATACAAATCACATGTAAAACTAAAGAAACAAGTAGAAATCAATTTAATGTCTTTTTAAAGCTTCTAATGTAAGTAAAATAATGTATTTATGTCTAAATATAATATTTATGATAAAATAGTCACAAAACGTATCACGGAGTGTAGTTTATTTTATTACATAAAAATAAAATTTTAGTCATAGATCCTGACTTACAAATTAAATTTAACTTACTAGAAAAGAAAATTTGTTTTTATAGAGTTTTAATGTTAGATAAAAAGTTGCTACTGTTATTTTTTTTTGTTGAACTTTTTATAGGATCCTAAACGCTTAGAACAGTGGCAGCATATATATCGTTCCCATAGGGCCGATAAAGCACTTTCTAGAGAATAGATATTTCCAAATATTATGAGACTCTTTTTACTAATGGTACTGTTAGCAAAATAAAAAGGGCAAAGCCGAAATTAAAGGATGTGGCAATCATATATATTTCCAAATCTCACTTTATGCTTGTATTATAACAATAAAAAATATGTTAGCTGTGTTTTATTTTGGTCTTAACTACTATATTTAGGTAGAATTCAAAGAAATTTAGACACAAAATTGTACTTATCAAATTTCACCATTTAACAAATTTTTTCGAATTAGGTTATACCTACCTAAATTGCATGTTATATAGATAAAATTAAATAATTATTCAATTAAAACATGCAAGATTATTTTTATTATTTTGACAAAATTATGTAAAATTCCCATAAGAAGCCATGTATTTCGAACAGCGGTACAAGCACCAGCGCCCTTGCGGAGAATTAAAAAAGCTCAATTAGCGTTCGTTTTTGGGATCGTATTTCGAGTATGCCGATTCGCCTCCTTATCTCTAGTCTTCATAATTCTGCACAAAATAAACAGGTTACATGTCATTTTCCATAAAATATATACAGTTGAAGAATTTATTGAGGTTATTATACAATATGTTAACTTTCAATCAATGACACATGAAGAACGGTATAGAATAACCGATATTATTTATTAGACAGAGATACAACAGTGCGCGCCAGCCCACTAGTGGCAATCACGGCAAGCAGTCAGCCGATTTACGAGAGCCTTTTCCTATTTCTCTCACGTGCAAATATAATTAAGCGTCTCATCTTTATTTCGAAGGATGCATGGGTTAACGCACTGAATAAAGCAGACGTCCTCAAAATTGCACTAATAATTATTGTTTCGTTGTTTCTTTTTTATCTAGGTGACCTTACTAAGATACAGTCGTTGCAATAACAGACGTATATCCCTTATGTTTCAAGCTTCCCTAGGGGGGGGGGGGAGGTTTAATGTAGTGTAATCTTACTAACATCTGTATCTGTAATGTGTGGAGGGAGGGTTACCTACACTTAGGCCTCACTAGGCCCGTTGTGCACACCCTCCTAAGATGATATAGGAACCTCCTAGCTCTTTGAGCCTGCCTACAGATTTAATGTAGTTGACAACGTCGGCCGGTGTTAGCGTCTGGCAATCGTAGAGGATATGTTCGCATGTTCCTTCCAGTGATATTGTTTCTGCTTACTTTTGCTGCTATGATAATCCCTGTGAGCTCGGTTTGAACTACATTGGCACTATTGCTCTCATCCCATTTTATGTTTAGGTTAGATAATCTGGAGTATATTCAACCTGTTGAACCCTGTTTTGTTTTAAAACCGTCGGTGTAGATATGAATCGTACCTGCCACTTTCAGCTCTTCTATTTGTTGTGTTATAACTTTATATGGCTCATGGAAGATATATCTCGGTAAGATATAGAGTCCATGTGCGTTTGAAGCAGTGGGAGCGTATCGAGCGCCTCCTGCCAAAAGCGATATCTCGCCTCACGAGATCCTACATCAGGTTCGATACCAATAACCGTGCGGAGGCGTGTCATTGTCATCAGAACAACCTTCTTGATGAAAATATCAAGGTGAGTGAGACTAAGAATGACTTCCTCTGGTCGGTGTGGTTTTCATGATTTCGAGATTCTTCTCGATGGTACTTCCCCATGAATCCACACCTGTGCCAGAGCTTTCTGGTATTTCTCGTAGCATTTGATAGTCTCGGTCGGCCGGCATGAACGGTATTACGATAACGTAAAAAAACCAAGGCCGCACTGATTCAAAATGGCCCTCACGACAACAGGTTTTATTTTGTTGGATGTTAAATAAATGTTTGTGCCGTTGGATTTGATAAACAGACCTACGTGATGTGACTTACTAACCGAATATGTCGTTCCTTACTTGATGGTCGAAGAAAGATATATGAAAATTGAGTATCAGTTTGATATGCTATAAAGTTTTAACCTTCCTTCTACCCTTGAAGAAAGCAACGTCAACTAGGGTTGCCACCTTTGTGACAAGTAAATAAAGGACTACGATGCTGACAGGGGCTCCGGTATACAAAAGTCCTCATCCTTCTACTGAAGTTCCAAATAAAAAGGTAGCCGAGATTGTAACAAAAAAATCCTCATCATTCTACCGAGCTCCTGAAAAAACAAAGATCCTCAGTTTATAAATTTTTGTCCCGTAAAAAAGACATTTGCCGTAAAAAAGGACATTTTAAGCTTTATAAAGTCACAAGGACATTTTGCTTCAAAAAAGGACAGATAACAACCCTAATGTCAACACAGAATTACAAATCAAAAGTCTTATTTATATTATTTTACTAATATGTGAACTTTTTCATACCTTTTTTCTCAATTTCTATTAGGTACCTTGTAAAAGTACACCCAGCTAGCACAAAAACATCCCATCTACGTTAATAAGCTGCAATTTTAGGCTCTTTAAGCTCGCATGCAATGTACTGTTAATGTAACCCTATCATCCCTGCAACCACCGAATGTCCGCAACGGCAAGACTTTTAAGCACATCTCACAGAAGTTAAAAAGTGAAGTTCGGAAAACATCACACTAGCACTTTTACGGTACTTACCCTGAAAGTTGCTCTGAAACTTTCTATAGATGTTATAATGTGAATTCATTCTACAGCATTATACAGTGTGTCCACGGATGGACTTAACAATACTTGTAAAAATATTTATTTTAAATTTAAAAGTACTTCTTCATAATTTCTTTTGCTTGTTAAATAAATACGATTAACGTTGAGAAATTATGAAAAAGACCTTTTGAACAATTTAAAATAAATATCTTTACAAGTATAGTTATGTCCATCCTTGGATACACTATATTCAAAATAGTATATTGAGGATATAGTAAAATCTGAAGAAAACAAAATAAAAAATTGTATAAATTTATTATTAAAAAGCTTTTGAAATCAAGAACCAATATCATACAAGTAGAGGTAGGTATTAATAATATAGGTAAAAAAAACACTGACAAATTGGACAAAAGTTGGTATAAAGGGTATATAAGGAATATCTCAAAGGTTCACTAGAATCGAAAACACTGAACGCTTGCACGAAAGAGTATAATAACCCAGACAGCACACCAAATCCTTTGGATATCTACTGAACATCCCAATATCCACTGAATGTCCAGTCCATGGTGGATATCTATTTTATATCCATGAAATGTAATTTATAGACATGCAAATGTCCATAAATAATTGTAATTATATAGCAAATTTTTAAAAAATTACGCCATTGTACTCGCCATTGTGGCTAATAGTACCGTTGAGATATTCAAATTAATTTTTTTTAAGGTGTATTCAATATCCCATGGACATCCACTATAAGGGGCCTATTCAGTAACTCTGAACGACGTCGTTAATAGACGATAATCGTTCACAGACGACTTTTCTTATTCAGTAGACAACGATTGTCGTTGAAAATAGACAAACATGGTTGTAAAATTGTCGTTCATCAACGATAGCCAAAGAGCTGTCGTTAATAATATGAAGTGTCGTTATAGTGATTTTTGCATTCCCTCTCATTTTTTATTGTGAATCAGGATGTGTTCTAAATAATAAAAGCACTTTTTTACAAATTTTACAACTAAATTGCCATATACCTAATACAGCAAGTACAATTTGTAAGGATTTTTTTTCTAATTAGTTAATTATTTTAAAAATAAATCTGATTCAAAGTTAGGACTGCCCATTCAACCATTTACTATTGGATTCTTATTAACAGTCATGTTCCTAAAGTAGCACTGCGAAACAGTAACAAAACCTATATTATGGAAGTACCTATATAATACTCCTCCGTAACCTACACAAATTTCGTTTGTCTTTCAAATCCAATAAATACAACTTGTACTGTTCTCGAGTTGTTTTTTGTATTTTTTTTTGGAATAGTTCTCAGTTTTTTTTAATATATCCATACTCATTTAAATAAAACCCTACATACAATACGACCAGCAAAAATGGCCCGCGAGAAACAGAATTCCTACGAATCAAGAATCGACCCCCTGATCGTGTTGTAGGTTAAGAACAATAATTAATATATTCTGAAAAACAAATGAATACCTATATCTAATGATAGAATTTTTATTTCACGTTCCAAAAAAATGTCAAATATACCGGGTGTTCAAATTAAAGAGTTACAGTTAAATACCGCCTCTTATAAAAAAAAAACAGAGTTTTATAGTTTTTTGGATAAAACATTTTGGCTAAAATGGTTTTTTTATATCAAACCATAATATGGCCAACTGTTTTTCGCGCAGCAAAATTTTCAAGTAGATGTTACTCAATAAGTAGAAATCCAATAAAAAAATGTTTCCTTTAGAAGTTTCTTATTTTTTTATGAACTCTAAGAATACCTATATGTAAAAAAATAGGGTTCCAATTTGAAAAAAAAATCCACCTCGATATGGCCATATTATGGTCAGCTATAAAAAAATTAATTTAGCCAAAATGTTTCCCCTAAAAAACTATAAAACTTTTATCTGATACTTTTTTTTTATAAAATGCATATTTTTGGCGATATTTAACTGTAAAACTTTAATTTAAACACCCGGTATAATCATCAACATACGTTCTTTTATCACAAAACACTAAATTATAATACCAACTTACTAGAAATCATCGTTCAGATTTGGTAACTAGAAACAACTTAACGACTTTGTTATTGAATAGAGTTTCAAAAATTATCGTTATAAAAGTCGTTGGTTGAACTGTCGTTAGCTTAACGATGTCGTTCATGAACGATAAATTACTGAATAGGGCCCTAAATATAAATACATCAAAGTCTAAGCGCGGACGCAAACCATCGTGGATATCTACTAGATGTAATTTTTGATTTTGCTTCCTAAGTATAGATGGCGATACCACTTTCGTATCTACTCATGCTTAACCCGCCGTAATTGAGTTTGATCGACATTGTTTCACAAACAGACTTCATTAGAGACTGAAGTCGAGAAGTTCCATTTATTGCTGAAGATTCCTAATAAGGAAATAAGGATGATTTTCTCCTTAGTAGGCAAAATCAAAGGCAGATTGTTGGGAATATTTTTTACCTCTATTTTCTTTCGACGTTATTCAATAACCATTGGTTACTACCTCTACTAAAAATAATTATAAAATATTTATCTGAATTTCTATATCCTGGGATATAGACGGACATTTGGTTGGATATCCACAAAATATATTCTATGGATATATCTGGGATTTCTTGTATTGTCTGGAGATACTCATTAGATATTTTGCTGAATATCTATGGGATATCTTCTATATTCTGGATATAGACGGACATTTGGATATCCATATTAGTTCCACGGAATATTTCTGATATCCTGTGGATATATTGGATATCCACAAAATATATTCTGTGGATATCTCTGGGATTTGGTGTGTTGTCTGGGAAGGTACCTATATTGCAAAGGTTCACTGGTAGCTAAAATGGTGCACGATTGTACAAAAGTAGTAAAAAGTGTATTTATATAAGGTATATTTCAAAAGTCACTAGATTTTTATTAAGATGGCAGTTGTAGGATGCTAAAAAGATATTTGCCTACAACTGGTACTAATCATAGTTTTAATATGATATAAACTGAATATTGATAAATGTAAAGTCATAAGGTTTAATAAAACAGCTAATATCATTATGCATGATTGTCATTGCAGGTTCTGAACTAAGTTTTGAGCAAACTATAAATGATCTTGATGTTATTTTTGAGAGGGACCTATAAGAGTTTGGAATGCAGATGTCGAGAAGCATCATTTGTTTTCCTGTATAAGTTATTGAACGGTTTGATTGATAGTGACAGCCTGGTACACTTTATTAGATTCCTTGTTTCTGCCAGACTTACTAGGCATATGAAACTATTTTATGTAAATGCTCATAGAACTAACTATGGACAGAATTTATTTGTAGACCAACTGATGTCCAATTACAATAAGTATTTTTCAAATTATGACATTTTAAAAGGTTTATTTTTTAAAGTGTCAACTTTTATTACACTATTGACTTCATTTTTATACTGTGACAATTTTATTAATTTCTTTTTTATTTTATTTTGATATTTTAACCATTTAGAACTTTATATATCAGTAGCGTACTGTAAACAAATAAATATGTGAACTTAATAACATAGTTTCTTCCGTAAAAATAACTTTGTAGATAATAAATTTACTTGTTTAATTATTATTAAGAAAATAATATATATATAAAGAAAATAAAAAATATGCTCGTTTAAATCGTTGCACCTATTTTTAGTTGATTTTTACTTACTTTGTTTTTTTAAATAAATAATAACATTTATTTTGACTTTTACAAATTTTATACTTAATAGTGGATGTTCAACTTATACAGAACAATGTTTTTTAGCATGATATTCTGCTCTGAAAGAAAAATAAATAATCTCAGATGCTTAGATTAAAGAGACCGAAGATGTAACATTGCACACTGCGCATGCTGTCTATTTTAAGCCAAAGTAACCCACCAATTGAAAATCATTGTTGCACGACGCCACCCGAATTGCTCCGATTTCCATTCAGCGATCACACCTCCACCTGAGTTTAATCACCATTGACAGCTGTTTTTTGATTTATTTGTTGGTATTTTAGCAATTTAAAGTGTTCTAGTTATTCAATTTCAAGTTCAAAATGTCACGATGTATCTTGAAAAATTGTATGTACTTATAATACAAGTACTACTGTTATGAATATATTCGTTTTCAGCGGTAAATATTTATTAACGTTTTCACATAAAGCGCCATGATTCTCTGGGCTGAATACTTCAGATCCGCATTAAGGGGTTTCAATAAATATTAAGCATCAGAAATCAGATTTCATATTACATAAATTTACAAAAGGGTAAAATTTTGAACATTTAATTTAAATAAATAGTAAATAGGCATTATTGCGAAATTTTGTATTTAAAAAGTAGTTTTATAAGAATGTTTTCTAAAGGTAGTTTTTAGCCCTTTTTGGTAGATAAATAAGAGGTAAAGAATCATAGTTGCTAGCTAAATTTTATTTTTATAAGGTATTTTTATAAGAATATTAGATGAAATACAGGATGACCTACTTAAAATTTCAAGGTTCATCTTATTTGCGGTCAAATCGAAAGTGACATTGAATTTTCAGTCTTAAAACAAAGTAATCTAGTATAAGCAAAAAAAAATACTAAAGTTACAGGAGTTAGGTCCGATTCCACCGTTGTGTTAAACGGAGATTAAAATGACAGTGTTAATGTAAAAATGTCATTTTAAACTTCGTTTATCACAACGGTGGAATCGACCCTTAGGGCCATTCGCATCGCTAGTAGTTAAGAAATAAGGGAAGCTTAAAATGACATTGTCAATGGAGAAATGTCATTTTAAGCTTGGCTTATTTCTTAACGACTAGTGGTGCAAATGGACCTTAGTCACGTTAATAAAATGTTACATTACAAACCCCTAAACAACTCGAACATAATTTTCGTTTACTAAAAAAATCCAAAATTTAGCAATATTTATTTATTATACAAGCGAATGCGATTTCAAAGATAACTGGATCAAAAAATCCGAATCTCTAAATTTTGGAGCTAAATGCTCAGATAAAAGCAAGCGACCGATAGGGGTTACAAAAATAATCGATTTATCGATAATTCTGATATTTTTTAATGAAAATCGATTTATCCGCTGTTTTTAATAAATTATTTTTGTTTTTTTTTTAAGATAATGTATTAATCGATTTTAAAGGAAATACAGAAAAAGTAGATTTATTCAAAATTATCGATTTATCGTTTAATCGGTTTTTTAATTATTTGATTATTTTCGATTTTTCAAAGATATTATATGAAAATAATCGATTGAATATAATCGGTTATTTTACATAATCGATATTTTGGTTATTTTTTAAAATTATCGATTTATTGGATAATCAGCTTTTTAATAATTAATTATTTTCGATAATCGAATAATCAATTTCAAAGGAAATATGAAAAAAGGAATATTAGAAAATAATAGATAATTCGTTTTATTTTTTGGAAAATCGATTTATCATAGAATCGGCTTCTTAATTAATTGGTTATTTTCGATTAGGCGATTATTTTGGAATTATTGATTATTTTTGGTATTTCAAAGATAACCGAATTATCGATTTTAAAGGAAATACAATAAAAATAGATTATTGATAATAATCGATTGATCGAAAATAATCGATTATTTAAAATAATCGATCATTCTGTTTTTTTTTTGAAAATCGATTTGTCAGTTAATCGACTTTTTAATTAATCGAATATTTTTGAAATACAATAAAATAGATTATTGGTAATAGATTTATCATAGAATCGGCTTCTTAATTAATTGATTATTTTCGATTAGGCGATTATTTTGAAATTATCGATTATTTTCGGTATTTCAAAGATAATCGAATTAACGATTTTAAAGGAAATACAATAAAAATAGATTATTGATAATAATCGATTGATCGAAAATAATCAATTATTTAAAATAATCGATCATTCTGTTTTTTTTTTTAAATCGATTTATCAGTTAATCGACTTTTTAATTAATTGATTATTTTTGATTAATCGATTATTTTCGATTTTTCAAAGATTATCGAATAATCTGTTTCCATGGACGAAAAAAAAAATGGTTTATTTGAAAATAATCGATTATTTAAAATAAACGATAATTCTATTTATATTATATTTTGTAAACACTGATTTATCGGTTAATTGGCTTTTTAATTAATCGATTATTTTTGATTTTTCAAAGATAATCAAGTAGTCGATTTTAAAGGAAATGACAAAAAATATATTGTTTGAAAATAATCTATTGATCGAAAATAATCGATTATTTTCAATTATCTATAATTTATTTCGATAATCACTCATCCCTAGCGACCAAATGACTTTTAATAGATTTAAATTTTAAAATGTTATCTGGTTTCAGACATATGCATTTCTAGAGTTTTATGTGACTCATCCTTTATAATAATTAATATTCTTAAAGAAAGAAGCCTTAATATACTTTTTCTGAGGTTACAATACAAAACAGCATTTTTTCATTTTGACTAATTTTTAATAATATGTAATAGCCGTAGAAAAAATATAATGTTCAACTCATAAGGGTAGATTTGCAGTATTAGCCTGCGCACATGCTATTTTTATAATACTCGTAGACAATGAGTAACATTTTTTGCTCTATTAACAATATATTCTATTTCAACATTTTACTGTAATCTCTTGCAGAAAAGTCCGTAGTAAATAAACGCTAACGAAATATTCTATAAAAGGTCTTCTCTTTACATAAAATGTCGTGGCATCTGTTTGATATTAAAAAATCACGATAATTTGATTTCATAATACAAAATTCGATTAAACACCTTTTAAATAAACCTAATAGTTCATTAAGTTGCTAATAAACAAAGTCCGGTCCCTGTCACAGAGTTCGGGTCGCCGCGTGTCGCCGCCCAGTTCCCCCACTCCGTTAACCCTTCTTTAGAAATGGGCAACATTTGCGCAGGTTTAAAACCGGTGTATGTTATATCTCTGGTCTCTTTCATCTAAGCTCAGATGTTATATTAGCAGATGAGAGCCGTACCAGAAATATGGTATAACATGAGCAGGGCCGACTAGAGGGGGTGGGGGTAGCCGGGACTAATTCCCGGGGTCCGGGCTCAAATGGGGGCTCGGCAGCGGTATAAGGAGGGCCCGGCAGCGGTGGTGTTTGTTACTTTCAGAAGTTTGACACAAGATAGGGAAAGTTCTTTCTTTTTTTTTAGAGAAATTCAAGTAGAGGAGGAGAAATTTTTGCTTGAGGATCTTTTGTTATATAATGTTTTATAAAATTGTCGCGGGACCCGATCTGGAGAATTGTCCTGGGCCCGGCCTGGCTCTTGGCGGCCCTGAACATGAGATTATCAATTAGATTAATATATTTAAATATTAGAATAGTCTAATTAACATTAATCTATTATACTATCACAAACATACCGTGAACAGTAAAACAACATATTATCGCGTCTTTTTTTAGGAAGCCATGTATTTTTTTATACTAAAAACACGACTCCACGCGTGCGGAGCCGCGGGGCAACAGCTAGTAATCTATCATATATTATAACCATTTATTTTCAATATGAATCAATTTGTTCGAGATTTTAATTTTAATCCAATAAGTACGATGGAATGTAAAAATATTTTAGAAGTTAATAAATATTTAAATAAATATAATAAAACTCACTTTAAAATACTACATCAAAATATACAAAGTATCAACAAAAATTTAGATGAATATAAAATAAATTTGGAGCAAATTACATGTAATTTTGAATTAATTGTTTTAACAGAAACCTTTAAAATTCTTGATATTAATTGTCATAAACTTAAAAACTATATTACTCTATATAATGAAGGAGATTATAACAGAAATGATGGAGTAGTGGTCTATGTTAAAAAAGATATTGAATACACAGCAAAAATAATAAGACTAGCGCATTGTAAAGCGATTGAACTACAAATTAAAACCTCACAAAATAAATATATTCTTGTTACCTGCCTCTATAGGTCTCCCGCTGGAGATAAAGACGAATTTTTAAATGCACTGCAAATATACCTAGAACAAACAAAAGCATACCTAATAGAAGAGCATTATTTTGTAGGAGATATAAATCTGGATATATTGAAGGAGGAGAGGTGGGATCCGGTAAGTGAATATTTAGATATAATGGGAGAATACAATTTTGTCTCATTATTAAATGCTGTAACTAACGAGCAGGGTGAGTCTACTAGTTGTATTGATCACATTTTTGTCAAAACTAGAAAAAACGAAAAACTTACAAATTGTTTATCCTTAACATACGCCACATCTATTTATAATGATAAAACTGTTATTGGGGGTTTGGAATTAGATTACAATAATAAAAATACGAACACTAGTATTAATATCAATAATAATAATAATAATAATAATAATAATAATAATAATAATAATAATAATAATTTAAAATTTAAGTTTTATACCAATTATGAAAACTTAAAAAAAGATATAGTAAACTATTCTTGGGCATCTTTTTACTCTTCTACAGATCCAATTTTTCTTTCTACATATTTACAAGAAACTATTAGTAACTTAGTAAATAAAAACACAACTAAAATAAAACTTAAACGGGAAAGGCAACCACGAACTGAATGGATCACTGAAGGGATAATAACATCTATTAAAACAAAAGCTAATTTATATAATTTACATAAAGCTGATCCTCAAAATAATCAAAAAAAAAAATGCGTATACAACATTTAGAAATAAATTAAACAAAATAATAGTACAGACAAAATCTAAATACTTTCAGAAAAAAATTGATAATAATACGGGAAATACTAAGAATTTATGGAATATTGTAAATAATGTATGTGGAGTAAATAGAGAACAATTTGTAAAAGAAATACAATCTGCTGATGGAGAGATTTTAACAGATCCCTTTCGTATAGCAAACTATTTTAACAATTATTTTGCGTCGGTAGGAGAGAGTTATGCAAAAAATATTAATAAACCCCAAACAAGTAAACCGAAAAGAGCTACTATCCAAAACTAATTTTTTATGACACCAGTGGAAAAACATGAAATTCTAGACATAATAAACGAACTAAAGACTGGAAAAGCACCGGGAGAAGATAAAATAAAGGGAACTACTGTTAAACTAATTTCCAAAGAAATAGCGCCACTACTGGTCCATTTAATAAATAAAATATATGACACAGCTATAGTTCCGCCTAGTTTCAAGAAGGCGGTAGTAGTTCCGATATACAAAAAAGGAAGTAAAAGTGAAGTAGGAAACTACAGACCTATCTCACTCATTAATACATTTTGTAAAATTTTTGAAAAATCTCTAAAAAATAGACTATCACATTATTTTGAAAAAAACTCAATTATATCAGATCTACAATTTGGATTCAAAAAAGGAATATCGACAAATGATGCAACTGCTCGTATAATCGGTGAACTATATGATCGTATGGATCTTGGGAGACCCACCTTGGGTGTTTTTCTGGACCTTGCCAAGGCATTCGATACGGTGGATCATACACAATTATTTGATGCCTTGGAGGATGCAGGTATACGAGGCTTAGCAATGAACCTTTTAAAAGATTATTTAAACGATCGTAAACAATCAGTAAAAATCGGCGAATCTATAAGTAAAGAAAATATTTTAAGTTTTAGGACCGTTGCTATTTTCCATATATATAAATGGGTTACTTACCCAAAATTTTGTGGGAAAAGTTTATAGTTTTGCCGACGATACTGCAATCTTGTATTCCTCTGATTCATGGGAAAATTTAAAAACTGTAGCTGAAAATGATTTGGCAAGAGTAATTAACTGGTTCGATCATCACCTATTGACTATAAACTTCCAGAAAACTTACTTTATTCCATTTGCGAGTTACGAGAATCACTTACCGTCTTACACCTTCCTTAATATACCTGGAAAACTTTCAAAAATTCATGTTAAAAATAACATTAAATACTTAGGAATAACTGTAGACTCACATTTGAGATGGGACCACCACATCCTACAAGTAACAAAAACTTTAAGAGTTATGATGTATACATTTAAATATTTTAGTAATTTACTACCGTTAAAACATTTAAAAATATTATATCATGCATTCATAGAATCACGACTTCAATATTGTATTTTATGTTGGGGGGGTTGCTCGAATAGCCACCTGCGTAGATTAGAAGTCTTACAAAAAAAGATCTTAAAAATAATCTACAAAAAACCATGGATATACTAGACAGATTTCATTTTTCAAGAAAGTAATGTATTTGATATCAGGCAGTTGTTTTACTTTAATGTTATCATATACACCTATAAAAATAAGTCTCTCCTACAAAATATAGCTCATTCTTATGATACACGTCAAAAACGCAATAATTATGTCGCTACAATTTTAGTAAGAAAAACCATAGGAATGAAATGTTATACTTACCTTTCAGCTAAATTTTTTAACAACCTACCTGAAATTTATAAAACCTATTTTCTGACGATAAATAGTCTAAATTTATTCAAAAAATATCTTAAGAAATATATTTATTTAACAGACAGACATCTTATTCACTATATGATAAATAACTAAATTACATTGGGTTTGTATTTTATATTTAAATATTAATTTTACATCTTATATTATATCCCTTACACAACCGTTAAGGTTTCTTAGGGATTCCTGTTTATTTTATGTTTGTAAACCTTTAGGTACACATTTAATTAACTATATTGTCCTATCATGGTATTAATTTAAGATTCTTATTATTTGTTAATTAAGCTTTAAACTATATCTTGTATTTACATGGTACACATAAAGAACAATGAGAAATGAAAAATAAACATTATCATACTAAATATTTTAATATGTAGTAACCAAAAAACAAAAATATTGTAAAACCTGTAAATGTTTTCTGGCAAAATAAACATTATTATTATTATTATTATTATTATTATTATTATTATTATTATTATTATTATTATTATTATTATTATTATTATTATTATTATTATTATTATTATTATTATTATTATTATTATAAAGCAAAAAATTAGTTACGTAAACCAATCTTAACTTGACTTGAGGTTTTTAGGTTTAATTAATATTTGAATAATAAGCATAATCAACAAGAATAAATTTATTAAAAAAAACATACAAATCAAATATTTAAAAAATATATCGAGTAGCTGGGACTATCGGGTTGAGACTATCGGGTTGCTACATAATCCAAGATAGCATTGCGCCTCAGACGTAAGAAAGAATGTGATATCTAAAACAGAAAACACACAGTATAAGTATAAAAATAAACGTGAAAAGTCCACAACAAAAACCATCAAGTTCTATGAAATCAAATTTTTCAGGAAAGCAAAAATGGACTCTGATGTTTATTGCATTCTATACCCGTTCTTTGGAATGCGATTTCAAAGGAACCGTGATGGTTTTTTAATGGTTTATTTTCTCACATGATACTATTGCTTAAACACCAAAAGATGCCATTGACTCAAAATCACCTAAAAATGGAATTTGATGATTTTGCAGTGTCCCTTCAAATATATTAATCAATAATAAACTGATTAAATAAACAAATATTAGAAATTAAAAATTAAAAAAAACCGACTTCAAAAACGTGCCATCACCACATCTTAACCAAATTTATATGGGACCACCCCTGAGGTACCCCCTTACTAACAAAAAAGAATCATATAAATCGGACAAGGTGGTAAAGAATAATCGATGAACATACATAAAAAAAAATATGGCGACGAATTGATAACCTCCTCCTTTTTTGAAGTCGGTTAAAAATAGAACCAAAGAGGCATAAAATACTTTTTTTGATAAATGAATCCGTTTTTAATGTCCTCTGGTTTGTTTCAATATGGTTTTACTGCAACATGTGGCATATACGAGTCTAACTCGTTACTGGAGTCTTGTTAGGAAAATCGCCGAGACAGGTCGATTTTTGATTTCTACAATGTACATTTTTGTATGAATAGTTTACCCTAAATTTCATCCCTTACTGGAGGGGAGCAACCCTTTCGAAAAATTTAAATGTCATGGGGTGGTGAGTGATAGCTCATTTGAAAGAGGGTTTTATTCTCTATTCAACCGTGTAAAAAAATTTTAAATTTGCTTCATTAATTCTCGACTAATTGTTGTTTCAGAATAACGGAAATTAACGTAGCGCACTCATCCTTAGAATTAAAATTCGGCCCTGCATGACTTCGGTTTTGGTTCAGACGTGAAGTAAGACTTTTTGCCATTAGAAGGTCACTGTTAGTCTAGTTGCTTTCCTATTTTGTGAGGTTTTGTTATTTTTAAACATTAATAAATCAACATGTAATGATGCAAATTTTTTTTTGCACGGTTGAATAGAGAATAAAACCCCCTTTCAAATGAGCTATCACTCACCACCCCATGCCATTTAAATTTTTCGAAAGGTTTTTTACCCTCCAGTAAGGGATGAAATTAAGGGTTAACTAATCATGCAAAAATGTACATTGTAGAAATTAAGACTTAAGATGCTCACTGTATGTGATTCCGTAAAACACAGTTTATGAAACGCTGTGCTAGAATCCAAAACTGCCTACTGACATCCATATAGAAAGTTTAAAACTTACCAATACATAGCATTTATTCGATGTCTAAATCATTTGAAGTTAATAACAGTTCTTTCGATGAATATTTTCTGTCCAGACACAAAAGGCTATTTCAAAACTAATTTGAAGGCAGTCCATCCGGTACGCTACCAAGAACTGTTAGGAAATAACACAAATATAAGGGGTTATGATGGACAAGTAATGTTATTTTTAACAGACATGTTATTTGTCAACAGGTTGTTATTTCTGTGTGTTTATAAAATAACAGACCTGTTAAAAATAACACAGATTGTCAATCATAACCCCGATAATGGAAAACAAGCTTACAAAGCTCAATCATAGTATAGAGAACAATCAGTAGTGCAACTCTCGAGCGGTACCTTTGATATGGGTAGCTATTCTTGAATTCGAGGGAATAGAAAACTGTTTCTCCTCTTTATCTGCAACGCAAAAAAATTGCATTTTTGTCTCATTCTTCCCACAAAATTTCTACTTCCTGAGATTCAAGAATACGCACGAGTCACGATTTTCCACAAGGAGGAAGAGGTTTGTCAGACGACACCATTTTGTTAGGATCATTCACAGATCCGGGTTCGCAGTTTAAGATAATTTTTATATATCTGTACGAAACTTTTTATACAAAATTATAATAGCACACTTAAAATTACAATATCTTTGATCTCTCATCTGAAATTGAGACTGCAATAAATTTCAAGTACAAAAGATGTGTGATAAAACATACTATGTGATATGATATATAATTTTGAATATTTATCAATAACGGATGTGAGATCACCACTGAAAAGAAAAATAACACTTGACAACACCACTAGCAGAAGATTAGAAAAAAAAAAGGATAATTTCCTGACCGTAGCAGAATTTTATATAAATAAAAATTTCCTTGGTTTATTCGGTCATTGTTTTTAGATTTCGAATATACCTTCATACGCTGAAAGAGAAAGATGGGGTTCAGTTATTTTAAATTTTTTTAAACTGTTTGTGATCGTCCCCTTGTTTTTTTTTTATTTTATAAATTTTGACTGTACCCGAAGATGAAAAAAAAAAATCCGAAACATATGTAGTGCTGTGCTAAACGATTGAAAATAAAAACAATGACCGAATAAACCAAGGAAATTTTTATTTATATAGAAAAAAAGGTACTGCACAGAATGTCTTCCCAATAAAATTATTTCAAAGAAAATGGCGACGCAAACGATGTAGTTCTGATGCTTAGACCTTTTCAAAAATTTGAGTCGCAATACCGATTGTTCTCTATACTGTGGCTCAACTAAATAAATTCACCTGTACCTGTAATCGTAATATTTCTTTTCGACTATGACACCCTGACAATAATCAATAATCCATCTGTCATTACCATCTTTCACCACATTACACTATTGCAGCGACACTGAAATAGCGGACGTGGTTGATTTTACATATTATGCCTAGACTAGACTGATCTCTTCGCCCGTATTTTCCGATGATTCCGCACAAGTAGTCTGCCATAGTGGTGGAATATTCATCTACTACTATATCGCCTGGTACAGTTTTTGAAGTCGATGCGGCCACCACAGCTAAGGGAACAGACAGAATTTTGGCGTAGATGCATCAAATTCGATAAAGTTTCCTTAAGTTCCTTATTTTGATACATAACATTTTTGAGAATCAGAAACTGCTGAGTCGCCAGCTCTTATAGTTGACCCTGTTGTTCAGGAAAAGACTCACAAATCCCGTAAAAAGCACATCTCTCCAAATTTTTTCTCATCTGCCGCTATTCCAACTTCGTCACTTGAAGATCGTATGCTGTTGCGTTCTAAATTGGCGAAAACGGCTACGAAAAAAATTACACGAGGCAGCTAACAAAATTTTAAAAATTATATTAATAGGAAAACACTGAATGGACACCAGAAACGAAAACAAAATACCAAGAACCCAAGGACAAAGAATTCGAACGACATAAAACCGAAAACATTAAAATACCAAGAAGAGACGGGCAAATCACCAGAAAAGAAAACAAAATACCAAGAAGAGGCGAACAAAAAATCGAACGTCATGAAAATGAAAACCCTGAATGGGCACTTGAATTAACATTAAAGACAGTTTTTCATAAACCAAAAACTCAGATACCTGTCTCCTTAGAGGTACCAACCACTTTTTCAAGGCAGGATTACAAACACCAAGAGACAAATATTTCCCCTCGTAAGAGTACTTGCAGTGTTTTTGAGAAATGAAACTGAAGTCTATAGACAATGTAACGAGGATTGGAATGCAAGGGTAAAAAAAAAATTACAACTGAGAAATCGGCTATGGGATATTGTGAAGAAAAAACCATGAACAGAAATTAACTCAAGATGATAAACTTTTGAAAGAAAAGAAACCAAAATACCAAGATCCTGGGGGCAAAAATTCGTACGACATGAAAACGAAAACACAGAATGGACACCAGAAAAGAAATCAAAATACCAAGAACCCAAGGACAAAAAATTCGAACGATATGAAACAGAAAATACTAAATGGACACTAGAAAAGAAAGCAAAATACCAAGTGCATACAGACAAATAATTCGAACGACATACAGAAGAATATGCTGAATGGATAACAGAAAATAAAACCAAATACCAAGTATAGACGGGCAAATCACCAGAAAAGAAAACAAAATACCAAGAAGAGGCGAACAAAACATCGAACGACATGAAAATGAAAACCCTGAATGGGCACTTGAATCAGCATTAAAGAAACAGCTCTTAGACAGTTTTTCATAAACCAAAAACTCAGATACCTGTCTCCTTAGAGGTGCCAACTACTTTTGCAAGGCAGGATTACAAACACCAAGAGACAAGTATTTCCCCTCGTAAGAGTACTTGCAGTGTTTTTGAGATATGAAACTAAAGTCTATAGGCAATGCAACGAGGATTGGAATGCAGGGGTAGAAAAAGATTTCAATTGATAAATCGGCTATGGGATATTGTGAAGAAAAAACCATGAACAGAAATTGATTCAAGATGATAAACTTTTAAAAGAAAATAAACCAAAATACCAAGAGCCTGTGGGAAAAGAATTCGTACGACATAAAAACGAAAACACAGAATGGACACCAGAAACGAAAACAAAATACCAAGAACACAAGGACAAAGAGTTTGAACGATATGAAACCGAAAACATTAAAATACCAAGTTCAGCCGGGAAAATCACCAAAAAAGAAAACAAAATACCAAGAACAGGCGTACAAAAATTCGAACGATATGAAAATGAAAACCCTGAATGGGCACTTAAATCAGCATTAAAGGAACAGCTCTTAGACAGTTTTTCATAAACCAAAAACCCAGATACCTGTCTCCTTAGAGGTGCCAACTACTTTTGCAAGGCAGGATTACAAACACCAAGAGACAAGTATTTCCCCTCGTAAGAGTACTTGCAGTGTTTTTGAGATATGAAACTAAAGTCTATAGGCAATGCAATGAGGATTGGAATGCAGGGGTAGAAAAAGATTTCAATTGAGAAATCGGGTATGGAATATTGTGAAAAAAAAAACCATGAACAGAAATTTACTCAAGACGATAAACTTTTAAAAGAAAAAAAAACCAAAATACCAAGATCCTGTGGGCAAAGAATTCGTACGACATCAAAACGAAAATACAGAATGGATACCAAAAAAGGAATCAAAATACCAAGAACCTAAGGACAAAGAATTCGAACGATATGAAACCGAAAATACTAAATGGACACCAGAAAAGAAAGCAAAATACCAAGCGCATACAGACAAAGAATTCGAACGACATACAGAAGAACACGCTGAATAGATACCAGAAAATAAAAACAAATACCAAGAACAGACGGGCAAATCACCAGAAAAGAAAAGAAAATTATAAAAAGAGGCGAACAAAATATCGAACGACATGAAAATGAAAACCCTGAATGGGCACTTGAATCAACATTAAAGGAACGGCTCTTAGACAGTTTTTCATAAACCAAAAACCCAGATACCTGTCTCCTTAGAGGTGCCAACTACTTTTGCAAGGCAGGGTTACAAACACCAAGAGACAAGTATTTCCCCTCGTAAGAGCACTTGCAGTGTTTTTGAGATATGAAACTAAAGTCTATAGGCAATGCAACGAGGATTGGAATGCAGGGGTAGAAAAAGATTTCAAATAATAAATCGGCTATGGGATATTGTGAAGAAAAAACCATGAACAGAAATTGACTAAAGACGAAAAACTTATGAAAGAAAAGAAACCAAAATACCAAGATCCTGGGGGCAAAGAATTCGTACGACATAAAAACGAAAACACAGAATGGACACCAGAAACAAAAACAAAATACCAAGAACACAAGGACAAAGAATTTGAACGATATGAAACCGAAAACATTAAAATACCAAGTTCAGCCGGGCAAATCACCAGAAAAAAAAACAAAATACCAAGAACAGGCGAACAAAAAATCGAACGATATGAAAATAAAAACCCTAAATGGGCACTTGAATCAGCATTAAAGGAACATCTCTTAGACAGTTTTTCATAAACCAAAAACCCAGATACCTGTCTCCTTAGAGGTGCCAACTACTTTTGCAAGGCAGGATTACAAACACCAAGAGACAAGTATTTCCCCTCGTAAGAGTACTTGCAGTGTTTTTGAGATATGAAACTAAAGTCTATAGGCAATGCAACGAGGATTGGAATGCAAGGGTAAAAGATTTCAATTGATAAATCGGCTATGGGATATTGTGAAGAAAAAACCATGAACAGAAATTGACTCAAGACGATAGACTTTTGTAAAAAAAAACAAAATATTAAGATCCTGCGGGCAAAGAATTCGTACGACATGAAAACGAAAACACAGAATGGACACCAGAAAAGAAATCAAAATACCAAGAACCCAAGGACAAAGAATTCAAACGATATGAAACCGAAAATGCTAAATGGACACCAGAAAAGAAAGCAAAATAACAAGTGCATACATACAAAGAATTCGAACCACATAAAGAAGAACACGCTGAATGGATACCAGAAAATAAAAACAAATACCAAGAACAGACGGGCAAATCACCAGAAAAGAAAAAAAAAATACCAAGAAGAGGCGAACAAAAAATCGAACGACATGAAAATGAAAACCTGAATGGGCACTTGAATCAGCATTAAAGAAACAGCTCTTAGACAGTTTTTCATAAACCAAAAACTCAGATACCTGTCTCCTTAGAGGTGCCAACTACTTTTGCAAGGCAGGATTACAAACACCAAGAGACAAGTATTTCCCCTCGTAAGAGTACTTGCAGTGTTTTTGAGATATGAAACTAAAGTCTATAGGCAATGCAACGAGGATTGGAATGCAGGGGTAGAAAAAGATTTCAATTGAGAAATCGGGTATGGAATATTGTGAAAAAAAAAAAACCATGAACAGAAATTTACTCAAGACGATAAACTTTTAAAAGAAAAAAAAAACCAAAATACCAAGATCCTGTGGGCAAAGAATTCGTACGACATGAAAACGAAAAGACAGAATAGACACCAGAAAAGAAATCAAAATACCAAGAACCCAAGGACAAAGAATTCAAACGATATGAAACCGAAAATGCTAAATGGACACCAGAAAAGAAAGCAAAATAACAAGTGCATACAGACAAAGAATTCGAACCACATAAAGAAGAACACGCTGAATGGATACCAGAAAATAAAAACAAATACCAAGAACAGACGGGCAAATCACCAGAAAAGAAAAAAAAAATACCAAGAAGAGGCGAACAAAAAATCGAACGACATGAAAATGAAAACCCTGAATGGGCACTTGAATCAGCATTAAAGGAACGCCTCTTAGACAGTTTTGTCATAAACCAAAAACCCAGATACCTGTCTCCTTAGAGGTGCCAACTACTTTTGCAAGGCAGGATTACAAACACCAAGAGACAAGTATTTCCCCTCGTAAGAGTACTTGCAGTGTTTTTGAGATATGAAACTAAAGTTTATAGGCGATGCAACAAGGATTGGAATGCAAGGGTAGGAAAAGATTTCAATTGAGAAATCGGCTATGGGATATTGTAAAGAAAAAACCATGAACAGAAATTGACTCAAGACGATAGACTTTTGTAAGAAAAGAAAACAAAATATTAATATCCTGCGGGTAAAGAATTTGTACGACATGAAAACGAAAACAGAATGGATATCAAAATACCAAGAACCCAAAGACAAAGAATTCGAACATTATGAAACCGAAAATACTAAATGGACACTAGAAAAGAGAGCAAAACACCAAGTACAGATAGACAAAAAATTCGAATGACATAAAGAAGAACACGCTGAATGGATACCAGAAAATAAAAACAAATACCAAGAACAGACGGGCAAATTACCAGAAAAGAAAACAAAATACCAAGAAGAGGCGAACAAAGAATTGGAACGACATGAAGATGAAAATATTGAATGGACATCATAAAAAAAAAACAAAAAAACCAAGAACAGACGAATAAAAAATTTAAACGACATGAAAACGAAAACAGTGAATGGACATCAGGAAATGCAAAATACCAAGAATAATAGGAACGTTCTCACCCGTATCTCCCGATGATTCCGCAGAATTCCTAGGTGCCATGGTGATGGAACATCCATCTACTACGTTTCCTAGTACAGTTTTTGATATCGATACGGCCACAGCAGCTAAGGGGACAAACACAGAATATCTGCGTGGATGCACAAACTTCAATAATGTTTCTTTTGGTTCCTGTTGTTGACTCATAACACTTCGGAGCATCAATGCCTAATATCACCAGCTCTTGTAGTTGATCGAACGTTGTTTGACTCACAAACCCCGTAAGTCGTACCTCTCGCCAAATTGTTCCTCGTCACAATATCGTCACTTGAAGATCGTATGCTGTTGTATTCTAAGTTGGTAATGCTCAGAGAAAACTGGTTTTAGAAAATCTATTTCAAAATCTGTGAACAAAAAAATTAATGCTAACAAAATTCTAATAAATTACACTAATATAGTATATAGTATAAATATGGAAATTTTTTCACTCTTCACTACGCTCTTAATATGAAGTAAAAATTAAAATTTTCACTTTTCTCACACCCTGTAAAATTTGAAGTTAATATCAAATTTTTTTCTTTAAATTGTCAGGTAACAAAAGATCTACTTTGAGATAAAATTTAAAATGTCTATTTCAATTTTTAGAGTATAATACGATACTTTTTCGTAGTCAAAAATGAAGAATTTTTTAGCGATTTTTTTATTAATACTACGTCACTGGATTTAGAGTGCCTTCTAATAGCTTGACTAAAATTTGATAAAAATATAATTATTGATAACGAAATTATGACCACTTAAAATTCGAAAACTAACTAAGGTAACGGTCACAAAAGAACACTCAATATCAAGAGATAGCCATGGAAATTATTTATTCTAATAAAGAATAGTAGGAGTAGATAACATCACATCCAGATGGATGGCTCAGCTGTTATCTACGAGAACTGGAGAGACACAGTTAGGACAGGACACCATCCCCAACTGCACAACCAGAGAATGTCTACAAGGAGGAGTTCTATCCCCGCTAATGTGGAGCCTAACCGTAGACGAACTTCTATGCAGATTGACTGACCTCGGCATACCCTGTCAAGCTTATGCCGATGACACAGTCATATTTGCTAGAGGCAAGTTTAGAAATATACTGTGTGATATAGTCCAACGAGGACTAGAACATACCAAAAGATGGTGCCGTGAAGTGGGTATAAACCTTACAAAAACAACACTGGTAGCCTTTTCCAGGAAGAGAAAACTTAATCTCAAAACCGTTAAATTAGACGGGATAGATATAGAATGGAAAAATGAAGTCAAATATCTAGGCCTAACCCTGGACAAAAAACTTCTCTGAAACACACATGAGAAGGAAGTAGTAAATAAGGCCACAAAAGCCCTAATGCTATGCAGAAATATTGCAGGTAAACGATGGGGGTGTAATCCAAACATACTGCGATGGATGTATACTACAATAGTGAGACTAATCACCACTTACGGGGCTATAGCCTTAGAGTAACAGAACTAGTTTAGCAACTACGAGAGCTAATATCTCAAAAGTACAAAGACAAGCCTGTGTTTGCATGACTGGTGCAATGTGAACCTGTCCTACGGCGGCAATGGAGGTGATATTAAACCTCACCCCTCTACATTTGATGATAGAGAATGTGGCAAAAAGGACACGATATAGAATGATCAGGAACGGAGTAATCAGACGAAAGTCTACTTGCGTTAGGACTAAAGATACCTGGGACATGCCCCAGGATGAAATGCTAAAGAAGTACAGTTTTGTGAAAAACTTCAAAACCACTTTGCTGGGCTGCAAGAAAGAATGGAGCCAAGAATCCATCGCGCTTGCAACCGAAAGACGTGCTATTCAGTGGTATATGGACGGTTCCAAAAC